>CM066999.1:40709473-41162765 GCA_033977485.1 Hydrangea macrophylla | reverse complement strand
GCTACAAAACAAGGGGTTAGTCCACATGGATAGATAAGAATGATAAGAATTCACCTAAATCTAATGGGGGAGAAATAACAAAGTCTCGAACACTTTCTTATCAAGGAAAATGCAACGCTTCTATGGATAACAAGTCTCAACCGGTAGATCAAAAGAGACCTTAACCTAGAGCAAATATAATGTCAACATAGAAGTGACATGACCTCAACGTGATCAGAAAGAATTCTTAACTTCATTAATAATTATAATTCATCACCATAATTAAAGTTCTAACATTCCTAAGATACAAAACCTATCCCAAAGCTGATAATGAGAATGCATGCTAATGAACATGACATGAACTACTTGAATTTGATCATTAAATGTAACACCCGCACCTTGCGAAATTATATTTAATCATATTTAGCATGCATTAATAATAATTAATAATATTTGTGGTGATATGAGTCACATATAAGAGGTGGGTTTAACCTACTACGTTGATTGTGGGTGTCCAGTTGGGAACCCATTTATCGCCAATGTGACAGTTCCAAATTGTGACATGTGTTGAGAGGTCCCTGTGTGATGGGACAGTGATGTAGAATCACCTTATGTGCTTAAATGTTTATTGTGGGCTTATGTGCAATATTTTAGTATTGTCTTAATATCATGTTGTTTAGTGGAGACCACTTTTGTTGTCAATTTAGGATAGTTTTATGAGTGTGAATTGGACACGTTGCATAATTAATAGGTTAATTAAATTTCATAATATTATATGGGACCACTTATGAGACTCATACATGATATAGAGAAATAGATAAGGGTTCGTGCGGAAAATTTCGGGGAGCTTTCGACGTCAATTGTCCTGTCGTTTGACATTCAATTTTAATTCTAACTACATATTCGGACTCTTGGAGGTGAGTTTAACGTATAGGTACCAATTTGGTTATGCTCTGTGACAGTTTTTCTGTGACCCATTTCGGGGGTTTAGCTCATAATTTATAATTTTGATATATGATTTATACCCGGTGGTTAGGGGAGCTATAATCTCAAGTTTAGGAGCGATTTTCAAGAGGTGAGTGACATTAATTATTATATATGGATGATTCCATGTTTGGATTCATTTGGGATGTAAAAGTATGTTAAATTAGCTTAATAAAGCTTATTAGTTTATTAATGGGCAAATTCATGTTATTAAATTAGGTCCAATTTGATTGTAAAAGCATGGTGTGATAAATTATTTGAATATGTTGAGTTGCCTATTTGGGTCAATGGAATTGCTAGTTTATACCACCATGAGGTAATCGATGTGGTGACGACCACAGCCGCCAGAGGCCTATGGGACTGCACATGTAGAGGCATGGGTCATGACTAGATCATGTTGGCTCAGGGAGTGGAGCCGTGGGCTAGTTGGTAGTGGTAGAAGTGAACTAGTAATTGCTGGAGACTATAGTTGGTTGTAATCAGGGCCGGACCTAAGGCAATTTGGCGAAGCAATCGCATGGGGCCTCGATTTTAGGCCTATTTTTTCTTCTAATTTCTTCCTAATTATTTATGAAACTTATCATTTTTAGGCCTATTTCCTTCTAATTTCTTCCTAATTTCTATGAAACTTATCATTTTGAGGCCCATTTTCTTCCTAATTTCTATGAAACTTATAATTTTAGGCCTATTTTCTTCTAATTTCTTTCCAATTTCAATGAAACTTAGTATAGAGGCCTCATTTTTTAGATCCCTTTGAAAATTCGCTTGAGGTTTCGGACAATTTTTGTCATCTCAGGGTCGGCCCTGGTTGTAATGAGATGAAATTGGACATGTTTATTATCCATGAGCATAATTAGTGATATTCACAAGCATATAATTTATGTATTATAGTGGTTATTGAATAACCATCGTAGGTGTTCAAGATGGAGCTCAAAAGAAAAGAAATAGAATTGATGAGTATTCGTGGGCATGAGATTGTAAATAAATCATTGTTTAATATACTTATGTTTAATACGTGGAAATGGTGAAATATTGTAATTGGTTATTTATTCGGAATTATGTAGTAAGGGTAGCGGCTTAAATTCTTGTAATATAGGGAACGCGTTATATTAGTTGATTTTGGGCTGAGCTTGTACTCTTTGTACCTTTATTAGTTGGAGTGGGGTGATAAACTTGTAGTTTCTATTCGACGGGTTTGACATGAATTGATTATAGATAATACTTCTAATTAGGAATGGGGGTACCTTCGGGGACCCTTTTGACTATTACTTTTAAAAAGGGACTTTGTTAAGGTGTGTTTGGGTATTTGTGTGTTCAAACCTTAAAAAAAAAAAAAAAAAAAAAAAAAAAGAAAGAAAGAAAGAAAGAAAGAAAGAAAATGTGTTGAGTTCTTTGGTCAAAACTTTAATTATTGTGATTTCCGCAACTTTAATAACTTGAGACGAGCCTTGGTGGCGTGCCACGTGTCCTAGGATCATTTGGGTGGTTCCGAGGCGTGACATTTAATCTCTGGATTTAGGTCTAACTATTCATAATCAAAGTATGGTTCAAGCCTTAAGGCCTTAGGTAATCATTTGGATCCAAATTTAAGAAGTTAACCCCAGCAATACTGAAATTCCAAAACAGAATCACAAAATTTAAAAATTAGAAAACACATGTTCTCATGGCTTGATCTGAATGCAATTCACATACAACATGCCAAAATTAGACTAATTTCGGAATCAAAAAGAAAATCAAAGATTATGTGGCTAGATCTTTGGGAATTGGACCCGGATTCAACATCACTTAGATTTTAACAACTCTCTATTCACTGATTTTGTATGATTTTTTAATTAAAAATAGCCTATTAATCCAAAACTATTCAAACTTTTCGTAGAATGAAGCTAACTCATTATAGTTCATGAGAAAATTAATTTGGGAGCAACAATACCTCATTAAGGTTCTGATCCAATCATTTTAAAGGGGGCTCACTGTTCTGGAAAATTGGACAGAGAGTTGTTCATTTAGAAAATCACCAATCAAACCATGTTAACATGATAATTTAAGCAAACTAAAAATTGAAGTGATAGATTTATGTGTTAGGAACACATTCCAATTGGTCTCATCTAAGTGGAACGGATTATGAATTTATGAGAAATCCTTGATCATCGATCGTCATTAGAATCACAACACCATAGATAAGCTTGGTGTTCATGTCCATATGAAGTTAGATCTACAATTCTATGAAGCACATAGATCTAAAATGATAATAAGAAATCAAATATCATTCACATAATCATAGAATTCCATGGATTTTGCATCTTAGAGATCCTATCATAGACCTCATGAGAAGTCTAGAAATGGATTCGAAAGGGCTTACACAAAGGGGAATTGAAATAGAATCAACTTGACCATTTTCAGCCAACAGTATTCTCCCCAGGAGGGAGAAAAACAGGCTCCCAAGTCTCATTATATTGTAGGGACTCCATTTCTACTTGCATAGCAGTGACCCAATGTGGATTCTGGAGAGCCTCAGACACAGAATGGGGAATTGAAATAGAATCAACCTGACCAAGAAAAGCCTGATAGGAACCTAAAATGACACAATAATAAATATACTAGGAAATAGGATGGTGAGTAGAACAAGAATAACCATACCGATTAACTGGGCGAGACACACAGATAGATCATATGAGAGGAGCAGGAGAGACAGAACCTGTATCCGGAGAAGTTTCTAGAGCAAGAGAAGGAGCGCACAGACGACGAAAGTAATGGTATTCAGGGGAAGATGTAATCACAGGAGGTAGGGAGTCAGTGGGAGAAACAGAATCATCAAAGATAGGGACAAGACGAGGAAGATCGTTTGTCATAGCCGGAGAAGATAAGATAGGTGATCGAGGGGAAATCAGGCAAATGCAACTTCTACCACCGGAGTCCATTTGTATTCGCCCTTTTTAAGTAAATCAGTCAAAGGCTTTGCAATTATCCCATAACCCTTTATAAATTTTCTGTAATATCCAGTTAGTCCCAAAAACCTTCTAATAGGGACTGCACAGGACATCATGCTAGCCACCTTCTCCGTATCTATAGCAACTCCCTCTCCAGTAACCACATAGCTCAAGTACTCCACTTGGTTTGTGCAAAAAAAAGCACATTTATTTTTCATACCATATAGCTGATTTTCTTTAAGAAATGATAAAGTTTCTCTTAAATGCAACAAATGTTCTTCTAATGTAAATACATGTCATCAAAAAACTACCAAAATGAAACTTTCTGAGATAAGGTTTAAAAACGGAGTTTATAAGAGCTTGAAAGGTGGCAGGAGCATTAGTTAAACCAAATGGCATTGCCTTGAACTCATAGTGGCCTTCATGGGTACAAAAAACAGTCTTTGAAACATCTTCCTTCCTCATCCTTACTTGATGGTACCCATCTCTGAGGTCTAGCTTGGAAAAAAACCTTAGCTTCTCCCAATTCATCCAAAAGTTAATCTATAATTGGCATTAGAAATTTATCCTTAATTGTGATAGAGTTAAGCTATCGGAAATCCACACACATTCTCCAAGAATTTTCTTTCTTTTATAACCAATAGTACTAGCTAGGGATGTTGCTGAATCTGATTACCCCAGATTGAAGCATTTCCTTTGCCTATTTTTCAATTTCTCCTTTCTTGCAAAAAAGGGATACCTATAAGGCCAAAGGTTGATTGGGTTGCTAAGTGTTATCTGATGATCAGGACTCCCTATATGTAGGTGGCATTCCCTTTGGCTCAGATAATACTTTCCCAAATTTTCTACTAACAATTCCTTTAACTGCATCAGGAATTACCTTATCTGGCTGTGAAATTTCCACTAAATACAGTTGGTAAGCTATGCTTTGCTCATTCATGTCACAATATTTCTGTTAAGGCACTCCCACTGTTCATATGGACTCCAATTTTATTACGCATTAGAATTAACTCCTTTCAAACAAATATGTCCACCACCCTTTAAATTGGTTAAAGCTCAATTGATTAAAAGTCCATAACCATGGGACTAATTTGAACATTTAGCACTACTACAATTGTTCCCCCATTTGCTACTACCATTTTAATTTGCGTTGGTTGGTTGAGTAATGCAGCCCAATTTCTGGGCTGTAACAGGATCTAGAAAATTGTGGGTACTCTCACTATCTACCAAAATCATAAAGAGCATTTCTTTTTACCTTTCCAAGCAATTAACCGGATAGTTTGTGGACTTCTGCTTCCAAGCAAGGCATGCAAATATATGGCCATTTCTGAATTGATTTCTGTATTGGGCTCTATCAATTGCTGAACTTGACCCTCCTTTTCTTCTAATTCCTCCGTTTCCTTATTTTCTTCTCCCATTTCCAGACTATTTTTTTAGTACATACATGCCCCCCTATGATAGATTTCATCACAATAATAATAAAGATTTTTGTCTCTTCTGAATTGCATTTATTCTGGACTAACCCTCTTTAACTCCTGAAAACTGGCTGCCAATGTTACTTCCAACACTTCTGACTCGTATGAATTTTGTTTGATTTGGTAGTTTCTACTGTATGAACCGGAGTTAGTGGTATTAGAACCATTAGAAGTACTCAGATTGCTGCTATACTGCACAAGATGCCCAATGTCTTCCCTTAGTCCACTCATAAAAGATGCTATGAATCAATCCTCAATAAGACCCATGTTTCTTGCTAGGATCAAAGGTTTAAGACCCTCGAGCTGACTTTGATATTCTTCCACTGTGCCTTTCTGTTGAAGTTTCTTGAACTGACCCACATCATCAAAACCATTTTCAGTGGATCTATCACAAACATCTTCGCTAAAAATCATTGTTTTAGCGACGAAATAAAAGCGATATTAGCGTCGCTAAAAGTGGTCCGTCCTAAGAGGTCCGCACTTGATCTTCATCGTGTGTGTATATATATATATATAAGATTTGAACAAAAAGATGCTCTAATTGCTAAAGAACACATTATAACAACTGTCCTTTTATATTTTGAAAATGTTGGTTTATGCGGTCAAGTACATCTTTCTGAATGTATTAATTGAACATGTAAATTGAATTGTAAAAGATAATGGAACTGTCTAAACCTTTCAAAATAACAAATTTGACACCTCCCCTCTTATTATATCGTTTATTTCAATAGGTCAACTTAATAATTTCCAAATCACACAGCATCACTTACACTGTGTTTGGATTGAGAGAATCAAAGAGTAGAGAAGATAACCTCATTAAGAGAAGAGAAGAGAGGAGAAGAGAAAGCATACGTGTTTGGATGGAGAGAAGAGAAACATAAGCTTCTCTTGTTTGTTTAGTTTTCATAAGAGAAGAGAAGAGAAAGTATTTAAAATCAACTTACTCTTTTACCCTCTATTAAATAACAACAATGCTAGGGGCACAAACAAATCTCACTAACAGTTACACCCACACTCTATCTCTCTCCTAGTGGCACGGTGGGGTAGTGCCACTAGGAGAGAGATAGAGTGTTGTGAATCCCATAGTGCCACTAGGAGAGAGATAGAGTGTGGGTGTAAGTGTAAGTGAGATTTGTTTGTGCCCCTAATATTATCCATTAACTAATGGTAATGACACTTTCCAAGTGCAAAGGGCATGTTGGAATAAGATTAAACATTCAGGATATATTAGTCATTTTATTAATATTTTATTATGGCTCTCTTCTCTTCTCTCCTCAGTCTCTCCGATTTGGAGAGAACCAAAATTGGTTCTTTTTCTCCTCACGTTCTCTCCATTAACGTTCTCTTCTCTCCCAACTTAACTATCCAAACGAGAGAACTAGAGAGAAAGTGGTTCTCATCTTCTTCTTTTCTCTCCGATTCTCTAAATCCAAACGGAGTGTTAGAGACATGCAGCTCGCCCGTAGGCCTAGTAGGCCTAACCATCAGTCATATTCTTGGATCCAGGGCCGACCCTGGGGCGTAGGCGACGTAGGCGGTCGTCTAGGGCCCCCAATTTTTGGTGTTTAATTGGGGCCCCAATTTGATCAAAGAAAATTATAAGGTCTCAATTTTGAAAAAAAAAAAATTATGTGTAATATGTTGGTCTAAAATACCAACCCCACAATTTAGAAAAAATAATTACATATAAAATATTGGCCCAACTGTAATCCAACATACCCTAAACATTTGTCCCAACTCATTTTCATCTCATCTCTGAGTTTAGCCCACCCAAATTGTTTTACCATCATACCAAACTTTACAAATCTCAATCAGCAATCAACCCTTATTACTATGAGGCTTTATTTGGTTCATGGATTTAGTGAGGAAGAGAAAAGAAGAAAGGAAATCGAAAAAGAAAATTAATTCTCTGGTATTTCCCCTTGTGATTCATCCATGATTAATAACATCGAAAGCTAATAATATTTAAAATATGAGTAATGCTATGCTTATCAAATTTTGTATCATAAGTGGCTCTCAAGCACGTGGTAGTAGGCCCACCTGATTTTGATTGTAGGATGTTGAAGTTCTCCCACCATTATTGAAGATGGTCCTGCCGCCACATGTATTTGGGAACCATTTGAGACACAATTTGGGAAGCATAGCATTACTCTTTCTTTCCTATTTTTTGTAAGTTTCCTTATTAAAAAACAAAAAGTGTTTTTCTTACCAACACCAAATCTCACAACTTTTAAAACGATTGTAAAGCATCACAAAAAAAAACTGTAATATTTTTAATGCAGAAAATCTTACCTCAAAAAATAAGTAAATAATTATAAATAAAAAAAAAACCCTCGAGGTCACTACCGTGAACTCCCGTATTGGTCCGTTACAAAGGGGCCTCGTTGAAGAGCTCGCGCCTAGGGCCCCCAAATGGTCAGGGCCGGCCCTGCTTGGATCTGTTTCCTGTCTTTAAATATGAAAATCACCACCTCTTGAATGCTGATTATAATTGAGCTCAGCAACAAAATATATAATTAACAATTAAATTTGAAATTCTTGACTTACCAAAACTCTAAGGCTCTATTTGGTTTATGAATTTTGTGATGGAAAAGAAAAGGGAAAGAAAAGAAGTTCTCTCGTGTTTTCCTTTGTATTTTCTTTCATGCTTAAATAACATTTAAAATTTTAAAAATATAATTGTAATATATTAATAAAATAAGGAAAATGACTCACAAAGTCACAATATTCAAAATGTAAACTTTATTTCTCAACTTGTTCTTTCTTTTCTATCATATTTTCCTCATCGTTTTCCTTATTAACCAACCAAAGGAAAAAATTTTCCCTTATGTTTTCTTTTCTTTTCTTTTCCCTCACTAAATCCTAGAATCAACCATAGCCTAGAGCTTTGTGTGGTTTGTGGATTTATGAAAGGAAAAGAAAGGGAAAGGAAAACTAATTACCTTGTGTTTTCTATTGTATTTTCTTCCATGCTTAAATAGCACTAAAAGTTAAAATTCATCATAATATTATTAACTAAAGAAAAAATGGAGGAAAGTGAGTCACAAAATTCAAAAGCTATAATTTATTTCTCACAATATTTCCTTTTCCTACTATTTTTCTCCTTGTTTTCTCTAGCAACCAAACAAATGAACATGTATTCCTTTGTGTTTTCCTCACTAAACCCATGAACCAAAGTCTAGAGGATCTAAAAGCCAATGATTTGAAGAAAAATAAAATAAAATCTTCTGTTCAGTATTATTCTATTTCAGTTTAGAAATCGAATATGGTACACAACTTTAAAACTTCAAAGTACAAATCACTTTCATTGTGCTTTCAAGCCTTTCACAAAATCACTTATGTCAAAACATTTATAATCACTGAAACATCAAGCACAGCTTATGTGCACTGCACCACTTTTTCCTTCTACGTACACGAAACAAAGAGCTAAAAAAACAGTTCATGAAAATACTATGTTCCAATCCATGAGAGCTACTTTACTTGGAGTAGTACAAAGTATAAACTTATGTTGTGTTTGGAACGGAAGTGACTTCATAGTACACGTCTCAATACGGATATAATCAAGATACATCTAGGGAGAAAAATACAAGAAGCTTGAGAAATAGAATATGAAAGATTCTGAGTACTATTTACTATAGAAGTTGAGGAATCTCCCAACTTATGTCCTCGTATGTAGAACTACATCTCTAACTTAAAATGGAAACTAGTACCGACTTGCTTTCTTTGAAAAAGTAGTAACTGCCCTAGAACGCACCTTTAAATAAGTTGAAAACGAATAGTATAATGTCATTTACTATTGGCAGGATTACCTTTTGAAAATGTCAATCCAAACACACCCTTATACAAAAAGAATTGGACAGCTGAAGCGCTATGCATCTCACTGTCATACAACTTGCAACTCAGCTTGGAACAATGGACTCAATCTCAGCGTCTTCTTTGCCAAGTTGCGAATGTCTTCCCTTGTAGACTCCATTGATATTCGTGCAAGTTCTTTCACTCCTCCGCTCAATACAAAATCCTCAGCATTGTCTTCTGCAACAGCAATTAGATTATGCAGAACAAACTGAGTTCAACTATGAAGAACTAAGGATCTGACAGAGAAGTGGCACTAAACATTCTTGCAAAAAAGGGAGATAAAAATATAAATCACGGATGCATCACCATGAGAATCTACGATCACGCATGTAACACATATCATAAAGGATTAGAATAGGGTATTCACACACAAACAAAAGGCAATACTCTTTGTTGAAAGATATCGGATGAAGAGGATTCAGATATGAAAACAAGAATGGGAAATTGGCACTTACTCCAAATCAACTATAGTTTATTAGTTTGTTTCATTTATTAGTTGGAAGTTATATGCTTACAAATAGCGAAGCATTAATGTTATGTGCTTTATTTCAATGGTTTCAAGGAAGCTACGATTTATTATGTAGACACTCAAGTATTCTGAGTTCTCGTTTAGTTTGATTCGGAAGTGTAATTGTCAGACATAAACATAGAGTAAAGATAATAAAGACAAGTTCAATATAGTGCTAATAAGATCCTTCCCTTTGGGTATACTACTGAAATCATTTTTAAGAAATCATCACATCAAGAAATTGATCGAGAACAGAAATTGATGAATCATTTTGGATACATATATATAGGTAAAAGAGCAATGAGACGGTAATATGTTTCTTTTCAAGATTTTTTATTCAATAGGGAAATTGATGAATCGTTATAATCTCTGAACTTCGAAACATTTTATGAAAGCATATCTGTCCCTTCCATATAGCACTTGCGGCCCAATTCATTACATATATATAACCCACCCCAAACTTGAACTTTATTTTGGCTAGTTACTGATTAACAAACTTATTCACTGAGCAATTTATGAGTTTACCATGATTGCACCTCTTCTTCTCTCTAGCATGATTTTCCATACTCATATTTACTGTTGTCTTCCAAATTATTAGTCCTACATTAATTGTCCTACATTGGCTCTCAAATTTTCCAAATAAAGCATCGTATCCCACATTAACCCATATCAAGTATTCCTTAAAAAGTAGATATGACTTAGTTGGAAGGTGCCATCTTGTCTAGTTGGTTAAGTAATTGAATAGTCGAATTATAGACTTGAGATCATATCTCGTCTTCAGGCGTGTTAAAGGGTTGAAGAGAATCAAAACAAAACGAAAAAGAGTTCTGATATGTGAAAACGTCATAAAAATGCTTACGGTTTTGTGCTAAATGGCAAAGAGCGAGCTCAATATGGCGTCGAGTCGAAGCTGAAGCAGTTTTAGAGTTCGCAATCAACCATGTAAGTACACCATCTTCAAACATAAGAGAACGGCCTCTCCTATGTCCTGTAGTGGTTCAAAATATTCGAATTCATGTTTCAGAAACAAAAATCCATGCAACCATGGTTGTCAAATTATGAACCAGTTTGTCAAAATAATGAATTGTGGATCGTAAGATTCAGTTATCTTAGAACATAAATAGTAAGATTTAAGTATATTCTGTAATAAAATAAAAATACATGTAAATTGCTTAAAATGAACAAAATAACATTTTAACACAAGTCGCGTGCAATTTCAAAGTTTTCCACTTAAAATTTAAAGCTTCTAATTTCAAAATTTATGATCATGAATCGTATTACGTTGTATGAAACTTGAATCGACTCTGACAACCATGTATGCAATCATGTGCACTTATGAAATCCAAAATCCACAAACCTTGAATAATTCCTCGTGATTCGCATTTTGCAAAATTAGCCATTCCTCTGGCAACTTGTGCAATGACTTCACTATTTCCGGATCTAACCATTCCCAGAAGTGCCTTGATGCCTCCATCTTCTCTGAGCATCATATGTAACTTCTCTGTTATGAAACAATTACCTTTGAATTAGGATACACGATCTCCTTCCTATAGTTGAATACTTGATAAATTATAATGTACATTAGACACTCCAGCAACACATGGCTCTATATGTTTGGAATACGCTATACAGCAATAGACTGAGAGTTTCTCAACGTTGTCCATAATACTAGAAATAATACCAGTTTTCCCAAGTCTCTTTTTGGTTTGTGGATTTATAGAAGGAAAGAAAAAGGAAAGGAAAACAAGAAGAAAAGCTATATCCCCAGTGTTTTCTCTTGTGTTTTAGTCCAAGCTCAAATAACAACAGAATTTAAATTTGTAAAGCTACATGAGGACTCCAAGAAAAGAGGAAGAAGAGTAACTCACAAAACTCAAAAATTATAGTTTATTTTCACACTATTTTCCTTTCCTTTCCTTCCCATATTCCTCACTGTTCTCCTTATAAAACAAACGGAGAAAAGTGTTCTCCTCAGTGTTTCTTTTCGTCTCTCACTAAATCCATGAATCAAAAATGGCCCAAGGGGCCATTATTTGGAGGAATGGTAAAAGCCGGGACTGACAAGCGGGAGAGCATGGGGTTTGGGTCTGCAAGAAGCCACTTTATCTATAAATACAAAGGTTAAGGCCTGTCTCCAGTCCACACCTCCAGTACCTTGTGTAAGAAGGACCTCCATTAGGTAATGTCCCTTTATGACCAGTTTACTGAACTTACTTTGCATTACATTGAAATACACATTCCTTGTGACATGCATATCAGTTATGGAGGGCCCAGTGGGAATCGCTTTTCAAACGTACATTTGGGCTCAAATGTGCTTCTGGCTCCAATACGCATATATTAGCCTGTTTGGATAAACTGTAAGAAGCACTTTAGAGCCCCAAAAGCATGTTTAGGCTGAAGAAGGTCCAGAGGTGCTTCAGCCGGAGCGTGATGAGGGAAGCAGATTTGGGTTTTAGAGAATGTTTCTTAGTTCCCAAGTTGCCCTTGTGACTTCTACTTCATTCTAAACGCAAAAGCCACAGCCATTCAAACGGGGCCCTAAACATAGCATTATATATTAGATATCAAAACCATGCATAGAGATGCAATACAGGAAGAGAAAGATTACTTTTTATTTGGAACGACTGTTAAATGCCTCTGGCTTACCATTTCCGCACAGATTTGCAATAGCTCCGGCTGCCATTCTTAAAGTTTGAGGATCATCGGTTTTGGATGCCGTGCTTGCTAATAGTCGGGCACCTCCTTTGCTGACTATCAAGTCTTGATTCATCTCTAATAAAGTAGAAAATGGCACATACACTGAAAATTCTTCTCATGTATGGTATAAGTGTGCAAAATAATATGTCGATCTTCATTGATGTCATCAGTTGATAAATTCATTTGATGAGAGACAACAATGAGCAAGGAGGCTCATGTTATCATAATACTGACTTGTAAAGCATATCTAAGGTTTATAGTCCATCATATCTCATAATACTGACTTGGTAAAACTTATCTAAGGTTCAAGAATAGTTTATCATATCTTGAGAAACGTGAGATGAAAGATTCACTTGTTTAAACGTTTGATTTTAAGAAAATGTCCACGGTAATTGCATTCAAGTGCGGACAAGTCTTATGCACAATTTATGATGTAAGACAAACCAAATAGAAAGATGCTATTTTCCTTGATAGAAGGGCCTAAATTTTCCTCAAAATATCAGAACTTTTGAAAAGGAAAATTTTATTTTGCTGCAAGGAGCAATTGCAGTGCCGAATAGGTCGGTCTATGTGTGTATTGTGTATTGATGTAAACAATGAATATGTTCTCTACTCCTAAATTTCTATAGACAACCAGCTTCATATGACTTCGCTACATATATAGGTATGCCAGTTCTGATAATATACAAAATGCAATAGCAACATATATGATACACTAAAGAGAGAGGAAGAAAGGAAGAAGGAGCAATTCATTGACTACAATTTGCCTACAAAACTTGTGATTCCTGATAAGCCAAAAGAAGTAAAAGATTACAAGTATACCATTCATTGCCAAATTTGCAATGGCTCCAGAGGCCACCCTAAGTATGGTAGTATTTTGAGATGATCGCAACAGCATGAGGAGAGCATCGAGACCCCCTTCCTCCACAATCTTTTCTTGATTGATATCTGGAGAGAGAGAGAGAGAGAGAGAGAGAGAGAGAGAGAGAGAGAGAGAGAGAGGCTTAAATTAATACCCACTATTGACATTCTTCATACACATGCCCACCTTTTATGATGAGGGAGTCGGAACATCTAAAAAAAATGAAAATGAAAAAGAAAACAAGAAAGATGCCTGGCTAAGCATGGTTGGAAAACCTTGCTTGGAGGCCTATCTGGTTTTGAGAGGAAGGGAATAAAATAAATCTACAATAGAAAATAAAAGTGTAAAAGTCATTTTTTTTCCATGTAGTAGAGTTGGGCATTTGGTGTGGAGAATTTTATGTAACTTTTTTTTTTTATCACTTCAGTAAATTATTGGGCACTCTAGAAATTTTAGAAAAGATTTGAATTGACATTTTTATGCGGCTGATAAAATTTTCTTCTGTGGTAATTCGATCTAGGTATCAGAATTTCGGAAATCTAAGTGAAATTGTATCGCATGATAGGCAGGACAAGCTAATGGTCTCAATCTTAGCCATCTATGATCTAACACCTCATATATATTTGCATGTTGGACTGTCACAGTTTTAACGGAATCTGATCATACACGTTCCTTCACTTTTGGAGCTTTTGGCATTGTGGTCAGGTTCATAACATATAGTACCAGAGGAGTTCACCTTGTCTCATGTTCGAGAGAGGAAAACGCTACCCAGGAGAGTTACCAGGACTAGAATGAGAAACATCCAAAGGGGCAAAAGAGCTACCTATGGTTGTTAGAATTGGTTGATTCACGAGTAAATTCACATGAGTCGATTCGTGTTCATACGACCTGATACGGTTAGCGATTCATAGTTTTGAACTTAGAAGTTTTAAGTTGTAAGCTTTAAGTGGAAAACTTTCAACATTTTTAGCCTCGATTTTGTATGAAGCTTGTGTTAAATTGTTACTTCATTCAGTTTAAATGTTTTTTAGTACATACAAACACACACATATATGATTCACAATTCGGTACTACTCATGATTCGTATTTTTGGCAAACTGCTTCACCATTTGAAAATTATGTGCAGTCCATCAACCATGGTGCTTTTGACATATTAGTAAGGTTTTTAAAGCTTCTGAGAGGCAAATTTTCTTGTTTGAAGATTGAGGGAACCACCTCCTTGTTCAAGTGCAAAATTGGACTTCAAAGGT
Source organism: Hydrangea macrophylla (assembly GCA_033977485.1). Lineage (NCBI taxonomy): Eukaryota > Viridiplantae > Streptophyta > Magnoliopsida > Cornales > Hydrangeaceae > Hydrangea > Hydrangea macrophylla. Next base: position 41,148,228 of record CM066999.1, on the reverse strand, counting down.
AAGGACCGCTGATTTATGTCCCTTCATCGAATCAAAATACTGATGTTTCATATTCACCTTGCATGCAAACAAATACTCACTACTTTGTCGCGAAAAAACCACTATTTGTCTCATGATGTTCCTGACAACCATTTCATGGAGTTTTTGAGTTTCATCAGGCAAGAGTTTTTAGTTCCATGTACATGCTTAGAATTAAATTCCAGCACTTAGGTATACTGTGCAGTCTGTGCCATCACTGGATCTATTGAAACTTGTTTAATTAGCCGATTTTGTCAGTTGCAGTTGTTTTAAATTAATTCTTGCTCATAATAATTGCTGATGCTCTTTAAGGCTAGGCATGTTATTATTATTATAAAAAAGGGAATGGAATAGTAGTTCTATGCTCATGAATAAGCTTAAAATGTAATCAAGCATTAGCGTTTAGACAGCATTGTATGACAGTAATGCATGATATTTAAGGGAAACGACTAAGACTATCTAACATGAATGGCGTTACAATGAATAGCGTCCAAGTATTAACAGGTTGAAGCTTTTCATTTGTCATTGCTTGCTATTCAACCTAATTTAGAAAATAACAGAACCTATATTCTAGTATGTAGTTACATATTCACTACCTACAAGCCTACTTCAAACAATGCCAGCACAAAAGTTAAAACAAAATTTGGTTTCCCTTTAATCTTTGACCGAAAACTATGCATTGATGTTATCCTGCACATTTTCATTTTCATTCTAAATATTTCAATTAATCCTGATATTTTGGAATTTTGAATTGATATGCACTTTTAGATGAATAATGCACTACCCGACCTATGTTTAGAAATTAATTTCATATTTACCCCAGAGAAAGCATCAGTTAAACCAAAATCTAAAACCTTCACAACGTGCTACCTAACCAGTTGGTGAAGGGACATAGTATTGAACTTCATCAACCTTAGGGTTGTGCACTTTATGGATAAGGGAATGGGCTACTCCCATTGTCTAGCGACTCTAGCCTAACATTGACTTTGAAACCCAAAATGTAACAAAAATCATAATCCTCTGATATCCCTCCAAAAAAAGAAAAAGCAAAAAACTTACTTGTTTCTTGATTGCGAATAGCAATTATATGATAGATGTTTATCATGCATATTCTACGATAATACTATTGTACCTTGATGATCAAAATTCTCCATTTTGTTCTTACTTCAAAAGAAACTAATATTCTTTACCAAAAGAATATGGAAGAATTGACCAATCAGACATGAATTCTGAAGTCCTTTTTCTTTAAGTAACATACTAGTAAATGGCATTTCCCAAAATCATACTAGAGAAGGGATGGGGAATTTAGAGAAGGGATGAGGAATTAGGAAAAATAAGTGCCACCTCACAAGTTTTTTCAGAATCTGCCATTTCACAAGTTAATATGAAGCATGGAAATAGAAGAAGCTATGATGCTCTGTTTAAACACAAGCAAAACAATTCACAGTAAAAAAAGTGCAAACGTATAAAGGCAGGATTAACCTGTTGAACACACACACACACGAAGTCACACAAACACAAGGCATTGCTGCACTAATGAAACTCAAAACCAGTTATCTTGCTTACATACCTTCAGCAGCAAGATTGGCTACCACCTTCACAGCATGAATTTGGACATCTATGTCTCCAGAAGTTAACAGTGTTAATATCTTTTGAAGCCCAACTGGATGCAAAAATCAAGACACTTTCATTAATTCGGTTATGAGGACAATTAGTGAGGTGTGGGTGAGGAAACCGTGTCTTTTCACCAATGAATACTCAAGAACTAACACGTAACAATGGTCATAATTAAATAATTTGATCTGAAACTCCTACCTTCTTCACATATCTTCGCAATAGTGGCCCTCTGGCCAGAACTTATTTCCCTTGATTGGTTCGGTCTATGCAAGCCCAGTGGGGTCCCAACTGTAGTTTCTTTCATGTATGATTTTTTGTCCTGTGGAACATCTGAAAATGTTAATCCTTGGACATTGGTGCCGTTGTTTTGACGTAAGAGTTTTAAACCGGAAAACATTTTTCATGTAAAATGTTTTACATGATATAAACTATTTTCCTTCTTATTTTCCAGTGTTTGGTTGGCACTTGAAAAGCATTTTATAAGTAACAAAACAATGCAGTTTTACTTCGATAAGGACAAATATAGATTTTAATATTAGCTTGTATTTATATTAGGGTATTTGAATATATACAAGCGATTATACTGTGCTTATGTATATAATGTATGTAGGTTTGTAAATGCACATAGACGTACATGTACAAATGCCCAAACAGTTGCATATGCATATGTACATATATAAATGTTGATTAGCTGAGAATTTCAAAATAAGCATTCTTCCGGAAAATGGCTTACGGAATTTTTTCCACAAATTGTTTTCAGCATTTTAAGCTACTTTCATTTTCCTGAAAATACAAGCAAAACATTTATGGAAACCAAACACAAGAAAGTGCTGAAAATTTTCCGGAAATTGTTTTACATCTAATCAAACGGAGCGTGGGTTTATCTTGTGAATAAAGGACTCCATGGAACCATTTACCTCAAAGTCATCATCACTTTCAGGCACAAGCTTCGTAAATTTAAGCAGCTCACTTTCAAGAACTTTCTTTTGTTTCTCCTCAGCAAGAAGCGTTTGTTTCAGAGTGTGAAGTTCTTCACCTAAAGTTGCCTGATTATTTCCAGGTTTTAAGGGAGGATAAAGAAGGAATGTTAGTAAATAATTAATTTCAACTCAGAAGAAAACTCAGGCCATGGAGGGGAATAACTAAATTAGTCTCAACTAGTGTAAAGTAAATTTTTTTGAGCCTGCGCGCCAAATTTCATTTGCATACCTTAGGGTGTGCTTGATATGAAAACTTCGGAATGCATACTCACCAATTGTAGTTACATTATGTTCTTAATTATCAATTTATTTTAAAGAAACTCTAAAACAATTTTTACCTTCACAAAATCAAGTCTTACTTGTTTCTACTTCTAAGTTGGAGATCGTGATTTGCACATGAGGACCTGAGTACGGGGTTAGGGGTTGATGCAACTTAATGATCCTTGACTTCTAGAGCAAATAACTCTCACTCTACAATATTTATGTCAAAATCTACACCAGCCCCCCCGTCCCCCCCCCCCCCCCCCCCCCCCCCCCGCTCTCTCTCTCTCTCTCTCTCTATATATATATATATATATATATACTAGTTTAACCACATGTGCGTTGCACGTGAATGGTGAACATCTAAAAATTAATTTGGATTAAGCCAAGAAATATAGAAAACGCTAAAATCAGGTAACAACGAATTATTATAACTACAAACATAGTATAGATACTCAAAGCACATAGTGATACTCAAAGGGATTAATAGTCCTATAACTCTTAATAATTTTATATTGCTAATCCATAAATTCCACCCAGAAAACACTAACTAATTTTGACCCAATCTTAATTTATGTCCAGTTTTTTGATATGTTAATTTATGTCTATTGCTAACCATAAATCCACTAATTATTTTTAAAAAATAGTCAATAGAAGATGTGAACCAAGTTGGTCAAGCAAAAGCATAAAAGATTTTATACTGGTCTGTTTGATAACACAAAAAATTAAGTACTGAATTTTAAGTATTGAAAATTTTAACCGATTGATTTTATAATACTGAAAACAGAGTTTCAAGTACTGAAATAGACTGCATTCAGTGATTATTTTTAGCAGAAAATTTTCACTTAAAGTTTTCAGTGGGTTTTTGGCTTCATTTTCAATTAAGTGGCATTATCAAACACACTGAAAAAAATTAAATGTTGAAAGTTTTTATTTTCACCACTTAATTGGGTTATCAAATACACTCGTAATAAAATCATGTTCCATGCATGAGTAATCAACTTTAAAACTATTCCAAGTTCCAGAGTTTAAGATATAAAATTCTCTTCTTCAACTCTTTTACTCCTCAAGAGATGAAGTTGGCTTGTTTAAAATTGTCCCTTGAATGTGATTAATGGAGGAAATATAAATATTTGTTCTATATTTTTTATCAGTTTAATTATAGCACCAAATTCTTTTGGTTTCGAAAAATGGAAAGAAGTCCTTAGGCAGAGAGTTCTATGTAACTTTATAATTCATATGAATTTTTTGAATTATTAATTTTATGGAATTTAAATATACTAAATCATTCTTAATTATCAACTATCCAATGACAATTTTCTGAATTATTAAGTTTTTTTTTTTTTGTTCCATCGAGAAGGTATAAGAAGGCAAAATACTTAAAAGTTAGACAAAATTGTTGTGGGGGGAATCAGTGCCTCATTTTTACAAAATGAAATCCTAAAGAAGATAATTGCCTCTAAAATTAATAAAAGAAATTGGTAGAAATGTAACTCAATCGTTGACACCGTAAAGAAATAGGAACGTTAGTTGAAAAAATGTAGAGAAAAGAATAGATAGACAATAAAAATCAGAGTTTTTCTAGTTTGGTGAAAGATGTGTAAAGATAAAAAGGAAATAATAATTTAGCTCAGTGAGAGTCCTATAATAATAAGAATTCATAATATATATGAAGTTAATATTTGAGTTTTATTTTTGCTGGAATTGTATAGTTGATATCTATTGCTAATCCATAGAGTCTACCCAAAAAAACTACAATCGACAATTAGAGAAAATCCAAGTGAGACGACATTAGGAGTTTTCATCAGTTTCTTATTTATCATTTAAGAACCAAATCCTAATCTTTATTTCTCATAGGAAGTAATCATTTTGGATCCAAAATCTGGACTTTTGGATTCAGTTGTGAATTTCTGAATAAAATCCCTATGCAATATTAGAAGAAATATATATACATATATATAACAAAATTAAATAGCTCCTAGAACTAATTAAATACTTGCCAAAATATTTTTTTTCTTCAATTAGCCTATACAAATTGCAGGTAAGTCACGTTTCAATTATTCGTACCTTTCAATTATTCATACCAACTAACTATAATCTGATGAGAAATGCTATGCTTCCCGAATTTGAATCTCAGATATTGGTTCTCAATTGTTTTGTCATTTGTACCATATGCAGTGACATGCTACTACCATCACTGCCACAACATGTGTTACAACTATTAAGCTATTTGGAAACCAAGTTTGAGATTCAAATTTGGGTAGCTTAGGATTATTATTGCAAACCAGGATTTGGATTTAGTCTATTGCATACAGGATTTGGATTTAGTCTTAATTAGTGACAATAAACATATGCCACAATTTCTAAAAAATTTATACAGCAATGTGATGAACTCCGAAAAACATATAAACAACAAGCACTTAGGGTTTTTCTTCAAGAAAATTATTCATCCCAAGAAGTTGTAAAATTTCATAATTAAGTTAACTAATGGAGGTAGTGCTCTAAACTAATAGGTAATTAAACTATAGAAAATAAATTGCTTTCTAATAGTGGAATTAAAACTACTCCAATCGAATACGGACATTTTTATGGACACAACCTTCACACGACGTTAAAAAACGTGTGTAGTTCCCTCCTGTGTCACTATGGGGTCCACTGATATCACAGGAGAGAGATAGACACATTTTTTGGATTGTGCAAAAAAGGTTGTGCACAAGTTGTACCTCCCCACGTTTTATCCATCGACAACAATCGAAAACTCGTGGGGAAAAAAAGTAACTAAAAGATGAGACTCATTTTATCTGTATGCTAATGGGACACCAAAAATCGAATAGGAGATCAAACAGAAGTGATGCCTCAAAAATAAAAAATAAAAAGGAAAAAGAAACGTGTGAATAATAAATGGAATAATAGAGATTTGATTTGTACCAAAAAAGAAAGGGAATTGGAATGCCGATAAATTATGACGGACCCAAATAACAGGTTGGAAGAGTAATGGTCTTTTTCTCAAAAAATCCTAATCCCAAATTCACATCCCAAATGATGTGGCAGTGATGTAGCAGTGAAACCACTTCAATAATGACGTGGACCACTTCAACATCATCCAATCAAAATCTAGTGGGCCCATTGCCACAACATTTTGGGATGTGAATTTGGAATTAGGATTTGGGAAACATATCATTACTCTTGTTGGAATGCTAAGAAAATCACAAATTGATGTGGTTAACTGTTAAGGATATCAAATTTGGGAAACATTATTATTCTATTCCGATTTTCCAATTACAAGTCAGGATTTGGATGTGAAGTGACAATAAATATATACCAGTTATAAAATTTTTATACAACAATTATGATAAAAATCTAAGAGTAATGCTATGCATTCCAAATCTTCATCCAAAATCTCCATCGCAAATGATGTGGTAGTGAGACTACTGAATTTTGATTGGAGGATGTTGAAGTAAATTCGCAAGAAATAAAAACACATACTATAGATGAATATAATCACATATCACATATTTCTAATTTAAAATTCCCATCAAGTCTCAATTCACTTGATCCCACTTTTCTTACTCCCACTGTCATAAAAATCAAAGAAAATAATCTAGCTTCTCTGGAGAAATCAAAGAAGAATGGATCTCTATGATCAGTAATATAAGTGAAGCAATAAAGCCAATTAGAACTACAAAAATGCTACACCCAAACACGGGTCCACAAAAATCAAGGGCCAGAATTGTTGGGTGTGGAATTTGGTGTACTCTTAGAACCATAGAAGCCTATTCCAAATTTTGGTGTTTCCTTAGTTACATGTGGCAATGGGATCACATTTCATTGAAAGTTGTGCTCGCAAATAATAGTCACAGTTTATAACATTCATAATTGACTTTAGTATTTATTTTATTTTCTTTATTCTCACTAAATCCATAAACTAAAAATAGACTTATTAATGTAATAACCAATACTCATAGCAACAAACAAACAAACAAACAAAATTAAACAAAAACCAAACTAATTAATGAAGCAAACTAAAAAATAATAATAACACCCATAATCTCTTCGAAATACAGTTATTTCCAAAAAAATATATATATATATATCTTAATTGTTAATATATATTGCAAATAAGGATTAAAAAATTAAATGCAAAAAAAACAAAAAACAAAAAATAAGAGACAGTCGCCACTTCTTAATGGTATAGTTTTGTATCCTGAGAGAGAGATAGAGAGAGATTGACATTTCTCTAAATTTTCAGGTTAATGGGTTATTTAGAATTAGGAGAGAGAGAGAGAGAGAGAGAGAGAGAGAGAGAGAGAGAGAGAGAGAGACGCAGCCCAATTTAGAGAGAGATGCAGCCCAATTTTTTTGGTTTTCTTATCAAAGACGAATATTTACAAACAATGAGTCCTATTACTACTACAAATGTTATTGGTTAAAATGATTATAAGCCACATTATAAGCTATATTGTAATCAATTTTTTTATATTTATTTGATGAAAGCTATTATTTATCTTAGACGTGAAGGAAAAAAAAAACAAAAAAAAAGAGTCCAAACACTAATTGTAGTTAGAGTTCCTAGTTGCTTTATATCTAAAATACTGAGGGGCATGGACACACTACAAATAAAAAAGTGGTATACTAAACTTTTAAAACTCTAAATTCTAAAGAAAATAGTTAAGTAAAAGTGCACCGATTGATAAAAGTGTAAAACACTTATGCACATTGGTACATTTATATATATTATAGATATATATACACAAACATATACATAAAGTATATTAATACTGACATGTGTACCACGGAAAAATTCGCTTTCTTACCAAACAGAGCACTACCTTCTCAGATAATAGATCCTTGTGTTCTGATTTTAAATAATGAAGCTCATTCTCTGTCCTTTCATGCAGCTGATGCATTTTTTCTAGCTTCAGCCTTAGATCGCCAATCTCCTTCTGACCCTGAATCTGAAGATTTAGGAAAGGAGAAGACCCGAGAAACTTTTATGTTTAGTGCATAGAAAGTCCTTAAAAATGCAACAAGGAAACATCAAGGATTTCAGAGTCAACAAGGACGATTATGAATTTATGACATTCTTTGACGAGGCATTTCAAAAGGAACTAACTATTTTAGGGGTGATGATGGTCATTCTATGGTCTAACATGCACACTTGCGCGCCACACACCTGCACTCACACACCCACCATAAGTGTTGTGGAGAAACATGCACATATATCAAGAGTGCATGACTTGGGAAAGAAATGTCACAGTTGGAGTCTCAGTCTGCTATTATTGCAGCGTCTAGGTACTGTATTAATCTTTATGCCATGGCAAAGCATCACTACATATCTGGGTAAATACCTGCTCCGGTTGAGGACATTAATGTACAGTTTTTTGTCTTTAAGTGAACTGGGTTGTTGGAAATTAATAATGTCCGAAACTAAGTTGCACAAAGCGGGAGCGGGGGCAGGGCAGTAAACCACTAAACTTTACGAGGTTTCAAAGGTTTCTTTTTGAGCGGGGCGGGAACGGAAGCGGGGGTGGGACGGGAGCGGGGAGCGTGACCACTTCTAAAGATTCCTGCTTCTAAGGTCCGAAAATCAAGAACAAATAGAATGATGGAGATGTTTGGCATTCCCCAAATAACTTAATGAAAGAAAACAGAATTTAATAGGTTACGCAGAAAATTATTCTGCTCAGAAGATTTTGTGCCTTTCAACTATTATAAGATACAAAGATTAAATACATTCTTAATATGCCTGATTATGTAACGTAATTACAAGCGGTGAAAATTCTTGATTAGTTAACAATTGTGATCATAACTCATACACATCCAAACTCATCAGAAAATAATGGTTATTCTCCATTTTCTATAAGATATCACAAAGCACCCAAAATGGAAAAACCCCACAATGGGACACAAGTCCCAGAAGTAAGAAATAATTTTAATATCATTTAAGCCTCACGGCTTGGATACTGGCATTATTGAATAAATGGCAATAATTTTTGGCTAGCAGCATTATTGAATAAATGGCAATTTAATTTGGTTACTAACATTGTTGAATAAGGATCTGGAGAGTAAATTGTACACATGCTCTACATACAATCACCTGAAATTATTTCAAAGGGAAATGGCAAGTAAAGCGTATTAGCTACCTAATTTTGTTTACCGGGTTAAGTGTCAGTGGCAAGTGGCAACTTTGATTTTAAAATGTAAAACTATACCTTTTCAATTTGTAAATAAAGAGGACTCACTTGTCCACATCATCTGGAAATAAGTAGCTGTTTTAGGTGTCTCTAGCATTAATCTTTCCTTAAACAACAATTAGTCAAATCCTACTTCCTGAGAATATGGAGCTAGTGGGAGTGGCTGTAATTAGCCGAAATGGTCATGTAAAATTAGCCCTCACCTAGGAAAGGATCAAAGAAAGAATGGTATTTAAGTAAAATCTGGGGCATTACAAACAAAATTGGTTCTAATATGATAAGGAAAATAACAGTTGGTTTATTCTGTTTAATATTGGATAATATGTTAACCTGCGTTGAATTTTGATGATCACTTAGAAGCTTCTTTGTGATCTCCAATTGTTCTTCGACGCCTTCAATATGCACATGCTTATCCTCTAGTTGCTGAAATAACTCTGATATTTTCTTCTCATACATTTGCGTGGTATCCGCAAGGGCTTTTTGATATGTAGAATTTTGCATCTGATTTTGCTACTAAGAACAAACAAACAGCATCAGATGTATACTTCAGGTTGACTTGACTAACACTAAGGCAAGGAAGATTGAACTTGTTCTCAAATCTCACTTGGAACATGGCTCAAAATGACGCATAGAGATTGGACTTTAAAAAAACATGTAAAAATGCCTCTGGTAGATTAAGAAGAGCGATAAGTGAGAATGGAGAAATAACAGAAACATGGTTGTTAGAATTGGTCAATTCACAAGTCGATTCGAGTTTCATACAACCCGATACAATCCACGATTCAATACGTTTCATGATTCATAATTTTGAAATTTGAAGTTTTAAGTGGAGAATTTTGATCATTATGAGGCTTGACATGGCATGAAATTTGTTTTAAATGGTTATTTAGTTCTAAGCATTGTACATGCTTTTTTTTTTTTTTTTTAAGTATGGTATATCATATCTATTATTATCGATTATCTAAAAACAGTGTCTCATACAATCCATGATTCACAATTTTGGCAAAAGGAATCGTGATTGGATTCACGGTTTGACAGCAAAAAATAGAAACATTTAGGCTTAGTTTGGTTCATAGAATTTAGTGAGGGAAAAGAAAAGAAAAGAAACATTTAGGGAAACACTTTCCTTTGTTTGGTTAATAAGGAAAATAGTGAGGAAATTCTAAAGGAAAAGAAAATAGAACGGAGATAAAGTTAAAAATTTTGAATTTTGTGAGTAACTTCCAAACCTCTTTATTTTAATTTTGAATTATTTTGACTCTAACTTTATTTAAGCATGGAGGAAAACGGTAGGGAAAAACACTAGGAAAATAGTCTTCCTTCTCTAAATTCATGAACCAAACAGAGCCTAAAACTTCTGCCATTTTCACTAATTAATGTTTAAATGGTTAACCTGCATTGAGTTTTGATAATCACTAAGTAACTCCTTCAACGCATCCAACTGTTCTTCAACCCTTTCAGAGCGAGCCCGTTCGTCTTCTAGTTGCTTCATCAACTCTGCTATTTTCTTCTCATACATCTGGGTGGTATCAGCAAGTACTTTCTGATATGTAGAACTTTCAAGCTGGTTTTGCTACTAACAGGGAAACAACAGCGTCAGTGCTTGTACTCATGTAGGCCAAAGTCTATAGTAAGAGCCCGTTTGGGATAGCTTTTACAGGAACAACCACCACTTATAAGTGATAATTTTAAAAGCTGACAGTTTGGTTTGGATTAGCTTTTTCATAGCTGTTAAGTAACCAACTACTCCAAAAGCTTAAGCTGATAGAGAATGGGCCCAACAATGTATATCAAGCTTCAACACCCTCCCTCACGTGCAACCCCGACTTGCACATGGAGAGCAAACAAACCAAACTCCACCATAGGGAGACAAATAACAAAGTGTAAATATACACAACAAAGCGAGGGTGGAGAGTCGAACCCAAGACCTCCCACAAACAAGGCTCTGATACCATGTTAAGTTACCAATCCAAAAGCTTAAGCCGATAGAGAATGGGCCCAACAATAGCTAAAAATCTGATTCCTTTTCATAGCTAAAAAACAGCTTTTCTAAAAAGCTGCTAAGCATTTAAAAAATTTCTTATTCAGAAAAGTAATTAATTTAAAGCTAATCCAATCAGGCTCTAAGCATTTTAAAGGTCAGCAAATTTTGAAGGCTTGAAGGAAATGAAGAAAGAAAATGTCGAGATTAGTGAACAAATCTTAGACAAACAATGTCTTTAAAAATTATGAGATCGAATATAAGTTTGCTCTAATTCTTTTCTGAGCCATAACAGCGAAAAAGAAAATGAACATAGATTTTTGACACCCAACCACCAGAGTGAACTCTACTTTTTTCGAGTACCAGAGTGTACTCCTGAGTGAAGAGCATTTAAAGTACAAAAGAGCCATAAGAGCATTTAACGCATGCACACAAAGTACAAAAGAGAAAACCTAACAAAGAATGGACAGTTCTTTACTGCTTGTACACTTCTAATGTAATCGATGTTTGTAAACGATGATTTGCTCTTAAAGTACATTGATCTACAGATACTTCCAATCTATAATCCCCACCAGGATATGAAAAAAATGCTTTTCAAGGCATTGAAACATACTTTCCTCAAATAAGTTCTACAATATAAAGTAGCATGCTGACTCACATATGCTGTTTTTCTAAAGCTAAATTGATTTTGAGATACTTTCCATCCACAATTCATGTCAATATGAAACTGTCCTGGCCCCTAAAAAGAAAATATCTCGTCCTTGCTATGTACAGAATATTTAAGTTCAAGTCCATTTGGAAAGCCAAGAACTAAAGACGTTTCTTCCAATTTGCAGAAAAAGCTCATCAAAAGCAAAGTTCTTAGAGTTTCTTTGTAAATTTATTTTTAAATTTCACAGATATAATTTTCTGTCTTTAAGAGTGTATTTGAGAACTGTTGTTTGAATCGAAGAGGCATGAACAGATTTAAATAGGATAAAATTAAATAGGAAAAAAAACTGGCACCAAAATGCTGCTTAAATGAGGGTCTACTGTTGTTTTCAAGACGAGCAGTGCTTTGTTTTGGAAGAACAATGACTACAAGTACTATTCTCACTTTAACAATAAACATGAAGGCTATGATACAGGAAACCATCATAGTTCCCTCGTAATAGTCCCCCCACATTGTAGACTATTGTCCAAAATGGGCCCCTGGGCCGCATGAATTTGCCTCTTCGACTGCCCCAAAAGCGCGTTGTATGATGGTGGTGCCTTCCCACAGTTATGTGCAACTTCACCTTCCCCCCTGATCGTGTGGAACCCAACACATCCATTGTGATGAGCAACATTCCTGAGGCTAGAAGGCCAGAATGGATGGATGTCAAGTCATGAAAGTTGTCCCACATCACCTGATTCACCTGGTTAGAAAAGGTTCCCTGGCTATATATAGAGACTCACACCCTTAACATGCAGGACAGTTTCAAAGTCATGTGGGCCCATGCAGACAATATCTTTAGTTAACAATCATCTACTCTAAAAGCTTAAGCTGTTAGAGAGTGGGCCAACAATGTATACTGTTGGAATATTTCGTAATATTCCCTCCTTGATTTGTCAAGATTATTTAGGATAGTTTGTAGTTTATTTCTTTACTTATTCCTGTAATATTTTCTTTCCTTTTTTCTTTATTTCCTTTTATTCCTTCTTGCTCTTGTATATAATATGTAACATATTGGGTTATTCAATAAGAAAATATTGATTTACCTTCAACTTCTTCTTGGTATTAGAGCCAAGGAAACCTAACCCTAGCCCCACCAGCCCTAGCCGCAGATCCACCACCACCAGCCCTAGCCGCAGCTCCACCCCCTTCAGTCCCACACCTTCGGCGACCCACTTGCCGCCTCACACCTCTTCTGCGCAGCCTTTGTGCTGCGCCTTCTTCCTGCACAGCTTGTGTTGCTGCGCCTTGCCCTACGGGTCTCTCTGTGATGTGTTAGAGCCTATTTGTGTGCTCCCTTGATTTCTTTTGGCTACCCGTTGATTGTTGGTAGCCCTTTGCTTCCTTGTCCTTTCGGTTGGATCTTCTTCAAGGTATCTCTCTCTTTTCCATTTGTCAATCATGACTAACAAGGATGTTGTTACCTCCGGTTCTCAACCCCGTATGGATCTTTCTGTATCTCAGCATTCTCCAGCCCAACGAGTTACCAGTGTCCTGTTGAATGGATAAAATTTTGCTTCTTGGTCTCACTCTCTTCGCCCTTTTCTTGGTGGAAAAGGCAAGCTTGGTTGGATTTTTGACAAGGAAGCTCAACCTGATGATACTGATCCCAAGCGTGCACAGTGGGACGTGGATAACTGCACTATTTTGGGATGGTTCTTCCATTCCATGGAGAATCATATTTATCAGATTTTTATGTACCATGAATCGGTACCTGGTCTCTGGCGGGCCCTGACTAAGATGTATGCGCATGCTCATAATGCCTCTCGCATTTTTTTTCCGAACTTCATCGGGAGATTTCTCAGGCCTCTCAGGACTCTTTACGACTTATTTTGCTGACTATTTTGGCTTCCTCCAGTCTCGTTGGGAGGAATTGACCCAGTATGAGCCTCTTTCTGGTTTTCCTACCGAAGTTGCAGAAATTATTGTTCAGCGGTCTGAGAATTTGCACACTTATCAGTTTTTGATGGGTTTAAAACCAGAGTTCGAATCTCTTCACACTCAGATTTTGAACACATCACCTTTGCCGTCTCTCTATGAGGCATTTGCTACACTTGATGGTGAAGAGCGCCGTAGGCGCCTTATTCAGCCTGTTCAGGCCCCTTGGCTCCGATTATTGAGCCACCTCCTGTTTCTGATCAGATGGCATTTGCAGCTAATACTGGTGCTCGCCCGGGTGGTAAGAAGCCTATCTGTCGCTATTGTAATGGCATTGGTCATACCAAGGATCGGTGCTTCAAACTTCATCCGGAATTGAAGCAACAGTATGCTCGTAAGACTAATAGTGCTCCCGCTCCTCGCTTTGCTGCAATTGCTGATACTGGTTCTGACCCCCCCCCCCCCCCTCTTCCAGATATTGGACAGCTTCATCAGGCTCAGAGTCAGCTTCAGTCACAGCTTGGCCAGATTCAGAGTCAGCTTGGTTCTCTTCTTCAGCAGTCATCAGGCTCCTCCTCTTCCACAACCACTGCTGCTCTTGCTTCAGGTACTTCCACTGCTTTTCATGTTAAGTCAGGAACTCCAACGTGGGTTCTGGACTCTGGAGCTAACGATCATATAACTGGTGAGTTGTCTCTTTTTTCTTCCACCCTTACACATGTTACCCAATCTGTCTGTCTTGCTGATGGTTCCACTACTCGTGTTAGTAGTAAGGGAGATGTTCATTTATCCTCCACTATTACCTTATTTTCTGTCCTTCATATTCCTAAATTTCCCTTAAATCTTTTATCTGTCAGTTGTCTTGCCAAATGTTATAATTGTGCTGTCATCTTCTTACCTGATCGGTGTTTCTTGCAAGACCTGGCTACGAAGAAGATTTTTGGTATGGGGCATGAGCACAATGGACTATTATTTTGGGGAACCACCACCGGTTGTGTCTTCTAGTCTCCAGGCGTCTGTTTTACCTAGTTCCTCTTCTAGTGTTTTTTCGTTTAAAACTTTGTAATTGTGGCATGCACGTCTTGGCCATGCTAATTTTAAATATCTATGTTTGCTTTTCTCAGAATTAATAAAAGCCTATGAGCATAATAAATTTCATTGTGTGGTGTGTGAACTTTCTAAACATACTCGTTCTTGTTATATACCTCGTATGTCTCGAGCCTCTTGTGCGTTTGATATTATTCATTCTGATGTGTGGGGTCCTTCCCCTGTTACAGCTTTCTCAGGTTATAGATATTATGTGACCTTTATTGATGATTATTCACGTTGCACATGGGTTTATTTAATGAAGAAAAAACCTGAGGTCTTTTCTCTGTTTACTCAATTTTTACAAATGGTTAAAACCCAGTGTCGCACTATTGTTCGTACTCTTCGTTCTGATAATGGATGTGAATACATTTCTAATGAATTCTGCTGTGCATTAAATCAACAAGGTATCCTCCAACAGCTTACTTGCACATATACTCCTGAACAGAATGGTGTAGCGGAACGCAAGAACCGCCACATCATGTCTGTTGTTCGTTGTCTTCTTCGAGGCATGGAGGTGCCTAAGTATTTTTGGCATCTTGCTATACTTACTGCCACCTATCTTATAAATCGTACTTCGAGTCGTGTGTTGAATGGGAAGGCACCTCTACATGTTCTTCAGCCCGAATGCACTCTTTTTCATGTTTTGCCTCGTGTCTTTGGCTGCACATGTTTTGTGCAAAACCGTAGTCTTCTCCGCACTAAATTAGATGATAAGGCTATCCATTGTGTGTTTCTTGGGTACTCGCCCATGTCTAAGGCCTACCGGTGTTATGACCCTGTTTCTCGTAGATTCTATACTTTTATGGATGTTAACTTTTTGGAAGATGTTTCCTTCTTTGCAGGTTCTTCTACTTTACCTGCCTTGCCCTCTCAGGATACTCCAGTAGTGGAAGACGAGCTTCCTCGTCCTGATCCTATTTTTGATGAATTTGTGTCTCCTACTGACTCCCTTCCTCCTGTGATCACGTCTTCCCCGGAATATCATTACTCTAGCTGTCCACGTGCTTAAGCTCCTATTCCAGAAACTTCTCCGGAACCAGCTCCTGTACCTCTAAGACGGTCCATTCGTGTGTCTCGCCCGGTTAATAGGTATGGTTACTCTTGTTCCAGTGCTCACCCCATCTCCCAGTATATTTCTTATTCTGCTCTTTCAGGTTCCTATCAGGCTTTTCTTGGTCAGGTTGACTCTGTTTCTATTCCCTGGTCTGTGTCTGAGGTTCTCCAGAATCCCAATTGGGTTACTGCCATGCAAGCAGAAATGAAGGCTCTTGAGCATAATTGCACATGGGAACTTATTCCTCTTCCTCCTGGGGCAAAGACAGTTGGCTGCAAATGGGTATATACAATTAAGCATCTTCCCGATGGTACTATTGATCACTATAAGGCACGCCTTGTAGCTCGAGGATTTACCCAAGTACCAGGCAAAGATTTCAGTGCTACCTTTGCCCCCATTGCCAAGCTTACTACAGTTCGGCTTATTGTGTCTGTGGCTGCCTCCCACTCTTGGTCTCTCTATCAGATGGACGTGAAAAATGTGTTTCTCAACGGGGACCTTCATGAAACTATTTATATGGATCCTCCTTCGGGTTTTCGGGCTGAGGGGGAGTATTCTGGGAAGGTTTGTCGGCTTCGTAAGTCTTTGTATGGGTTGAAGCAATCTCCTCGGGCATGGTTCAATCGATTTAGTGAAGTTGTTCTTTCTACAGGGTTCACCAGGTGTCATTCTGATCACACATGTTTTATTCGACGACGTCCTGATGGTCAATGTGTCATCCTGTCTGTATATGTGGATGATATAATTATCACTGGAGATGGCTCTTCAAGTATTGAGGATATAAAGAAACACCTTGGGAAATCCTTTGACGTTAAAGATCTAGGTGCACTACGATATTTTCTTGGCATTGAGGTTGCAAGGACTCGTCATGGAATATCTCTGTCCTAACGGAAATATGTTTTGGATCTTCTCCGTGATACTAGTATGATGGGATATCGTCCTGCTTCTACACCTATGGATCCGAATTTCAAGTTATCATCTGAGTCAGGGGAACTCTTATCAGATCCATCCTCGTATCAGCGTCGAGTTAGTCGTCTCATCTATTTGACCAACACTAGACCTGATCTTACTTTTGCTGTAAGTGTTGTGAGCCAGTTTATGCATGCTCCTCGTACTTCTCATATGGATGATGTTTATCATATCCTGAGGTATCTCAAAACCTGCCCAGGTCTGGGTCTCTTTTTTGCTCCTGGAAAGCAGTCTGGAATCTCATGTTTTACAGATGCTGATTGTGCTGGCTCCAAAAGTGATAGACGGTCTACTTCCGGTTTTTGCGCATTTAATGGTAATCATCTTATTTCTTGGAAAAGCAAGAAACAAGCAGTTGTTTCGCGGTCTTCAGCTGAAGCTGAGTATCGTGCTATGGCACCGGGCACTTGTGAACTTTCATGGATTCAGTCTATCACGCAAGAATTAGGATTCTTTGTGACCGAGTCATCTTCATTGTTTTGTGATAACAAGTCAGCGATAATGCTTGCCTCTGATTCTGTTCTTCATGAGCACACTAAGCACATTGAGGTTGATATTCATTTCATTCGTGAGAAAGTTCGATCTGGGGTCATTGTTCTGCAATTTGTTCCTTCTTCTAAACAGACAGCCGATATGTTTACTAAACCAGCTGGACCTTCTCTCTTGAAGACTTCTCTGATCAAGCTTGGGCTTTTGGATATATTCGCTCCAGCTTGAGGGGGAGTGTTGGAATATTTCGTAATATTCCCTCCTTGATTTGTCAAGATTATTTAGGATAGTTTGTAGTTTATTTCTTTATTTATTCCTGTAATATTTTCTTTCCTTTTTTCTTTATTTCCTTTTATTCCTTCTTGCTCTTGTATATAATATGTAACATATTGGGTTATTCAATAAGAATATTGATTTACCTTCAACTTCTTCTTATACCAACCTTCAACACCCTCCCCCACATGCGACTGCGTCTCGCATGTAGATAGCTGTTAAATTGGAGCATCCAACCCAAAACCAATTGGCTATGGATGGAGTGGCCCCTTGAACTTATATATTAAGTATCTAGGTTATAAGTCCTCGATGTGGGACAAACAATCTCAACACGCCCCCGCACGTGTGGCATGACTGAGAGCCAAAAACGTGGATTACTGAGATAGAGTGACGTGGAGCACACGTGGACAAATTGGCCCAACAATAACCTGCTCTGATACCATGTTAAATTGGAGCATACAACCCAAAACCAATTGGCTATGAGTGGAGTGGCCCCTTGAACTTATATATTAAGTAGCTAGGTTATAAGTCCTCGATGTGGGACAAACAATCTCAACAAGAGCCAACAAACTAAACCCCATCATAGTGGAGACAAATTATGTTTTACCAACTACTCCAAAAGCTTAAGCTATTAGAGAATGGGCCTAATAATGTATATCAAGCTTCACAACTCTCCCTCACGTGCAACACCGACTTGCACGTGGAGAGCAAACAAACCAAACTCCATCATAGTGGAGACAAAATAACAAAGTGCAAATATGCACAACAAAGCGGGGATGGAGAGTCGAACCCAGGACCTCCTACAAACAAGGCCCTGATACCATGTTAAGTTACCAACTACTCCAAAAACTTAAGCTATTAGAGAATAGGCCCAACAATATATATCAAGCCTCAACAAATTACAAAGTGCAAACATGCACACCAAGTCGAGGATGGAGAGTCGAACTCAAGACCCCCCACAAACAATGCTATGATACCATGTGTGGGTACTGATATTCTCTAACCTACCCACGATCGACACGTGTCCACACACATATAGAGGTTGTCTCACGGGATCACTCACCCTCCATTGAGAGAAGAATGGGACGATGCTCGCAAGGCATGGCATTTCTAACATCTCATATCATACACTCTGTCACCACAAAATCGTTAAAAGAATACCCACGGTATTCCTCAGCTTAGATAGACATTGACTGGGGATAGGTCTAGGCGCAACACTACTTCACCACGACATGGCCATTCTAGGTCATGGCGTGACAAAGTCACTCTCGGGAACTCTGAGGTCTATGTGGCTTGGTTGGCTTAAAAATAGAGCGTGCTGAGGAAGGTCACAACGGTCTCTTGAGTGACACACTTCCTTAGACTCTTTAAAAGTTAGTGAGACTACCTAGAATAACTCTCAACTCTATCACGTGGACATTCCTTGTGTCGTCTCTGGACAACACGTGGCTTTTGGGTACATTTCTAAAAAAATGAGCCACGTTAGCTCCGCTCATTCCTTGGCACGTGTCCCAAATGCTATAAATAGGAACAATGCCGTCTGGTACAAGGACGGATTTTGAGAGAGAATTTCACTGTAAATATTCCTTCACACGTACGCTCGATCACTAATTGCATATGTTTCCTCGGAATACTTCCCCACTCGCTCATTTTTAGTCTCTCTCTTGATATCCTTACCACTTCTCCTCGAGACTTCCCTTTACTGTTGATTCCAAGATTACTGCTCCTTTACGAACTCTTCTATCTCACTACCCCTAAAATCACTACCTACACCATGTCAAGGTACTAACTACTCCAAAAGCTTAAGCTATTTGAGAATGACCCAACAATGTATATCAAGCTCAATAGTTAACACCCTGCCTCACATGCAACCCCGTCTCGCATGTGGAGAGGCAACAAACTAAACTCTATCATAGTGGCGACAAATAACAAAGTGCAAACATGCAGATTAAATAGGGGATGGAGAGTCGAACCCAAGACCTTCCATAAACAAGGCTCTATACCATGTTAAGTTACCAAGAACTCCAAAAGCTTAAGCTATTAGAGAATGGGCCCAACAATGTATATCAAGCTCCAACATCTTGTATGTGGATTGGTGGAGAATGACGGAATGGTATCAAAGCAAGACATACCTCGTATGGGAGGGCTAGGTCCCCATACAGACGTGTAGCCCTCCAGGGGAATGAATTGTGAGGACCAAAATCCAAGACCCAAGACTCATAATGCAAGAAGTTCAACATGCATTAGGTGATGTAAGGTGTCAAGACCGTGTACCTTCTCCCACATTGTCTTGTTAGAAAAAAGGTTCTTGAGCTATATATGGAGGCTCACACCCTTAACAGTGAAGATGCTTTTTGAATTCGTGCAGACACATGGGCCTAAAGTGTACAACATTATTTTGTTGAAGGGTGTGGTGCGGCATTCCTTAAAAATGTTCCTGTTTAACAACTAAAGAAACAATGTTGGAAGGAGATGGGTTTACCCCCTTACTAGAACATGCCCTGCAGCTATATGCCTATGACAATTTAAATCTTGTCTTCACTTTTGTTTTATACGAAAGATATTTTCGTTTTCTACTTTATATCTTTCCGTATTCTTTCTCTTCTGAGAAGAATAGTGTCATCCAGCATAAAGGATAAATTAAAAGATTCGCTTTTACCATCAAAACATTATACTTATTTGCCAGCAGAGAAGCTCACAAAGTTTCATATGGAGTTATATCTACTCCATTATGGTGCTCTCAGTGCACAAGTTTTTATGTAGCATAACTTCGAGACGACAACAGTTAAACAACAAAACTTCAGATAGATTTAAAAGGATGACAACCACTCATATACACAGCCAAGAAAAATTATATTATTGGATAGGGTCATGCTAGGGGCACTAACAACTTCCACTAACACTTACTAACACACTCTCTCTCTCTCCTAGTGGCACTGTGGGGTCCACTGCGGACCCCACAGTGCCACTAGGAGAGAGATAGAGTGTGTTAGTAAGTGTTAGTGGAAGTTGTTAGTACCCCAAATATTACTCTATTGGATATTGGAGAAAGAAACAGAAGTGCTTCTACATATACCTTGCTATGTTTCAAATTCATTTCTAGGCGTGCAATCTCATCACACATAAAGTCGTTATTCACCCTCTGACTACTCAATTCATTCAACATATCTTTCATCTCCATTTCCAGACGAGTATTTTCCTTCTCTAGAAACTGCGATCAAGTACAAGTTTTTCAAATAAGTAAAACAACATATAAAAAAAAAGGCTGGCAAATCGAACATACACTAACAACAAAACATTGAGAAGCCTCTAAAACTGTCGTTATCTAATCGTGAATCATTTGCCAAAATTATAAATCGTGAATTCAATTGAATCATGAACAGTAAGATTCACTTTTCTTAAATGAAAAAAAAAAAAAATAACATGTATACATTGTACTCATTTGAAAGACACACCTATGGTGCTTAAAATGAAGAAAATAACAATTTAACTCAATTTCCATATGCAATATCAAGGCACAAAATGTTGAAAGATTACAACTTAAGATTTAGAACCTCAAAGTTCAAAATTATAGATCATCGATGGTATCGGGATCGTGAATCTTCGGCTTGTATGAGACTCATATCGACTCATATGAATCGATTTGTGAATCGAACGACTATTACAATCATGAATCGCACAATCTAAGTTATCTAACTTATTATACTGTTCACCAATTTGAAATTTACATATACCAGCAGGAGAGACAACTACCTCGGACCTTGTAACAAAACTCTTTTCTGCTTCGGCGAAGGAGTATTGACATTCCCTGAGCTTTCTCTCCATTTCATTTTTGTCGTTGTCCCTCAACCTTTGTTGCCTATCAATCTCTGCAGTGAGATGGTCCAACTGATGCTCAAGCTGCCGACAAAAACTTTCATAATCAAATTCTTCCTTAAGCTTTACCATGTTCACAACTTTCATGGCCTGCAATACCAGAAACAACGTTAAGCTGCCTTGATCAGTATATGTTTTCATGCAAAACGTTATAGACGGTAAAAAAAGAAGGAAGATATTTGCAGCAAATATTTAAAATAAACGACAACATAGAAAATTCTTATGGGTAGATTACAGAAGTCCTACATACAACTTCGTCTGTGTCAAACTGTTGAATATACCTGCTGGCATTTGAATTCCAAAGATAGCACTAACCTAACATCGACATACACACTAGCCGAATATGAGGGTTGATATGGACATCCACTGGTAAAAGTTAGCCACATGGGAAAAACAAAAAATTAAGTCACAATTCCTGATAATGGGAATGGTAATTCATTACCACAAGTAGACTAGAGTAAGTTTTACTATCACTTTTAACGTACCCTTTCAAATGCTAACTACATGCCACGAGCTCAGAGCTTCAAATGCCAAGAAGGTAAGAACTTGACACATTGTTGGGCCATGGGTAAGACTTAGGTATGTGTGTAGGCGTATCTACCCTGTGATCAAAAGAACAAACCCTTTTCCCACATTGGATGGGAGACATGTGTTTTAGTCCCTTATAAGTCTACTACCCCAAAAGTTTCGCCCCCATTTGATGATAGTCTGTGGGATAGAGTTGAGGTGCCTCTGTGTAGTTTTCCGTATGATAGAAAAAAATATCATATACGTGTAGGGGCTTGCTCCTACTACACCGATGTAGTATGATAGCATTGTGTTCACTTTTAAATGGACAACGAAAGCCATTGCCAAATCATAAAATTGATGGCACTAAGGTAACATCACAATGAGGACACTTAAGTAATTTACTTTAGGTCCTTGCTAAAATTACTTTAGTGCCCATTTCAATGAGGTGGCAAGGACCTTTTTTCCCATTCAAAAATGTGTATTTCTATTTCATGGTATGTAGTAGGTTACAATTTTTTCCATACATATACACAGGACCCACAGTCTAATAGCATAAGCGGAGCAATTATATTTTAACATGATTTCAAACTTGATTATGAGTCTTAGATTCATGTTTCTCCGTTCGCATTTGTTCACAATCCTATTTATTCGTTTATTTGAAGTCCACTATGATGGAATTAATTTGCTTCCTATCCACGCTCGAAGATCCATTTTGTAACATAAGCTTTTGGAGCAATTCGTGGCCTAACACGTCGGAAAAAAAAATAGTAATATCAAACAGAGAGAAGCTAGAATAAGCGATAGTACGCCAACTTTGACGTCAAAAAGATAGAATTACATACATGAACTTATAACACACAAAGAAAGCAAAAAAAATTATAAGAATACCAATCAGATGGAAAAAGAGAGCTTGTAAGAGATCAACCACATGACATAACACGTACAGTTTAGAAGTTATTTCAATAGCAATGAACTCACCCGTTGGCCGAACATTATGGTGCTTGTAGTTTCTGCATGATGTTTAGAAGACGGTCCAATTGTTATTATAAGAGAGGTCCTTGAAGAGCCTGTTTAATTCATACTGAGGATTAATATCGACGCGACTATAAAAGGTACAACTAGGTCCATTGTAGTCATTTCCAGAATAAACAAAACATCAATATGAAACATCTGTTAACGGAATCACATAACAGAGAATTTTGAGTAGATAATGACAGAACTAAAAATTACCTTTCTAGAACAAAAAA
The DNA here is from genome assembly GCA_033977485.1 of Hydrangea macrophylla. Lineage (NCBI taxonomy): Eukaryota > Viridiplantae > Streptophyta > Magnoliopsida > Cornales > Hydrangeaceae > Hydrangea > Hydrangea macrophylla. The sequence continues at coordinate 41,125,098 of CM066999.1, read as the reverse complement.
GCTCAGTGACTCTCAAACCTTTAATTTATGGTTTGACGATATAGCTAGATTTTCAACATTTTCCTTATCCATATCCTATCAATGCAAGTCCTTTTAACTGACCAAAAATTTTCATTTCAGTTAGACCTGAAGAAAGCATGTATTTAAACAAGCGTGTATGTAATCAGTTGATTACAGCATTCTATTTCACAAACTACAGTTAAATTCAGGTAAGCAAATAGATACAGTTTACCCCCAAATTATATAGCCCGTAATTTTAAAATATTATTTGCCTTCTATTGACATTTTCAGGCTCTCTAACAGAAGAAACCTTCGGAGAGTTTTTAAACTTTAGACAACAAAAAAAGTAAATTGCCGCAACATAAAATTTCAACTCTTAGACATAATCTGTAGCCAATGGTTTCTTGCCACTTATAAGCCAAACAGGTCTCAGTGACAAAAGATATAGTTATACGTGATACGTCTGTGTATATATATGTACGTTTATAAATACTCCACATAAAGAGAGAATCCATACATTTGGAGCACAAATAAACTAAAAGAGAATTGGAACATTGATAAGTTAAAGCATAAATGGCTATCCTATTCCAATAATGGAAACCATCGAGTACATAATATTCGTAAAATCAGTGTACATGACAAGTGAAAGCCCAAAATTTTTATGCTATGTACTTTATTGAAGCTTTATTCAAACAAAAAAGAGATGAAAATAAGGACTAATCAAACTAACCTCCAAATGAATCGCGGAGAAGTCGTGTTAGTTTCGAATCTCTAATAGGTATGTGAGGACTGCTTTCGGCCAATGCATTTATACATTTTCCAAGGGAGGTAAGAGAAAGATTAATAAATTTTGCCTCTTCCATCAAGTGACCTTCACTGCCTGCAACATACCCAAGTAAGATATGAATGTTTGGGAGGTAATATTTAAATATAAGAAACCAGGCACTTGTACAGATAGTTGTCAGAATCAATCAATTCAGGAGTCGATTTGAGTTTCATAATACAGTCCACGATTCTTATTTACTAACTTTGAATTTTTAAGTTTTAAGTGGAAAACTTAAAAACTTGAGCTTCTACATGTATATATATTCATGGAACTCGTGATAGAATGCTATTTTGTTTCCTTTAATAAGCGTACATGTGTATTTGCATGTATACAGTAATTACATACATATCATTTTATTTTCTTAAAAAAGTGAATCATACGATTTAAGATACACAGTTCATATTTTGACCACTGAATTATGGTTCAGTTCACAATTTGACAACAATGCTTGTACATCATTGCCATTTTGTCAAATTAAAAAGGTAGTCAATCATAAAGAAAGAATAAATGAACAGACCGAGAAAAAAAAAAGGAAATAAGGATTAAGGTCAACTTGCAAAATTAAAGATATAAACAACAAACCGGATTTGTCTAGTCTCTCAGACCCCGCAAGATCCACAATCAGTAGCTTGCTTTTCCGAAGAGTAAATGTGCCACGACCACCTGGTAAATCATTTTTGGTATTTTTCTCTTCACAAGAGACACCATTTTCATCTTTCTCATGGAAAGATCTCCGGACATAAACCTAAGAATAAGTAACTCAATTTCTTAAATCATCATAAAACATGCAAAAAGCACTCTCGAACAACTTTAAAAGTTAAGAGCCCGTGTGAGATAGCTTTTTCAGGGCCAACCCAATCACTTATAAGTGCTTGTTTAAAAAGCCGTGACCATTTGGATTAGATTTTTCACTGCTTTAAAAAATCTGATTCCTTTTCATTAATGCTAATAAACAATTTTTTTATTTTTTTTATTTTTTAATTATTTATTTTAAAAGCTCCAATTTTAAACTCTAGGAAAAATCACTGACTACAAAAAAAAAATTATTTTCAAAGCTAACCCATGCAGGATCTAAGAAACCAGAGCTGTCATTATGCCCACCGTAAGAATTGCATGACTCCGAGAAGATTCAGTATTCATATTTGTATTTGCTGCATGACGATTTGCCTCTCCGGTTTGGAGTAGTTGTAAAAAGTGATCAAGGTCCCTAATTTTGACTATTGTAGCACCAGGTAGTGCCACTTCCCCAGTCTTAATGTCCTCCACAATTGGAATATTAATCTTTTCTGGAGCAAGCAAATCTTGTATAGATTCCATATACAACTGGCACAATAAAAATAGACATGATTGATTTGGAACTGAACTAAATATAGTCAATGAAAGATATATCATAAAGAGGTACCAAACCACACTAGCAATTTGATGACAAGTTGGTTGTAATATTAGCATTGGGTTAGTCATAAAATTAAGGCCAAAAAGTTCATTCAGAAGAAAAGGATTTGGGAGAAAAATGATTTTAATCCTTTACACTCCCATGTATATATAGTCTTACAAAGAGAGAATAAAAGTGAAGGAAATCAACCACAATAAAAGAAAATAAACAGAAATAAATACGTTCAACGTGACCCAAGATAGAATGAGTAGAATGACTAACAAAGGAAGGAAAATAAATGAGAAAGGCAAAATTAAAGGGAAGGAAATCAACCACAATAAAAGAAAATAAACGGAAATAAATACGGTCAACATGACCCAAGATAGAATGAATTGAATGACTAATAAAGGAAGGAAAATAAATGAGAAAAGCAAAATTATCTCCTACACTCCCCCGCAAACTGAAGGTGGGGAATAAACCACAGAAGTTTGGAATGATGGTTACAACAAGACTGTTCATGAAAGTTGGCTAGAGTGGGAAACACCATCCCCCAATAGAGGGTGAGACTGTGTAAATGATCATCAATAATAAATCACCAAAAAAGCCAACGTCTTGTTCAAACAAGTAACAGTGGTTGCAACAATAGACCCAAATCTTGAAAGGTTCGAGCCACCATAATATACTCCACCACTCCCCCTCAAAGGGCTAGCCGAAGACTGGACAAGGCCCGAATGGGGCTGACCTAGGGCTGGACAGGCGTGAAAGGGCTGACCTTGGGTTGGACAGGGCTGACCTAGGGCTGGACGAGGCCCGTAAGGGGGTAGTGGAGTTGGCGTAGGGAGGGTCGTCAGACGGAGGCTTCAAGCCGAAAGAAAAGCGAGGTCCGGCGGGTGACGGGCCACCACCAGCCAAAGGTGGAAGAGGGGAAACAATGCCAAATCGAATTTGGCTTTGATACCAAAAAGGATTTGGGAAAAAGAAGATTTTATTCCTTTACACTCCCATGTATATATAGTCTTACAAAGAGAGAATAAAAGGGAAGGAAATCAACCACAACAAAAGAAAATAAACGGAAATAAATACGGTCAATATGACCCAAGATAGAATGAGTCGAATGACTAATAAAGGAAGGAAAATAAATGAGAAAAGCAAAATTATCTCCAACAAGAAGCTTCACAAGCATTAACAACATTCAAATTTGCCCATTTGACCTTATTATTTTGACTCTTTGTACAACGCCCCCAATTAAGTGGTTGACAAGTCAATTATACTGTTACAAATAAACTAGCCAACAAGGATTTAGGACCTTTGCAATTACAGAGGATAGCCTAAAGGTCAAAAATCCTAGACATTCATATACATGCATGAGCTTTTTGCATATATTATAATTGTTAGTTTACTTGTATTATTAATTTAGTTTTTTACTTTATTATCCTTACTCTTATGTTTTAGTCATAGGGGTACTATTGTAATCTTTTTATTCTCATCATATAATAAACAATAGGAGACATCATTTGTCTCCTAAGCTTGCCCTAATCTAAATCTACATGGTATCAGAGCTTCCCTAAGAGGGATCTCTACCCACCACCACAAACCACCACAAACCACCACCTACCACTCAGCCGCAGCCCTCCTTGGGCCTCCACCAACCAGCCACAGCCCCTTAGCGCTCCCTACATCAAATCGCAGCCCTTCCCTGGGCATCCACCAGCTAGTCGCAGCCCCCTAGGGCTTCTTCCACCCAGTCGCAGCCCACCCTGGGCACCTACCAGCAAGCTGCAGCCCCCTAGCAAGCCGCAACCCTAAGGCGCAGCACTTAAGAGCTTCGGCTCTCCCTGTTCAGCCCAGTCACCAAGCCGAGGGTCCTCTAATGCCCTATTAGTCCTTGCCAAATCACCTTGAGCCTAGTTCCAAGAACTTTTTCAGCCTTCGCCTCTCGCCATCATTTTTTCGACAGCAAGTTGATTGGGGTTTAATTTTTTACTTTCAGTTTTTGGTCCTTCTATGGACCCTTGAAGAGTGATGACTAATTTTCTGGCATCCTATATGGTGCTTTAAGCTACAATTGTGTGCTACGTCTCCGTTGATACAAGTTCTTCTTCTTTGTTATTTCAATTGTTGCGGGTATTTGTTGCGTGTCGATTCAAGATGTCGGATGGAGATAAATCCACATTGAATACACAGCAGCCCAGGAGTGAAACTATTGTTGTTGCTCCTTCTGAGAGCCCGAATGTTAAGCTTACTACTTCCCTCTTGAATGGTCAGAACTACTTGGCTTGGTCTGGGTCTGTAACCATGTCTCTTAAGGGCAGAGGGAAGATGGGGTATATCAACGGACGAATCACGGCACCTAGCACCGAGGATGCTGCATATGACAAGTGGGAGATGGAGAACTCCACTGTCATGACATGGCTTTGCCATTCTATGATTCCTGAGATTGCTGAGGGTTTTTTTGACATGGCGACTGCCCAAGACATTTGGGAGACCATGGCCAACACCTACTCCCGAAAGGGCAATTCTGCACAGATATTTGAGTTGAGACGGACGATTGGTCGCTCGGAACAGGGAGAGATGAGCGTTCTTCAGTTTTTCACATCTCTGACCACTAGTTGGAAACGACTTGATCACCTCTTGGACTATAAGCTTGTTTGTCCAACCGATTCCGTTGCCTACAGTAAACTGGTTGCTGAAGAGAGGATTTTTAAGTTTTTGGAGGGACTTAATGCTGAGTATGATCCAGTTCGCAGCTGTGTCCTTGGGATGGATCCTTTGCCTTCTCTTCAGGAGGCCTTTGCATATATACAGAACGAGGAAAGTCGACGTTCTGCTATGCTTCCACCTATTTCCACTGAGAGATCTGCTCTCATTTCGGTTCCTCAGAGAGATGGGAACAAACAGTCCCGGGGTCGTGGTACTTCTAATGAGTCTAGGCCGTCTGAGAAAGCCAAGGAGTTCTGTGATTACTGTAATCGGCCTTATCATACCAGGGAGACATGCTGGAAATTGCACGGCCGCCCACCTGGACAGCCTGGGGGTCGCTCAGGACAGTCTGGGGGTCGTGGGGGACACTCACAAGGAGGTAATTATCGTGCTCATCATACTACATCATTAGATCCTACGGCATCGACTCCTATTGAGCAGGCCCCATCCACTTCCGATTCAGCACTATTTACTGCCTCGGAGGTAGAGGAGGCTCTTCGTTCCTTGATGGCTCGCCGTACGTCCGCTTCTACTGCATCTACAGGTGCCTCCTCTTCATTTGCACATTCAGGTAAATTAGTCACATCTGCATGGGCACACTTGTCTCATTCTTCTTCTCCCTGGATTATTGATTCCGGTACATCTGATCACATGTCTAGATGTTCTGATATTTTCTCTGTGTACAAGCATTGTTCAGGTAAAGACAAGGTACGTGTTGCTGATGGTACTTTTTCCTCTATTTCCGGGAAGGGTACCATTCATGCCACTCCATCCTTGTCTTTATCATTTGTACTTCATATTCCCAAATTTTCCCATAATTTGTTATCCATTAGTCGTATCACTCAAGACTTACACTGCAGTGTAACTTTTTTTCCTTCTCATTGTGTCTTTCAGGACCTTACCACGGGGAGGATGATTGGCAGTGGTAGAGAGGAGAGTGGACTTTATCTCTTGGATGTTGGAGGTCCGTTAGCACATCATACAGTGGTTTCTGAGAATAAAGCTGGAGACATACATCTTTGGCATCGACGTTTAGGACATCCTTCTGTTTATTTACTAAAGCATTTGTTTCCTTCTTTAGTCTTAAATAAAGATGTTTCTGATTTCCTTTGTGAAACTTGTGAACTGGGTAAACATCACAGAGCTTCTTTTGCTCCTATTTTTAATAAAAGTTTAGTTCCGTTTGCTTTAGTACACTCTGATGTTTGGGGTCCTTCTCGTTTTAATTCTTTGAAAGGTCATAGATGGTTTGTTACATTTATTGATGACTATTCTCGTACCACTTGGGTTTATATGATGAAAGAAAAAAGGGAGGTTTTCTCAATTTTCCAGGCATTCCATAAAATGGTGTGCACTCAGTTTGGGACCGACTTAAAAATTTTACGATCTGATCAGGGGGGTGAGTACATTGATTCGGGTCTTGCTGCGTATTTTTGCTCCCATGGGATCATTCATCAGACTTCTTGCACCGATACACCCCAGCAAAATGGGGTGGCGGAGCGCAAGAATCGTCATCTGCTAGATATTGCTAGATCATTACTGTTTTCTGTTAATGCTCCCAAGTCCTATTGGGGTGATGCTGTTTTAACAGCAGCATACCTTATTAATCGCCTTTCAACTCGAGTTTTGAACAAACGTGCACCTGTTGAAGTCCTGTCTGCCACTTCTCCTCTGTTCCCTATAACTCCTCGCGTTTTTGGTTGCGTGTGCTTCGTTCACAATCATTCTCCTACTCGGGGGAAGTTAGATCCCCGTGCGATTAAGTGTGTTTTTCTGGGTTACTCTCCAACCCAGAAAGGCTACAAGTGTTACCATCCTCCTTCGAGGAAATGGTATGTCTCCATGGATGTTACATTTCATGAATCTCAGTCGTACTTTCAGTCCTCGCTTACTTCTGAGTCACCTCTTCAGGGGGAGCATTGGTATAGGGAAGAGGTGCCTTTGTCTGTTCATGTTCCTTTGTCTTCAGGGGAAGAGGTGCCTTTGTCTATTCTTGTTCCTTTGTCTTCAGGGGAAGTTGTTATGGATATTATTGCGGAGAAAGAAAAAGAAAAAGAACAAAAAGAACAAACTGAGGGAGAAAATGAGGTTGGGAAGGATATGGAGAAAGAAGACGGTTGTACTCGTACTCCATTAAAAGAAAAGGAGGTGATGGTTTATTCTAGAGGCACATGGAGTAAGTCCAAGAATAAAGAGCTCGCTCCTACTCTGCCACTGACATCTCCTTCAAGTGTTGAGGACCAAGGTAACTCTGATTCTGATCTTGATGTCCCTATTGCTGTACGTAAGGGTGTTAGGGCTTGTACCCAACATCCTATCTCGAATTTTGTGTCATATTCTCACTTGTCTCCCTCCTATAAAGCTTTTCTTTCGAAAATTGCTTCTGTGTTTGTTCCTAATAATGTCCAGGGTGCTCTTGCGGATCCAAAGTGGAAACATGCTATGATCGAAGAGATGAAAGCTCTTCGTAAGAATGGCACCTGGGAATTGACAAGGTTACCTGAGGGCAAAAGAACTGTGGGGTGCAAGTGGGTATACACTGTGAAGCATAGGACTGATGGCTCTATTGAAAGGTACAAAGCTAGGCTTGTTGCTAAGGGCTTCACACAGACCTATGGAATTGATTATCAGGAGACATTTGCTCATGTTGCAAAGATGAACTCAGTTAGGGTCCTTCTGTCACTGGCTGCTAACTTTGGATGGCCACTTCACCAATTTGATGTGAAGAATGCATTTCTTCATGGGGATCTAGATGAGGAGGTGTATATGGATGTTCCTCCTGGCTTCGAGGATTCTAAGACAGATGGAAAGGTGTGCAGACTCAGAAAATCTCTATATGGTTTGAAGCAGTCTCCTAGGGCATGGTTCGAGAGGTTCACACAAGCTATGCTCAGATATGGTTTTAGACAAAGTCAAGCCGATCACACTTTGTTCATCAAACATTCATCACAGGGTAAGACTACTGCGTTGATTGTGTACGTGGATGACATTGTCTTGACTGGGGATGATCTGGAGGAAATGCAAAGACTGAAAGAGTACTTGTCCAAGTAGTTTGAAATAAAAGACTTGGGGACTCTTAAATATTTTTTGGGAATTGAGGTTGCTAGATCTAAGCATGGAATCTTTATTTCCCAACGGAAATACATACTTGACCTATTGGAAGAGACTGGAATGCTCGGAAGTCGAGCGAGTGACACTCCAATTGAGTCAAATCAGAAACTTGGCGATGATTCAGATGGTGCAGAGGTAGATAAAGGTAGATATCAGAGGTTAGTGGGAAGACTCATTTATCTTTCTCATACCGGACCTGATATTGCCTTTGCTGTGAGCGTTGTTAGCCAGTTTATGCACGCTCCCCGTGAATCCCATATGGAGGCTGTCTTCAGGATTTTGAGGTACTTGAAATCAGTTCCTGGAAAGGGTTTATTTTTTGCTAGACATGACCACCTTCGAGTGGAAGCATACACAGATGCTGATTGGGCTGGATCTGTGACAGACAGAAGGTCTACTTCAAGCTATTGTACCTTCGTAGGGAGTAATCTGGTTACGTGGAGGAGTAAAAAGCATAACGTAGTGGCTAGATCTAGTGCAGAGGCTGAGTTCAGAGCCATGGCTCAAGGTGTATGCGAGCTTCTGTGGATTAAGTTGTTGTTAAAAGACTTAGGTCTGGATTCTAGTGACTCTATGAGATTGTATTGTGACAACAAGTCTGCTATCAACATTGCCCGCAATCCAGTGCAACATGATCGAACTAAACACGTGGAGATTGACAGACACTTCATCAAGGAGAATATCAGTAGTGGCGTGATCTGTACTCCATTTGTGAAGACCGGGGATCAACTTGCAGATATGCTTACAAAGGGTGTTGGAAGTAGACCATTTCATTTTGCTCTTAGCAAGCTGGGAATGAGAGATATTTTTGTACCAGCTTGAGGGAGAGTGTTAGTTTACTTGTATTATTAATTTAGTTTTTTACTCTATTATCCTTACTCTTATGTTTTAGTCATAGGGGTACTATTGTAATATTTTTATTCTCATCATATAATAAACAATAGGAGACATCATTTGTCTCCTAAGCTTGCCCTAATCTAAATCTACAATAATCATGTCATGAGATGCGAAAAATGGAAATCTTAATGTTACGGTAAGAAAATTCATTTGAATTCCAAGATATATAATCAACACAAGGCTAATATATATGACCATCTTGTGAGCATGCTACTAAACTAAATAGAAACCTTCTAGAAGTAAGCACAGATGAAAACACTTTCATATAATACAGCAACTCAAAATATGAGAATTTTGCTTCGTTTAAGACACACCCACACAGTCAACTATTGATATAAAATAGTAGATTTATGACTTCATATCTATGCTTGAGGATTGAATCCATGACATTAACATAATTATTGCTTTCATTTTGTCATTGTCATTAGCATATGGAAACTTCGTTCTATAGATAATAATTAATAGGGTGAAAGTTTATCTTAAGAAGTGACGTTTGACTATTCGATTTCTCTACTGCTAATTACTATTTCATAATACAACCTTTCCACTTAGTTTCACTCAGATAGAGATCACCTTTCACATGCTTTCCGTTCTATATGGCCGGATGTGTGCATACTACGTATGTCATCCTTTTAGGTGTCTATGTACTTGAATCTTTACACACTAAGGGTGTGTAAAGATGACCCAATTAAGTGGTGAAAATGAAAAATTTCAGCACTTATTCATTTTCAGTGCATTTGATAACATACCACTTAATTGAAAAACTAACCCAAAACCTGCTGATAACTTGAAGAGAAAAATTTCTACCGAAAATAATCACTGAATGCATTCCATTTCAGTATTTGAAACACTGTTTTTAGTATTGCAAATTCAATCGCTTAAAATTCAGCACTTAATTTTTAAGTTTTATCAAACGGACCCTAAGGCTCTATTTGGTTCATGGATTTACTGAGGAAAAGGAAAGGAGAGGAAAACACCAATGAAAGCACTTTGCTTTGTTTTGTTAATAAGCAAATAGTGTGGAAAGTAGAAATAAAAAGAAAATAGGGTGAGAAATAAATAAAAAATTGATTTTGACAGTCACTTCCCTCATTTTTTTTTCTTAAGTCAAAATTATATTACGATTACCTTTTTACTTATTACTGTTATTTAAGCATGGAACAAGGGAACCAATTTTCCTTCATGCTTTTCTTTCCTTTTGTTTCCTTCTCCAAATCGACAAACCAAACAGAGCCTAAGTTGCGCAACAATATTTCTACATCTAAACATGTGCCCATTTTTTCTACAGGTCATCCCCAAAGTTTAACTTTCAGAATGAATGTATTAATACGTCGGAGTTCAACTATAACCAAAAGTGGAAAATATAACCAAAAGTGGAAAAGCAAACATTGATGAATCTCAAACAATTGTAGTACCTGCAAATAGGAGATTTCCACATTATCAGTTGCAGGAGAAATATTGGCAATTATATCTTCTAAAGCTCTAACCATAATACCACGCTCAGATGCATCGTCTTTACCCAACCTACCAAGTGTGTATGTCTTGCCTGTACCTGTTTGACCGTAAGCCATAACTGTCCCATTATAGCCATTCAATACACTCTGCAAAAGTATATTAAAATTGATTGTATATGTCAACATGCCATCAAAAACAATACACTAAGACCTTGTTTGAGATAGCTTTTTCGGGCCCAACAATCAATTGTAAGTGATTGTTTAAAAAGCTGTAGCCATTTGGATTCTCTTTCTTACAGCCTTTCAAAAAATCAGATTCCTTTTTACAACTAGAAACAGCTTTGCTGAAAAGCTCCAATTTGTAGTTTTTTAAAAAAATCTTTTATGCCAAAAGTGGTTATTTTAAAATCTAACCCAAACGTGCTCTAAATCTCGTTCCTTCTCTACAAAAATGAAATGGAACAGAATGTTCACATCAAAGATGTCAAACAGGAAACTAACAAACACATTCATATGCATAGCACATACAAATGCATACGGCACTTCTGAATTGACCATATAATATCCCCGATATGATTCAAAAACAAAAGGAGAGGACTTCTAGTCTACCATGGATGTGTGCAAATATGTATACATAATATGTTGTGTGTGTGTGTGTGCGCACTTGCACGTATCTGACTTTGATATCATCAAGACCTTGGAGTTTTTTCCCCCCATATTGTATTTTAAAAAGCTCCTTGCTCACATACCTCAACTACAGGTCTTGCTACCACTTCATAAATGCGCCTTTGAGAAGCACTTTCGGCGAATACTTCATCAAATCTGTAAGAATCGGAGCTCCAGTTATTTTTTCTCAACTTTAACCTCCTCAACTACATGACGGAAAAAAAAAATCACCTCGATTAATTAAAAATTCAGTAGCTACTCTATCCACAATGCATACACTAAGCACAAGAGAATGTGAGCATGAGCACTCATGGCGAGAAAGAGAGAGAATAGAGAGAGAGAAGGGGAGAGAGGGGGGTACCCAGTGAAACAAATAGCCTAGTAATCAAAATGATACCAAACATGCTCTCTTTTTCTTTTTTTCATCACAAGCTTGAGAGTCAGTTCATGATATCTTAGTCTAATACAAAACTCACCTCTGGTTGTAATTCAACACAATCAGCAAAATCAGCATCTGAGAGAAGATCCTCAGCATTTCTCGGTCTAATTCTGACAGCAACTCTCACTCTTCCTGGCTCTGTGACAGATACCAAACTAAAAGCCGTCATAAACATTTTCTTTACAACAATTTTTCTAGGTAACTAACTACCACCCTTAGATTTCATCAAATTACTGGAAGTTTCTGATGATACTTGAACACAAACACACAGAGCATCGCATTCTGGCATGGTCGGCTAAGGTTCATTTGGGATATTGCCAATTGGTATAATATTATCACTGTCTTCGAATTTTTTCCCAGATGTTGCTGTCTTCAATTTTTACTCTATACTTTTTCGTTTTTTTCTATATTGAGGTAACAACGTCATTTGATTCTTTGTTTAAGATGGAGCTTTGTTCAGGGTTGAGTAAATGGTTGGTAAAACCACGTCCTCCTCAACCTCTTCGGCAAAAAATTCCTATTTTAGCATGTTTCTCTCTCTATTTCCACTGCGTTCTACTGTCTATATTCAAGCTTTACACTTTACAGATGTAAAAACAAAAATTCTTTCCACACCCAATAAAGTGTGCCTTCATGTCAAGGTGTTCAGAAATTCGCACGAACTCACCCCCTAGATACTTCAAGAATTCTGGTCTACAATCAATCTAATGAAAAAAATCGAACCCATTCTAGATATGTGTCAAATTCCATAAATTCTAGATATGCATCAAATTACTTGGCTCTTAAGAATTTACACTGTTGTCCCAAGGTTAGCACGAGTAATTTTATGTCTGCAAAAGTTGCAACTATATCTGTTCACCCAATTCTTTTACCACAGTTCAATGATTAGTTCTCATGACATTATCTTTTTTTCAATCCTCTTTAACCAGATAAGTTCGCTATAGCTTAAACTGGAATTTTTCTATCTTATGGGAGTAACCCAGGGCCAGGACAGTTGGCTGGAAGCTAGAGACCAAACAAGCCTAAAAACCCCTACTTTTAGCGACGAAAAAATTCATCACTAAAAGCGGTTTTTCAGTCGCTAAAAGGGCACTGTGTTGTAAGCATTCCCCATATATATATATATATATATATAAATGTATATCATGGAGGACTAAGCTAAATGACCTTACTGTAGCAAAATGAAGAATGTAATTGCGATAATGATTTTCTAATTCATTATCACAAATCACAATCAATGCATTTAAAAATCCAAATCAATTTCGGAACTGAATTAATTAGTAATATCAACATAATTAAACTAAATCATCATCTAGAATCATAAAATCAACAATTCTAAAGTGTCATTCGTGTTACACAAACTTCATTCATAAAGATGTTTGTTTGCATTTATACAGACACACACACACAAACGTGTGTATATCTATATATATATATATATATATAGAGAGAGAGAGAGAGACCTGGGTCGTCGTCAAGGGAGCGAGTTCGAGAATTAGGGGTAACGGAGCGGCGCGAAGCAGGGGCTTTAGAGCGAGTGGTAGAATGGAAGTGTTGTCCACCGACGCTTCGCGACGACGACGATGAGGAAGGTCCATGAGGAATGTGCTGTCTCTCTGACCTGTTCGAAGATCGCAAAGTCGGATTGGATGCCATAGCTACCCAATTCTAGAGAGTAGAGAGAGAAAGAACAGAGCCAGAAAACACAGAGAAAAAACAAAAATAGACACTGGGGAGGGAGTCTTTTTCCGAAAAAAAAAAAAGGTTTCACATTAAATCCAGAGAGAGAGAGAGAGAGAGCGAGAGAGTGGGAGGAGAGAGAGGGAAGGGGGATCGTTGAGGACGGCACGATTGAAGAATTTTTTTAATAAATGAAATGAAATGAAATGAAGTTGTGAGTGACATTTGCGAGAGAGAGAGAGAGAGATTGAATGGTTCCCGCGTCCCTAGTCTTCGTTGTTAGTTTGTCGTTTGTATAGTTTTTTGTCAATATGAGTCGGCAATTTTTCGCCTTTTCACAGACTACATAGTACACACTTGCTTTTTTGAAATTTGAAACTGGGGTGGGTAATGGGTTGGTGAGTATGTATACTGATCTAACCTTTTAGAACCCCTCTAGTTTGAAAAATTGCTTCAGCTACCATCTTTTACCCCTTTTTTTTGGGCGGGTCTGACTATGTGGTTCGCAATAAATAACAGGTACAAATGATAATGAGACTAAAGGTGCGTTTCTTCAGTGTTTTTGATAATGTACCACTTATTTAAGCGGTTCAAGTCTAATTGATACGGTCTTTCTTTCCCTAGTGGAGAGATTGAGGGTTTGAATCTCCTACAGCAATTCCTTTGTTTGCCCCCTTGTTGTTTGGCAATTGTGGAAAGTAAGTGTAGATTCTTTTTATCCTCTCAATAAGTTGAGTTCCTAAAAGTAGACTCAAAAAATGGGACGAAGGAAGGAGTACTTTTTTATGCAACTAAGGGCGATTTTGGAAAAGAGTCACATTTTATTCCGACGTAAAGTATAATCATTATGTTTCCTTAAAATTTTGGATTCCCCAAAGGAGACAAATAAAATGACAGCACTTCAATGCAGTTAGAACTGTCCAATTGGTGCTGTTTCCCTCACAGGTGAACAGTAAAACTGGGCAATTTTTTAAAAACTGCTTTTACAAAAAGCAATTTTACTGTTTACTTGTGAGAGAAACAGCACCAACATGACAGTTCTTACTGCACTGAAGTGCTGTCCCAAATAAAATGGGACGAAAAGAGTATAATATTGGAGAATGATTTTATTGACTTGGACACTGTAGACCCTTGGTGTGTGTAATTATTTAAGGGTGCATAATTGTTCTCACTCTTCCTCAATTTCTTAAATTTTATTTTTAAAATTTTAAAACTCTCCCCACTTTTTACACATTTTTCATTTCCCTCTCCCCTCTCTATAAATTATGTACCTAAATGTTAATACTGTTAAAATTATTGTTATAAAAATATACTGTAATTAATTTAGATTTAAACAAAACTTTTTTTGGATAGTGCAATAGTATCAATTTACTCGCAATTTCTAGTGTCCTAAAATAAGAATGGAAAGCTTTGTATGTACATGTTCGAATGGTGTTCTGGTCACCACACCTACAATAGCACAATGTGTTTCTATTTGTTCTCGCTTAAGATTATGGCAGCTCCTATTGTCAAAGTAAAAATTTTTAATGTTAGAGTAAAAAAGTGTCGCTAAAAATTTAGTGACAAAAAAAAATTATTGCTAAAACTTTTAGCAATAATTTCTACTCTAAAAGTTGGGTAAATCTGCTCTGACAATATGGCTAGCCAAGATTAAACTCTATCCCTATATTGAATAAGTCTTGAATGAGAGCCTATTATCATCAACATAATCATGTTGATGTTGTTTGGAAAAGCCTAAAATAGGACCTGATTCAATTCAAGTCTAACTATTATCTAATTCTTATAATAACTAGTTTGGTAAGCGTTTATTTTTTACATAGGAGTTTATGCCTAATCTAGTAAACTTTTTATAACAGCTTCTATGTTAAACCAGCCTACATTTGGTTCCTATAAAAACTAGATAAAAAAAATGGACTTGAACTGAGCCAGACACTATTTTACGCTTTCCCAAACAAGCCCAAGTTTTAAAATATATTCTTGATTGGTGTAAAGTGTAAACAACTACTTCCTATGTGCTAAAAACATCTCATTGTATTCCTTTGTAATACATGCTAAATGATTTGATTTTTCAATTCCATGAGATAATTAAACAAGTGGAGCAGGTCTTACAACAAGCATCACAAGTTTACCAGATTGAGTATATCAGTCACAAAAGACCATAAAAAGCAGATGAAAAGAATGTGATGGCCGGAGAGTAAGTGACGGACCCTGAATTTTTTTTTATGTTAGCGGTCAAGTTAAATGGACTTGGGTTCACTAGTAAATTAGATCTATGCGAAGATTCGAGGGCAGCACCTCCGAGACGAAAGTTTTTAATCTATTTATACATATTCTTGCTGCGAGACAGAGAGTTGAAAGAGTAGTTTGATCGATTAGATTTAGGTCTAGAATTATGTGGTGGTTCGGGGGCAGTGCCCCTGAGGCGAAACTTTTTGGGTCTATACGTAAATCCGCCATAATTGTATTTAGATTATCATCATTTTCGATAATAAGTGTTCATTTGTAAAATTTGCAATGATGGTAAATATTTTGGGCTGGGTTCAAATAATTGGAAAGAAAGATTATTGGTCTAAATATTTAGCATGTGTTAGATTACAATTTGGCCAATATAACATATATATATATATATATATATATAAAGAGTAATGCTAGGTACACCTACACGGGACACCTAAACTATCCACATGCTGATATGTCATGGTATTTTGGAAAATAATTCAAACTCTTATTTCAATAAGATATATCATATATCTTATTTCAATTTTTGGGTAGTTCAATTACGATTAGGCCAACATACTAAATATAAACTCTTATTTTGAGCCTAATCAATATATTTAGGGGTTATGTGATAGTCATACTACTTTTTTTTTTTTTTGGGGGGGCTGGGGGGGCAGGTGAATTCTAAATAAAATTTGAAATTTTCTAAAACTATACATACTAAAAGTGAAATTTTTAAAAATCTTGGGGGGGCCATTTAATGTCCCACCCCTAGAGTAAATAGTCATTCATACGGGAACTATTAAGTGAATATTGACAATTAAGTTTGCACTATTTGACATACCAAATAACAAGCTATTAAATTAAAATGATTGTTAGTCCGATTTCTTGTGTCATTAGATTAGTCGTGTAAAACAAACTTAGGACTTTTGATTTTAAATTGACTTTTATGAATGGTTTATATTGGAAATCTTAAAAATTTAAATTTCTAAATTAATTTTTAAATATTAAAATTATAAATATATTCTACAAATTTTAAAAAAAAAATTGTAGTAGCGGGGGGCGTTTTCCGTGGCCCCCTTTGGTCTCGACATGAGTCCGGCCCTACGGAGAGCTTACCTGTGTAATCAAATAATTGCATGATGTTCTCTTCATACTTAAAAATATAAAATAAAAATGAAAGTAAAGTTAAAGGATCTTGGTCCCTTTGGCCAATGTTACAAACTTTCAAGTAGAAATTGGAAATGGAGCCAAGAGTTCAAACCTTGTATGTAGTTCTTAAGTCTCAAGAATTGTGTTATTGCCTGGTACAGTAGGCGTGTGGTGTGGGCTGGGCTTCCACCACGCCTCCCCGCCACGCCACGCCACGCCACGCAATGGAATTCGCTAACTATGTAGTTATTCTGTTACAACCTTATAACTAGGGATCGGTTATGTAATTGCACCATAAATTATGAATACTCGTAGTGCTGTAACAATTGACCGGTTGGCTCTTCAACAAGGTTCCCAAACAGGGCATAAGTTGTGCTTTGGCGAATGAATTCCTTTATATATATAGGGAAAATTGGTGTAAAGGTCATTAAGATGAGTTTTATTGGAACTAAGGACAATTTAAAATACACATTGAGAATAAGTGCTCCCAATGTCCATGGACCAAAATACCCTCATCTTCAACCTCTAACCCTAACCAAACCCTAGCCATCATAACCACTACTCCACACCACCTCCGACCACCACCCCTGCCACCTCCGACCTCCACCTTCTCCATCTCTAGCGACCACCACCCCACCATCTCTGGCGACATCTCCGACGACCTCCACCTCGCCATCTCCGGCGACCACCACCTTGTTGTCTCTCTCTCTATAAGTATATATCTACATATAAATGTCTCTGTTTCTTTATCTCTCTCACTGTAAAACACACACACACACACACACACACACACTCTCTCTCTCTCTCTCTCTCTCTCTCTCTCTCTCTCTCTCTCTCTCTCTCTCTCTCTCTCTCTCACTGTGCTAGATCTAAAAGCAATAAAATTGGATCTCCAACAACATAAGATTGTTATACACCTTCAGTTTTGAGTTTTGATATTTGTGTATGTATGTCATACCCGCTCCTGCGGTATTTATTTATATCATTTTAGCATGCTTATGGTTGTGTTAATTAACGTGTGTGAAGTGAGTGATGACTCACTAGTTGTTGGAGGGTGTCTTTTGAGAACCCAGTATTGGCCTTAAAGGCAGTTCAGAAGGTGTCAAGAGAGGACACGGGAACATGGAAAGGCATGTTGCATTGGCATAGCTAAATGACATTTATGTGATTTAAATGTTATTGACTTATTTGGTATTTTCATGAATAGTAATTATACCTGTGTAGTATAATTTCTGATAGTTTTGATCTAGTTTTAGATCGTTTGAGAACTGTGGTGAGAACGTGAGCGATCGTTGTATAAAAAGGTAGGATGTGTAGAGATCCTACAGAATTTGGTTTTCGGACAAAATTTTGGATCCAAACGAGACTTAATCGAAAACTTTTATAATTTATAGTTTTCATTCGTGAAGTTATAAAATGGACGTGTAAGACGTTTCGTGGAATAATTAGAAGTTTTGAGAACTCACGGGGAGGTAAACGTAATTTCCGAGAATTTTGTCTATATATAGAAGTTCTAAGATATTTCTTCATTACAACTTTTCTAATTTCAAAATCAAAAGGGAGATTTGGGGGTTTTGGGAGCTTAGAGCTTGCAGACGCAAATCGACGGACTTCTGCCCGTTTGTATTCAACCAAAATTCGTATTTGAACTCCCCAAGGTAAGGGCTACGTTTTGATAGTCTTTAGGCCATGTTTGGCTAAGTTTTTATAAATTTCTAAATCTAGGAATTTGGGAAAAACACGTGTAAACTTGTAGGTTTTGCGTAGGATCGGAGATTTGGCGTTTAATCGGGCTTCTAGTCGTTCCCTCAAAGTTATACGACGATAGCTCGAGGTATGAATTTCTAGCCTATGTTATATAGGTGAAATACATGTTTTATATTTCGATGACGAAATTGTGATCCGGGCAAAATCCATGTGTTAATCTTAGGCCCGTTAATTATGCACGCGCTTAAATGTGAAAAGCATGTTAAATTTTACGCGAGCACGTATATGTGTTAAATGAGTATGTTTATGTGCCTATATGGGTTAAAGGGGGATTTGTGCTAATTCACCGTGAGGCGTCCTCTCGAAGGGGGAGGATTAGCAGTGACGACGGTCACTTGCCGATAAAGGCATTACGTGACATGTCGAAGGGGCATGGGTCATGGTTGAGTCGAAAGACTTTGGATCGGTGAATGTGCACTTATTCCCTAGAGACCATTAGTTATGTGTTATGATGAGATTAAGGCATGATTTGTCATATATGCATATGTTAGAAATTGTGCACTCAGCATATAGCTGAGCAATGGAGATTTACTCCATTGCAGGTATGAAGAAAGGAAAGATGGAATGCGAGGAATGAGGCCGTTGGGGATCAATCGGAGGAATTGGTGTATAGAACATTTTTGTAACCGAATTATAGAAGGTCTGTATTATTTTTGGATTGATGTATTATTCTTTTGAAAACCTTTTTAAGTTGGTTGGAAGCGACTCGGAATCTTAAGTTCGCGTCTTGATGTTTAACAAGTTGAATTTTATGTTTTATGAATTGTAGAAGCACTTATGAGATTTTGATCCAAACGAACCCTCAACTTAATCAGTTAACGTTTTCCAAACTTAGGCAGGTTGTTATACTTGTCCTTATAACATTGGTAAAGTTGCTAAGAATTGGAACATGTTTGAAGGGTTGCATCGGGTGAAGGTTGGGTGATGCCTTAGCAAAATTCTGCAGCTTTGGCCAGGATTCTGCTAAAGGGTCATTCGACCGGTCGAAGGGGGTCGTTCGACCGGTCGAAATACCCCCTGCAAGAATTCTTTAACTCCTTCTCCCAATGTTCGGAACAACTTCTAACTAGGCATGGGGGTACCTTTGGGGACCCTTTGACCTATGAAACTGTTACTTTTGAAAACGAAACTCGTTAAGGCGTGTTTGGACACGTGTTTAATATAACCTTTGAAAAACTAATTGGAAGTTGGTTATTTTGGAGCAAAAACTTTTATTAAGGTTATTTTGGGAATTTTAATCACCGTTGGTAAGCCTTGATGGCGTGCCACGTAACCTAGATTCATATGTGTGGATCCGGGGCGTGACATCTAGTGGTATCAGAGCAATAGGTAACAAAACTTTGGGAACGTTCGACGTCGAGTGGAGTGTTGAGTGAATTGACACATATTCTAGAATGCATCCACATATTGTAGAGATGTTTGATGCATATGGTATGTTTTTATACATACATGACTATGTTATTGGCATACATGCATAGTTTTTATGCACTCGTGAATCGGTGGAATCATGCGGACGTGGAACCGTGTGGCGAAATAAAGTTTCTGTGGGTTATCATAGACCTTGTGGGGTGATATGAGGGAGAGATGATATCTTGATCGTGGTGAACAATTGAATTTTCAAATGAAAATGGAATGATTTTTGGATCGAATCGGTAATTATTTAAATTGATAGTAATAAGTGCTCTTTGAGGGCTTTAACCGAGAACGGAGGTGGAGTAGTGAGTGTCAGGAGAAAGATTCCTTATGGTTCACATAGAGAATGAAAAGTGATTGTTTGTAGTGAAGTCTTGGGATTGAGATCGATGGGTAAGAGTTTTACTTCAGACATGGGTTAGATATCGTGACGTCGGAGAATAAAGATGGACAGTTGAGGTTCAGCGGAGTGTATTGCTCATGTATGGGGTAGGTGAGGAATCTCTCACCTTTTATTACGGTGTTACCCTATGATGTTAACCTACGGTGTGATCGTACGGGTTATCTTATGGTTTTTCTATTATATGGTGTGTATTGGGTAGTTGAAGAATCTTTTGACTTGTAGAACGGTATATGGAATGATTGGATGGTTGAGGAATCTCTCAACCTATCGAATGGTAAGTATTATAGTTGTTGAAGAATCTTTCAACGTATGGTATGCAGTTTGAGATGTTGGACGGTTGAGGAATCTCTCAACCTATCTTACGGTATGTATTGGGGGTTGAGGAATATCTCAACGTATTGTGAGTATCATGGTTGTTGAGGAATCTCTCAATTGAACCGGGGTTCGAGTGGTCGGGGTACCATAAGTGGATTTGGACACGGTATGAGGATTAGTAACGGAAGTTACCAGATTAATTGGGTAAGTGGGAAGTGATATTTAAGGATTAACCTAAGACGAGGGGTTAAGAATGGGAATGATAGAGTATGCTTTGACGGTTTGAAACTACAGTTGATAGAAGTTTAATGGACGACATACTTCGAGAGTGATTGCTTAGACTTGATGATTACGTGCATATGAATGTAACGATAAGGACGACATAGGTCGGAGGAGAAATAGTAGAACTTCTTGATGGAGATTAAAGGAATGAAAATGAATATGATTAAGAGTTTCTTGGTGTTTTGAGGTATGGTTTGTCAAAGGAAGTAGAACAAAGGATGTACCACTATAGGACTTAAGGCGAAGGACAATCATAAATGATTGAACGTGATAGGAGAGTTAGAGGAATCGAGTTGATATTTGGATATCATCAATATAAGAGGACTTTTATAGAGAATCTTGTAGAGGAGGTTGTTATTACAAGGGGTTGTAATGAGGATAAACCTGAACCTGAGACCAACGGTTGTGTGATTCGATGCGTTTTGATGTTTTCGAGAACTTACGGGTGGTTCTAAAGTGGTTGGGAAGTAGCCCCAATAGGCCTTGTGAGTTTGGGGACTTCTAAGGGTGTGAAATGAAGAAAAATATGGTCCAGGGGGCACTGGACCGGTCGAAATGGGCGGTTCAACCGGTCGAACACCCCTCTGATCCAAACAGTGTTTTCGGAAACATTTTTCGTCGACTTTTACGGAAACAGGCATAACTCTTTGTAGAAAATTCGGATTCGCGCGCCGTTTCTTGCGTTGGAACCGGGACTCAAAGAGCTATCTTTTGGTGTAAAATTTTACCATATTTTATAAATGACCATTTTGCCCTTGGACTATTTTATCACAGAAAAGTCTTTTTAAGATGTCGAATTCATGCTTTCTTTGCTAATTATCGTATTTTAAATGAAATGAAAGATCTTTTAATGCTTTTACAACATCGTTGGGGTGTATAAAGTGAGTGGTTATCAACGGGAGGTTGGAGCATGAGAAGTATTACGATATTGAACAAGAGCAGCTGTGGAAATGGATAGAGTAAAGAGACTTTGGGTAAGTCAGATCACAAGAGTGAAAATGTAAATGGGGAAGATGAAGCTTCAATGGGTAAGTGAACAAGAACGATGGAAGTGGGATGAAGACTTGGGAGTACGTTGAGTACATTATCAGATATGATAATAGAACTGTAAATCGGTTAGAGGGCAATGATGGATGCAACGGAATGCTATCTCAGTTGTCCTTGATTTCAATGAATTGGAAAGCTTTGGGGATGTCAGATTTCATCCCTAAGAAAATTTTAAAGTGTTTAAAATGTTTTTAAAAAAAAAAAAATCAAACTTTTGTTTAAGTAAGGAAATTTTGTTAAATACTTGTAATAAGGTATCAAGTAAACTTTGGAACAAGAATATTGTGGAAGGATATAGTATGCTAGTGCTTGGGACGCAACGATGCTTGATGAACGAATGAGTTTTTACATGAGCAGGTCATAAGGTTGAAAATTCTAAAGTAATGGATTAGTAAAATGTTGTACACTTGGATTTAGTAAGCTGGAGGTAGTACCACTAAATGAGTTGACTTGGGTATTTTCTAAAGGAAACTTGATCTTGGTTTAAGTATTTGAATAACTCGAGGTTATGAATGATTTGAAGTTTGGAACGTTTATGAACTTGATGAGATTCGTAAAGTGTGAAGCACTTAAAAACAATAGTTATGAATGGGTGATCTTGAGTATGGACATGAAAGGTATGTGAATTGGGAGTTGATAGGGAATTTATTGAACACAGTGAGACTATAGTACTTCATTGGGAAGATTAAATTACTGAGTTGTCTTCAGATGGTTACAAGAAAAGTATGAATACTTGAACAACAGGTTCTTCGAGAATAATGAATTTGGGGTCAGAATAGCAAAGATAAAGGATTAGAGAAATCTGAATTGGAGTTAAGTCAGGCTGACTAAAATTATGAAATATTAAAAACTATGAAATAAGGTATAGTGATTTGAGATGTTATACGAGAAATATACGCTTAGTGTAAAGGGTTATCAAGAACTCAGTAAGAGTTGAGATACATAAGTACGATTAGTATGGGCTTGTGTAAAGGTGAAAATGATATACCAGAGACTTATGGGGTTGTGATCTTCAACAGAAAAGTAATTGACTCAGGGTGTGTACACTATATGAATAGAATGGATTATGGAGGGTCAAAGATTTGGAACAAGAACAAGGTATGGTCTAAATATGGGGAATGCGTCATGATAGACGTTGTTGTACATGTATGATTGAATAAGTCAATTTGGGTTAACCACGTTATTGGTTTCGATGATCATTGGGGTTATTATGTTGGGAAAGTATTATGCAAAATTTTAAAATGATTTGTTTTAAAAACAAAAAGGAAGAATATGTATTTGACTTTATTAAAAGTTTTAAATCGAAGGTGTAAATTGAAATCTTCTACGTTAGTCGACGGTAGTTCGAATACAGAGCTGAAAGATAAATAACAAGTGTGTTGACCTCACCGAGAGTAGTTCGGGATAGTAGGTTACCTCGGACAAGTAAAACGGTGTAAAATTTTCAATTGAGAATCTGAATGGTGTCTTACAAATCATGTACGATTGGACTTAAAATACGAGATTGGATTAAACCAAAATGGAATTTGATAAGGAATGAGAGTTGTTTGAAAACGTGTTATCGTTCTATGAGTATTCCACGATTAACAGGATAAGAGATGGAATTCATGGTATATGAAATAGTTGATTAAGATATTGACTTACCGACAGTGTATGAATGTATGATAGTACTCAATTTTGATTACTTCGAGGTGAAGAATTGTGTATGGTTGTTAACCAGTTGAAACATGTTGGAAACGACGGCTAGTCGAAAAGAAAGATGAATTATTGATTTTGTTTTGGCTATTGGGATGAACTTTAAAGTTCGAGAAAGATGTGACAAGTACAATGAAGGTATGTGTGGGTTGACGTGTGACGTCGTAATATGATTTAATGTCAAGATTGACTATTGATTATGTTTTACTCAAGCATTGATGTTCTTATGTATCGAGATGTTTTTGTGTTGTTAGTATTCGAAGAGAATCTTCAATCGGGTTGAGACGAGGGCTTCAAGGATTTATTTTCCTTAAGAGCCTGAGGATTTATTTTCCTCGTGAGATTGTAATATCTTGGAGGAGATGTATAAGTTGTAATGAGACCAACGTTGGAAGTACTTGTGAGAAGTCTTGTAGCTTGATGAGATGACATAAGTTTGGGGACAAACTTCTTTTAAGAGGGAGAGGATGTCATACCCGCTCCTGCGGTATTTATTTATATCATTTTAGCATGCTTATGGTTGTGTTAATTAACGTGTGTGAAGTGAGTGATGACTCACTAGTTGTTGGAGGGTGTCTTTTGAGAACCCAGTATTGGCCTTAAAGGCAGTTCAGAAGGTGTCAAGAGAGGACACGGGAACATGGAAAGGCATGTTGCATTGGCATAGCTAAATGACATTTATGTGATTTAAATGTTATTGACTTATTTGGTATTTTCATGAATAGTAATTATACCTGTGTAGTATAATTTCTGATAGTTTTGATCTAGTTTTAGATCGTTTGAGAACTGTGGTGAGAACGTGAGCGATCGTTGTATAAAAAGGTAGGATGTGTAGAGATCCTACAGAATTTGGTTTTCGGACAAAATTTTGGATCCAAACGAGACTTAATCGAAAACTTTTATAATTTATAGTTTTCATTCGTGAAGTTATAAAATGGACGTGTAAGACGTTTCGTGGAATAATTAGAAGTTTTGAGAACTCACGGGGAGGTAAACGTAATTTCCGAGAATTTTGTCTATATATAGAAGTTCCAAGATATTTCTTCATTACAACTTTTCTAATTTCAAAATCAAAAGGGAGATTTGGGGGTTTTGGGAGCTTAGAGCTTGCAGACACAAATCGACGGACTTCTGCCCGTTTGTATTCAACCAAAATTCGTATTTGAACTCCCCAAGGTAAGGGCTACGTTTTGATAGTCTTTAGGCCATGTTTGGCTAAGTTTTTATAAATTTCTAAATCTAGGAATTTGGGAAAAACACGTGTAAACTTGTAGGTTTTGCGTAGGATCGGAGATTTGGCGTTTAGTCGGGCTTCTAGTCGTTCCCTCAAAGTTATACGACGATAGCTCGAGGTATGAATTTCTAGCCTATGTTATATAGGTGAAATACATGTTTTATATTTCGATGACGAAATTGTGATCCGGGCAAAATCCATGTGTTAATCTTAGGCCCGTTAATTATGCACGCGCTTAAATGTGAAAAGCATGTTAAATTTTACGCGAGCACGTATATGTGTTAAATGAGTATGTTTATGTGCCTATGTGGGTTAAAGGGGGATTTGTGCTAATTCCCCGTGAGGCGTCCTCTCGAAGGGGGAGGATTAGCAGTGACGACGGTCACTTGCCGATAAAGGCATTACGTGACATGTCGAAGGGGCATGGGTCATGGTTGAGTCGAAAGACTTTGGATCGGTGAATGTGCACTTATTCCCTAGAGACCATTAGTTATGTGTTATGATGAGATTAAGGCATGATTTGTCATATATGCATATGTTAGAAATTGTGCACTCAGCATATAGCTGAGCAATGGAGATTTACTCCATTGCAGGTATGAAGAAAGGAAAGATGGAATGCGAGGAATGAGGCCGTTGGGGATCAATCGGAGGAATTGGTGTATAGAACATTTTTGTAACCGAATTATAGAAGGTCTGTATTATTTTTGGATTGATGTATTATTCTTTTGAAAACCTTTTTAAGTTGGTTGGAAGCGACTCAGAATCTTAAGTTCGCGTCTTGATGTTTAACAAGTTGAATTTTATGTTTTATGAATTGTAGAAGCACTTATGAGATTTTGATCCAAACGAACCCTCAACTTAATCAGTTAACGTTTTCCAAACTTAGGCAGGTTGTTATACTTGTCCTTATAACATTGGTAAAGTTGCTAAGAATTGGAACATGTTTGAAGGGTTGCATCGGGTGAAGGTTGGGTGATGCCTTAGCAAAATTCTGCAGCTTTGGCCAGGATTCTGCTAAAGGGTCATTCGACCGGTCGAAGGGGGTCGTTCGACCGGTCGAAATACCCCCTGCAAGAATTCTTTAACTCCTTCTCCCAATGTTCAGAACAACTTCTAACTAGGCATGGGGGTACCTTTGGGGACCCTTTGACCTATGAAACTGTTACTTTTGAAAACGAAACTCGTTAAGGCGTGTTTGGACACGTGTTTAATATAACCTTTGAAAAACTAATTGGAAGTTGGTTATTTTGGAGCAAAAACTTTTATTAAGGTTATTTTGGGAATTTTAATCACCGTTGGTAAGCCTTGATGGCGTGCCACGTAACCTAGATTCATATGTGTGGATCCGGGGCGTGACAATGTATTATACATATACCAAGATCAACCACAAGTAAAACACACCAACTATGGATACTACTAACAAACAGAATGTTTCCTCTTAGTGTTGCTGACAAACATCATAAAAAGAAATTTAATAATGGCACCATATATTTCATGACACGGCATCCTTAAATATCATAATCCTAGAAGGAAAAAAAAAGTGAGTGAGAGAGAGAGAGAGAGAGAGAGAGAGAGAGAGAACAGAAATCTGCATTCACCTCATCCAGAAACAAACGGCAACCACTCCTGAAAGTTGCTGCATCTCAGAAAACAAAATGTGTTTTCCAGGTCTACACGATGTCACTCATGTCAGATTTAGATTTCTGACCATCTTAAGAGAAATTTCTCTTAAGATCGGTCATCTTAAGAGAATTTTCTCTTAGAATGACTGATCTTAAGAGAAATTTCTCTTGATCTCTTAAGATCAATTGGCCATGAATTTTGTGTGGCTGGCGGTGGTGGTGGTGGCAATGGAGGGGGAAGAGAGAGAGAGATGGTGGTGGTGGTGACTATGGAGTGGGAGGAGAGAGAAAGTTAGAGAGAGAAGAGAGTTGGTGGTAGTGGCAACGGCTCCGGCGACGACGAGATGGCTCCAGTAGTGGTGGTTGTGTTAGTGGTGGCTATGGAGGGAGGAGGAGAGAGTTAGAGAGAGAAGAGAGATGTGGTGGTGGTGGCTATGGAGGGTGATGAGAGAGAAAGTTAGAGAGAGAAGAGAGTTGGTGGTAGTAGCGACGGCTCCAGCTCCGGCGACGGCGGCGACAGCTTCAGTGGTGGTTGTAATACCCGCTATTTTCAAATATTTATTTCCCAAGATGAACAGTGTTTTTATGTTGTTATTATAATATTCAGAAAGGCTTAAGGTGTTGTACCTTTGAGGTAATTATTAAGTGAGGAACGTATACGTGTTAAACCAAGTTTGGTTTGGGTTTTAATGGTCAGTTATTCTATTTATGTTAGGTAGCCACATGGGAAAGTCGTGGGTTTGTTTTAGTATTGGGATTTGGGCCAGCATGACCGACAGTCACATCGAACTGGTTTATGACTTGCGGTGAGGGACAGGTTTTACCTCTATAAATAGCGGTAAACCAGAGGTTTGTTGACTAGGTGGTGTGGGTTAGGTTAACAATTGGACCGTGTTCACGTCGTGCGGGGAGGGAAGGTATACCCTCTGTAAATAACGGTGAAACGGAGGTTTTGTTAACGGAATGTGTCAGTCGTGGCATAGTGAGATATATTGTGTTTTGTTTCAGACAGTCAACATCGGACTGGTTCATGATTTGCGGTGAGGGACAGGTTTCACCTCTGTAAATGGAGGTGAACCAGAGGTTTGTTAGACTATGGGGCGAGAGCATGGATATGTCGATAGAGTGATGTATTGTGTTTTGGAAAGTGTTTCAGACAGTCACATCGGACTGATTCATGACTTGCGGTGAGGGACATGCTTCACCTCTGTAAATGGCGGTGAATCAGAGGGTTGTAGACTATGAGATGCTAATTACATAGCATGGATATGTTGATAGATGAGTTGGCATAGTGAGATGCGTTATGTTTTGGAATCGGAGATGTATTAAGAGATGAGAACAATTGAGAAATGATATATACTATTATAAGTTGATACATATGTTAAAGATACTTAATGCTAATGATGTAATCTATTTTAACTATGTTACCCAGAGTACCTATTACTCGGCCTTGTAAGCTGATGGCTATGCCCTGGACATTTCACGTCTAGGTATGCAAATGTTTGACTATGCAGGTGAGGGTTTTGCTGTTGATGATTACTTTCAGGAGCAAGGCTATGATGAACAAAACATTGATACTACCCGCCCTCAGGATGATTTCTATGGCTATGCTAGTTGATGATTCGACTATGCCATAGGCCTATTTATGTTTTGTATTATGTTAAGACTTGGCATTCTTGCCATTTATTATGATGACTTAGAACTCTGATTTTATAGTTAGTAACTTTATGTTCTGACTATTTGAACTTAGTAAGGTTGTACCTTCATTTCCAGATGTATTGGATTATGTTTTAAATGTTAAGTTTTTGTGTGAAAAATCATGTGACTTCACTTGACACATACTTTCGGGTCCAAAATGGAAATTTATTTTTCCCTATTTTGCTACTCCGGGGCGTGACAGTGGTGGTTGTGATGGTGGTGGCTATGGGGGGATGAGGAGAGAAGGTGGTGGTGGTGGTGGCTATGGTGGGGGAGGAGAGAAGATGGTGGCTATGGTGGTGGTGGTGGTTGTGATGGTGGTGGCTACGGAGGGGGAGGAGAGAAAAAGTTAGAGAGAGAAGAGAGATGGTGGTGGTGGTCTCTTAGGGCTCCATGGGCAATTTTGTCATTTAGAGTGAAATTTAAAATATTATAGGACTAAGAGGGATAATTTAAATTTTAGAAGACTTTGAGAGGGAAATTTTTTTTAGAGTGTGTCCTTATATGGATGTTTGATTATGACTTGTCCTTTAGTTCAACTTAGCCCAACCTTAAGGGCCTTACACCAAGTCTCCCATATATATATATATATATTAGTTGGAGTACCGCGCGTTGCTCGAGAAATTTAATTGTGTCATTTCGTGTGGTTAAATGGTTGTTAAACGTGTATAACAAGATGTTAAAACTGTTAAATAGAAAATTGTAAATGTAGCTTTTTTTTTTTTTTTTATCTAAAACTCTTCCTACGGAAGAAGTTGATAATTCTGACTACATTGTAAATGAGTAGTAAAGATACCTAATAAATTACCACTAAAATTATACGACACAAGTATGGTATTTCCCCTAAAAAAGGACATGAATGTGTTTGTAAACCTTAATTGATATTCGAAGCAAAGATGTGAATCATAAAGATACAACAGAATGCTGATCCAAATGTAATTATACATATTATAATGTATAAATCCTAAATTTGAGGGAAGAAGTTGACCAAAATGTAAATATTAGTGGCCAATTCATAAATAGCCACTTTATTTGACATTTTTTGAAGTGAAGTATAAATATCCAAGAACTTGCTGACCCAAATGTAATTACACATATTACAATATATGAATCCTAAATTTTAGAGAAGAAATTGACCAAAATGTAAATATTAGTGACCAATTCCTAAATAGCCACTAAAATAGCCAATTTTTTTTTGACTTTTTTTAAGTGAATAAGAAATATCTCAAAACTTACTGATCCAAATGCAATTACACATATTACAATATATGAATCCTAAATTTGAGAGAAAAAGTTGATGAAATTGTAAATATTAGTGACCAATTCCTAAATAGCCACTAAAATAGTCACTTTTTTTAAGTGAATAATAAATATCCAAAAATTATTGAACCAAATGTAATTAGACCTAAGATTGTTGATTGAAATCTCATTTGAGAGAAGAAGTTGACCAATTGTAAATATTAGTGACCAATTCGTAAATAGCCACTAAAATAGTCACTTTTTTTTTTTACTTTTTTTAAGTGATTAGTATATATTCCAAAAATTGTTGACCCAAATGTAATTAGACACAAGATTGTTGATTGAAACATCATTGTTATATTAAATAAAATTTCAAAAGCTGACTTGAATGTAATTATTTGTCTAAAATGACCGATTTACCCTCACACAAATCAATATATCCTTATGACGTGTAGTTAGATGTGTGAGTAATTATAGTGTAGTGAAGGGCAAAAGAGTAAGTTTATATTTTTTTTGACGTGCTATCTTATTCGTTCTTATAGTATAGTAGATAGATATATAGTTTTACTTGAATTCGGACTGGATACGCACAACCAACACACACATGCACACCCCAGCTCTAACCTAACTCCAAAGCCCCACACTGGCTCACAGCAAAGCCCAATAAGGGCCACTCATTTAGATTGAAGAATAAATAGGGACAAGCAACTAGAATTTCCTATGAAAATTCGAACACTCTCCCTCCCCACTGGGAAGAGAGAGGCTATGCCAATTGAGCTACTGTCCGCTCAGCTCTGGCAAATGAATTCAATTGGCTCTCAAACATGAGAAATTATTTCAATAATCATCACAACTGTGTGACTTAAATGATAATTTTGAGCGTAAGTCTCATGTGAGTTATACCATAATAAAGAGATCACGGTAGATGTGACAGTCACATAAAATAATTTGAAACCGCATTCGGTACAGTTAGCTCTATACTATGCAAAAAGTGTCTCTCACAGTTTATACAATATTTTTTTAAAAAATATTTTTTGTTTTTTGTTTTTTGTTTTTATTTTAAAAATTATGTAAATATTATGTAAACTGTGTCTTTCACATTTTATACAGTATAAAACTAACTGCACGGATGTCGTTTCCAAATGACGTCTTCTACAACACGGTCCCACATGGGCCTAGTTACTGTGACCTGTTGTATGGGGTATGATTTTGACCTCTTATTACAAAATTGATTGAAATGGAACTATGGAAGTGCTTGTCTTGTTTGCTATGGGGGACCAGGAATCTAATCTAATTACAGTACCTATTGGTCTGCTGGCCTTCATTAGATGTTCAGCTTTTAATCTTAAATAGCTATCAAAAACTTGTCATGTTCATTTCAGGTTACTCTGGACCCCATTTGCACCAGACCCCATCCCACATGGCGTGACGAAGATATCAACAATGATCATCTAAAGAGATTTTTTGTCATAATAAATATTTCTTAAAAAGCAAGTAATTAACAACATTAAAATGCATTGATTACCATTTAATTTTCTTGATTGTATTATTTCAAACATATATCATTTGACTTTCCATCCTTAAGTAGATTTTTTTTAATACTTTCCGAAAAAAAGAAGGGTAAATTACATTGACCTCCTATGACGTATGTAGTAATTACAGAATCTTTCAATATTGTTTAAAAAATTACACTGACCTCCCTTGTCAGTGATAAAAACCTAACGGTGGTAAAGTTTCATGCAAAAGCATCAATTTATAGTTAAAATCAAATATGTTTCGTTAGTATTAAAAATCAAAATGTTGAAAAATGACAAATTTATCCTTAATATGTACTCTTTTAATTAACAAAGAGTTAATTTTTGTAAATTTTATATTTTTTTTCGAGTTAAATAAGGGCAAAGTGATCACTTTAAACAAAATAACTATGAAATTAACCTTTAACTGAATATTGACTAACAAAAGGGAGGTAATGTTACATAACAACCTTAGGGTATATCACTATAATTTCTAAAACTACGAAGAAGGTCCCTACAATTATGATATATATACATATATATATATATATATACACACATTAACAGGGTATCATGATACAAAAGTATTTCATGAAATGAGTTGCACACTTAATGACAATCAGCCTTGTTGGCATTCCATACACATCCAAGTCCAACACAATCATATATTGCATTGCATATATACACGTATATATATTTGCAAGTATATATAAAGATATGTGAGCTTCAACATGGCCTGCCGTCTAAGCACATGACAACAGGTTGTAAAACATCACTTTCATCTATTTTGTTTAACTATTAGATGACCAAATCAATGTTAATTCTTAGTTCCTTTTAGAACACACAGGGTTGGTCTATGTTGGATTCAGCGACAAAAACACACACTATATATAGGAAGAAAATAATAATAAGGAAAAGAACATATGCTTAAAATAAATTAAAATTTAAAATTTTATTTTTATTTCATATTTTCTTTGTCATGATTTTTATTTCATTTGAAAATTTTCAATTTTGGGGGTTCAAATACAGGGCCAAAAAATCAAATGTTTTTTACTAGTTGTACTCAATCAAATAAGTTTACTTACAATTTTATCAGAGAATTTTTAAATATTTAGTGTCGTTGGCCCGTTGCTGAGTTCGCTAACAAATTTAAAACAACTCAATTAAAGTAACTGAAACGACCTAACCTTATTTGATTAGTTTAACAACAATGATACACACACATACTATTTCACACACTAAACCACATAAAAGGGCTTCTAAGTAAAAATTTTTTTAAAAAAATTATGGGACCCATACTCCAAATAAACACACACAACCCTAATTAGACCCATTTTTCCCAAATCAGAAAATCCAACCCCCCCCCCCCCCCCCCCCCCCCCTCAGCGAACAGTGGCAGTGCCCCCTCCTAGCTCGTTGTCATCGTCGGGCCCACTTGTCCCCGTCGCTTAGCCTTATACATAGTCCCATAACTCGTCTTCTTCATACTTGACCCGTCGCGTTTAAAACATCCTCCAACGTCAAATGCTCGCCGCCCTGAAACAAAATCAACTTCCCCTCACCACCACCACCACCACCACCGTTTTTCATCCTCTTCTTGTCACGCCCTAGAGTAAGCCAAAATAGGGAAAATCAAAATTTTCCTTTATGGGTCCGTAGAAACGTGACTGGTTAATTAACCGTTCTGTCCTTCTAACTCCACACATCATTCATAAGGGCAACTGAAACTTAAAAGAATGCAAATACAACAGCGAAAATAGAAACGATGGTAATAACATCCTTCTTACTACAAGAGGTCCATACTAAACTTATTACATAAACTAAACTATAAGAACTGCTGGGATAACTATATTCCATCTCCAGCTCGGCTCCATCCTTCTTAGCTCCTCAGCACTGCATCCTGAGCTCCCTCTTCTAATAACAAACCTGCATCACTCTGGACATAAGAATGTCCAGCGCATAACATGCCTTCAGCTTTGGAATAAAGCTGAGTGAGAGCCCAACCGCACAATAATCAATAAATACAAATATCTCTCAACTCACGTTATTGTTCTGTATCTTAGGATACGGTTAATCTCTTATCAAAAGACGCATTCTTTCACGGGCATAGCAGAGGTCTCAACAAAGACATGTAAACAAGTAAGCATATAATCGCATTTCATCATAGAATACATTCTCCTTTCATCGACATGCTCGTGTGTGTCAAAGTACGGACAATACTACTATCTTTTTGTTGGGATATCGAATCCATGATCTGAACAATGAACTCACAACACATATTCTGGGAACAACACATCCACAGGTCGAGAAAGAACAACACTCGACAATGAATCTCTCGATTACACACGTCACTGAGGTGTACAAATCAACTTTAATCGGGAGTCAAATAACTGCCATTACCTTACACGTTCATACGTTTCATAGTTTAGTTCATTAATAACTTCCAATTATAACCGTCAAGATTTCGCTACACGTTCAACATTCCGTTTCACCCCTTAATACATTCACGATGGAAACTTTTCCGATCACTATTAACGCAATAATCGTGCCATACAACATACTTATAGCTTGGGTATGAACTCTCAATGGCCAACACACTATATTAATAACAACCGAAGTACCCACTGACATTCACACTATCGCCCAATTGGCACTCAAACCATCACCCAACTAGCACGTTGACTGTCGCCCATCTGACACATTAACTATCGCCCAACTGGCACTCAAACCATCGCTCAACTAGCACGTTGACTGTCGTCAAACTGGCACATTAACTATCGCCCAACTGGCACTCAAACCATCGCCCAACTGGCACATTGACTGTCGCCCAACTAGCACATTAACTATCGCCCAAATGGCACTCAAATCATCACCCAACTAGCACGTTGACTGTCGCCTAACTGGCACATTAACTATCGCCCAACTGGCACTCAAACCATCACCCAACTAGCACGTTGACTGTCACCCAACTGGCACATTAACTATCGCCCAACTGGCACGTTAATTATCACCTAACTGGTACTCAAAACTATCGCTCAACTGGCACGTTGACTGTTGCCCAACTAGCACATTACTCAAATTCACTTCTCTTTCTTAATCACATTTCTCATTCAATCACATCTCGCTCTTCATGCAATGCATATTAACTCATGTCATGTTATGCAAGTGTCCATGATCAATTACTCGTATACATTTCTACTTCTTTCATTTACTTCATTAATATGCCATGCGTTAACTACTCGATTAACAATCATCACAAAACGTGCATTTATCATCTCAACAACGGAAACATAATCTTATAATCATGGATCACATAACAAGGATTTGATACCAATAAACATATAGATAAAACCCTTGACATGCTCACGTAAGCACTAACACTACCATATCACGAGTAATCACAGCGATACAGATTCTTGGAAATATATAGCATCATACACAACGCATTACTAAACAACACATCATTCAGATAGCTTATAAGTATCTTCAATTAATATTAATAGGATTAGAGTGAGGTTAGAAAACTCACCTCGAGTTACCGATCCTCGAAAAGCAGATAATCGTCAAGTTCTACAACAATAAACGGAAGAAACAACAATAATGTATGAGTACAACTATAGGGGCAAAATGGTAATTTTACCAAATGAGGTTATAAACCTCAAGGTAGTGATCTACGTGTCATTCTAAGTCCAACGCCATTGACTAGACTCAAATCAGAGTCCGTCGTGTTTTACGGGGTAATATATAGGGCTTACTACACTAATGCGGGCCCTAAAGACAAGCTGAATTTTTGACCGAGTCGGAAGGTCACCAAATTTTAAGGGAATGTTCTAGACATTATTCTAAGACTGTGAACCGACCACGTATTTTTCGGAGTCCTAGATTATTTATTATGAATTTTTAAAGATTATAAGTACTAGAAAATACCCGAAAGGAATTTAAATGCATAAATATGACTATACTGAGAAATCAGTACTTTGAAACATTGTTATTAAATACTAAATATTAAAATATACTACCAGTGTTTATCTCATAATTTTCGGAGCTCGTTTAGTATTTTTAATAATTAATATACACGTAAAATAGCTCCTTATTAATTATTAAAAATACTAATATATAGTATTATAGCTTTATAAAATCTTGAGATATCATAAAATAGCATTAGGAATGATCCTCTAATTTTCTAGAATTTATAAATGCATATAGGTATTTAATATCTATTTAAATACTCTTAAAACTATTTAATTTACACTAACAAATTACTAAATAATTAAAAACTATATTATTACCATAATATAATTATACTCAGTATATTAAGAATATTATATAATAATACCCCATAGCTTAAGAGTATTTATAAATACATATAAGTATCTACTATTTATTTAATTACCATTTAAAACCAGTATTTATTATTTACATAAATCGTATAAATAATAAATATATGTAACATATAATATAATAATGATATACAAAATATTATGAATATTATATAATAGTATTCCATATTTTAAAAGTACTAATGATAAATTTAAAACTAGTTATAATGATTAAAACCATTTAATCTCTTAATATATAACTAATAATACTAATAATAATATTATTAATCTCAGACCCTACGGGTCAACCCGAACCGACCCGAGACTAAACGGGTAACCCATTTATAGAAACGAAGAAACCCAAAGCAGCGACCCAATGGCTCAGACTCGACCCGACCGAATCGAGTCATAAGTGGACTACCCACTAACACTCACAAAGGAACCCATCCTAGAACCCTTTCGGGTTGGACCTCACCCGAACCCGAGACCCACTTCTTTTCACAATCCTACCTAGCCCATTAACCCGAACCAAACGACCCTACACTATAACCAAACCCACTAACAGACTCAGTGCGACCCTCCCCAAATACCCGAACCCGACCCAGACACAACCCAATGCCAAACGGCGTCGTCCCACTTAAAGGGACCCATGGGTTTATTAAAACCCGGTCCTTACCCCAACCCTGACCCACTCACACTCACAGCTTGACCCGCCCCGTGACCCGAACCCAAACCCGAACAAATCTGGTACGATCCGAAGCCAAACGACGTCGTTTGGTTAAGTCACTTTTGGGTTATTTTAAATGAACCCGACCCGTTTCTTTAAATGATATAACCCTAAATCGAAACGGGTATGAACCATCAGTTAAGCTTGAAGTACAAGCATATAGAGCGCTAGGGTTCCGGCCTTCTTCTCCGGCGCTTGGCCCGCCGCCGGCGAGGCGTGTTTTCGCCGAAAAACTTCAAGGGGCCATATCTCCTTCATTTCTCCATGAAAATGGGCAATTCTAACGGGGAAATGACCGGAAAGGGGTCCTCTATCACATACTAGGAGCTAGGGAATCAGTTTATTCATTTTGGGTTCCCACGGTGAGATTATTCTTTCGGCCATTAATAAGAATAATGGCCTGTATGGACTACCAAACGAGTCCTAAACCAAAAGTTGTTCCTATGGGATCTATCTGGGACCAAGGGGGTCAGATTGGTATAACTTAGAGGCCATTTGGTTGAGATTTCAAAAACTAAGTTCTTGGGGTGGTTCTAATGGCCGCCGGAGCTCATGCAGAGCCTTAGGCTCTGTTTGGCTTCATGCATGTAGATCCTAGGCCATCTAGATGACATGCAGGGGTGTAAAAATGAAATGAGGGGTGTGGGTTTTCCTCAGATGGCCTCTGGTCCTCTTCAAACCTCTTCGGTCTCACTCCCTATCTCATCTGTGCCCTTCTTCCTCCTCCTTACTGCGTGGGCGTGTGTTGGTGAGGATGAGACAATGAGGGAGAATGCAGGGAGGGGGTTTTAGTGTACAATGTAGGAGTGTGTTTGTGTAACAAGGCCGAGAGTGTGTGTGTAAGGTTTGGTTTAAGCTTTCTCTCTCTCTAATCTGTATAAACAGATTTGTGGGGGTGGAATTGAGAGTACAAGGAGGGGGTATGGTGCCTTTTATAGGGGGGGGGGGGGGGTGAGGGAGGTTATCCCATGTGTTGGGTGCACAAAAGTGCACCTATGTATGTGTTTGTGTGTGTCTAAGGATAGATTGAGGTGGGGTCCACATGACCTATTGTAACACCCTGTATTTTTCTTTTCCATTAATAAATTAATGTTTTCATTTTACTTCTATTTATAATATTTTGCTTGGGGTCAAACTGTAATTTTCTTAAATATAGAAAATACTTTCTACGGTTTCAAAAATCGATATCTATATTTTTGTATAAACCGGGAATTTATTTCCTACGCTAATATGATTTCTGTATTTTTATATCAACCGTAAAATACCAGTTTTATGTGTTAAATCTGCGTCTATACCGCGACTTGGGTGTGGGAGCACGTGAGCTCAACCACACCGTGCGTTCCTTATGGCTTTGCTTGGAGCCTACACATATCAGTGTATATATGTGTGTATCTCTCTCAAATTCTGACAGTCTCTCTTTCTCTCCCTCACAAACTCTCTCTAATTCTCTCTTAATTTTCTCTACCTCTCAAGATCATCACACAACACACACACTCAGATTATATACTCCTACACACATACATAGTTATATATATATATATATATATATCAATATCAAGAAACGAAGGAAGAAATTATTGGATGACGGATATTACGGCGGAATTATCGTTCTCAAATTCTCAGTATTAAATACCTCAGTGAGTATTATAAACTCACTCACAATGTTTATATATGTGTATTTCAGTATATATATGTGTGTATATGTGTATATATATTAACACACCATTAAAACTTGAAAAATGGAGTTTTGTAAAAGTGAACCAAAATGAAATCCGTGAATTGATTATGGAAGATCTTTGTCCCAATAGGCTACGGTTCAAATCCTACGCAGTAATTCGTCTGTGTCGCGACGTACCATTGATTTAAAGTTTTGACACCCTCATTTTAATCGCGAATATTAAGAGATACAATCCGTATTAGTTAAAATTGATCGCGTATTCTTAATCTACGCGGAAAACGGAAGAGAACCATATATTACATGTCCTGGTACGATCAGAATCTGAAAATGGGTAAAATGCAGTTTTGAAATTGAAAACAGGGGAAAAACGAGGAAGATGATGAAACTGCAAGAACTAGCGCGCGCGACCCGCTCGCGCGAGGCTCGCTCGCGCGGCCTGCTCGCGCGAAACATCCCCCCCTTCGCTCGCGCGAACTGTTCTGCCCCTTCGCTCGCGCGGACCGCTCGCGCGATCCGTCCTCTCCCTTCGCTCGCGCGACCCGCTCGCGCGACATCACCTCTCCCTCGCTCGCGCGATCCGCTTGCGCGAGGTGGCAGTTTTGAGCAGTTTCTGTATTTTTGTATAAGGGACTGTTTGGAAAATGTTTTGGGAAATTTCAAGGAACTGTTTGGCTAATATACTGTTTTAAAGCCTCACTGTTAGAAATTGGACTTGTAAGAATGTTTAAGACTGAGATTTATGTTGAACGAACATTCAGCTTGAGATTAATAATTGTTGCTACAAACTGTGAACATTGACATAGATATTAGGGTCGAGGTTGTGTCAACATGCATGTGTGGAATAAAGCGTGAAAAGAGTAAAGGGTGGCGGTTTGGTGTGCGACCTCAATATCGATCGGATAGTATTCCTGGTATTGGAGGCGACAATGTTGTGTACGACTTAGATATCGATCGGATAGTATTCATGGTATTTAAGGCGCGCGTTTCGGATATTGATCGGATAGTATTCCTGATATCCGAAGCGATGGTGATAGTGTTGTGTACGACTTAGATATCGATCGGATAGTATTCCTGGTATCTAAGTCGCGCGTTTCGGATATTGATCGGATAGTATTCCTGATATCCGGAGCAATGGTCGCTTGTGATCGGCCTAGATATCGATCGGATAGTATTCCTGGTATCTGAGGCAGTAGTGTGGTGTGTGACTTCAATACCGATCGGATAGTATTCCTGGTATTGGAGGCAATAGTGTAGCGTGTGAATTGGATGACTGAGTAGTTATTATCCCTGGTATCTGAGATAATGTGTTGGTTGAATTGGGTTGTTTTAAAGAAAAGAATTGGCAAGATAAGATATTACACAATTCATGTACAATTGCGTATTTATTTCTTACTATATTTCCCCGTGATTTATGTTGAAATTGGAACCTTGAATATATTGCTGTTAATGTTAATTTATACCTTTGTTCTATATGCTTATATATATATATTGCGAGCACATGTTTATTTTACTCACCAGCTTTCATAAGCTGACGGCGTCGATGCGTCCTAGACTCTATGTCCAGATTTTCCAGGTCAGGAGCAGCCATAGTTCGTTGACTATGCTAGTTAGATGACCGGAGGTGTTCCAGAAGAGCTGTTTTATTTTCTTTATGTCTTTCCTTTCAGAGTTGTAATAAACCTTGTTAGAATTTGAATAAAGGCGTTTGTGCCTAAGACCTCGACCTATGTAATAGTTAGTAAGTTTTTAATTCTGGAGCTTATGTTTATTAGTATCCTTTCTTTTAGAAATGTTTGTTAAGTTATTTGTTGCAGGGACAATTGGTCATACTCACTTGTCACGACCTACGAGTCCATAAAGGAAATTAAATGCTTTCCTGTATTATGCTACGTCGGGGCGTGACAGGCTTTTTGGTATCAGAGCCAGGTTATGGCTCGACCAATTGTCCAAAACACATAGGATCTCCCGTTAAGATAGAATTAAGATAAGATAGTTCGACTTCATTCCGTGTTTAGTCGCTTTCCATCGTTTAGAATTTTCTTTCTTCTCGAGAGGTTGACCGTATTCTTGTTGATCAATGGATAGGTACCGTTCTCTCGATTTTATGGCTGGAAGAAATCTAAGGAATCGTCCCGCTATTGAAGATGCACCCCCGGTAATAGATCCAACCGGAATGTTCGAGGCTTTTGTAAGAAGATTGGAGAGGGTTAGTGATCAGAATGCGAGGAACAATAATCAGAATGGGAATCACAACGGGAATGAGAGGCAAGCCCACCAGACGGGAGACAAGCTTCTCAAGGAGTTTCGCGCCCTGCGACCTGAGTATTTTGCGGGGACTGATGAACCCTGGCAAGCGGAACAGTGGCTACGCCAGATGGAGCGTATCTTTGAGACCATAGAGTGCACTGATCTGGAGAAGAAGCGTCTGGCTATCTTTCAGCTGTCTTATGCAGCGGCTGATTGGTGGGATGCAGAAAAGGTGACCATAGGGGAAGACGCTGCAAGGAGAATGCCGTGGGTGGTGTTTAAGGAAAGATTTCTCGAAAAGTATTTTCCTGAAGAAGAGAAGGACAAGAGAGAGAAAGAGTTTATGGAGTTGACTCAAGGGAATCTGACTGTCCGAGAGTACACTACTCGATTTGAGCGTCTGTCTCGCTTTGCTCCACATATGGTGGACACACCCCAGAAGAAAATCAAGAAGTATCACCGGGGTCTCAACTTGTCTCTCCGACATCTGACTATGGGGCATTTGGGCCAGTCATTTGAAGCTCTGATGAGATTGGCTACGGGGTTAGAGAATGATGGTTGTCAGAATTCGAAGCCGTTTGGAAATCGACCTCCGCAGAAGGGTTATTCAGGACAGAAACTAGGGTACCCTCAAGGACAGAAAAGGACCTGGGATGGAGGGAAGAAACCTCAGCAGACACAAGCAGTTCAGCAGTATCAGCCTCTAGCAATAGAAGGGGCCAAAAACAATAACTGCTTCAATTGTGGAGTTCCCGGTCACCGAGCTAAAGATTGCAGAGCACCTAGGCGTGCTGATCGTCCGAACATTGTGTGCTATAATTGTGGCATGCCAGGTCACATAAGTCCGGAATGCAAGGCTCCTAGGAAAGGCAACTATGGTCAGCAAGGACAGGCCCGCCTGAATGCTGTTATTCCCGAGGCTGCTGGTTATGAAGAAACAGGGTATGAAGGAGGTGCTTATGAGGAGGAACTGCCCGAGCGACGAGCAGTGGAAGGAACTCTAACCTTGTTTAACTCTCATGTTAAAGTTTTATTCGACACTGGTGCTACACATTCCTTTATATCTGTTAAGATTGTTCAGAAGTTGGGAATAGTACCGCAACATTTAGAGGAAGCTCTGAGCGCTGTCTCACCCTTAGGGACCACCGTCAAGTTATTACATGTGTGTAAGGATTGTCCTCTACGGTTAGGAGACCGCGAGCTTTTGGCAAGATTGGTGGTTCTGTCGATGAAGGAGTTCGATATAATCCTGGGAATGGATTGGCTCAAGAAGAATGATGCGAAGTTGGATTGTGCAAGGAATAGGATCACATTTGCGGACAAGGGGAATCGACTCTTCGATTTCCAATGTAACCCTTCGGGTGATATGTTCCTCACTAGATGCCTAGCAAACATTGAGGTTGTCAGTGCAGAGGTGACAGTATCATCAATACCGGTAATCAAAGAGTTCGAGGAAGTATTCCGAGATATTTCAGGATTACCGCCGGAAAGGGACATAGAATTCTATGTGGAATTGGTGCCAGGTACTCGACCTATAACCAAGGTTCCCTACAGGATGGCCCCTACAGAGTTGCTGGAGCTAAAGGAACAAGTTCAAGAACTTGAGAAGTTGGGTTTTGTTCGTCCAAGTACTTCACCCTGGGGAGCACCAGTATTGTTTGTGAAGAAGAAGGATGGAACAATGCGGCTGTGTATTGACTACCGAGAACTGAATAAGGTTACTATCAAGAATAAGTATCCTTTACCTCGGATAGACGATCTGTTTGATCAGTTGCAAAGAGCCACGACCTTTTCTAAGATTGATCTACGGTCGGGGTATCATCAGTTGAGAGTGCGGAAGGAAGACATACCTAAGACTGCTTTCAGGACGAGGTACGGACACTATGAGTTCTTAGTGATGCCGTTTGGGATGACGAATGCTCCGGCTGTGTTTATGGACTTGATGAACAGAGTATTCAAGCCTTATTTGGATCAATTCGTTATTGTCTTTATTGATGATATTTTGATCTATTCCAAGTCAGAGGAAGAGCATGAACAACACCTGAGGATCGCGTTGCAGACTCTCAAGGATCACCGCCTGTATGTTAAATTCAGCAAGTGTGAATTCTGGCTTCAGGAAGTTAAGTTTCTCGGGCATGTGATCTCTCAACAAGGAATCGCGGTTGACTCATCAAAGACCGATGCAGTGGCGAATTGGACTCGGCCGACCAATGCTACAGAAGTCAGAAGTTTTCTGGGACTCGCTGGTTACTATCGGAGATTTGTAGAGGGTTTCTCCAAGATAGCAGCCCCGTTAACTGGTTTGACTAAGAAAGATTTGAAGTTTGAATGGACTGATAAGCATGAACGCGCTTTTCAGGAATTGAAAGAGAGATTGACAACAGCGCCAGTGCTTGCGATACCAAGGGATGGTGAGAAGTTCACTATTTTAAGTGACGCCTCGTATCAAGGATTGGGTTGTGTCCTTATGCAAGACGGAAAGGTCATAGCCTATGGTTCACGACAGTTAAAGCCGAATGAATTGAATTACCCAACTCATGATTTGGAGCTGGCAGCAGTAGTGTTCGCGCTTAAGATCTGGAGACATTACCTCTATGGGGAGAAGTTTGATTTGTTCTCGGACCACAAAAGCCTTAAGTATTTGTTTACTCAGAAGGAGTTGAACATGAGGCAACATCGGTGGATGGAACTGATCAAGGACTATGACTTCACATTAGAGTACCACCCTGGTAAGGCTAACGTAGTCGCTGACGCCCTAAGCCGGAAACCTCAAGGAATGATTGCTTCATTGATGTTGAGGGAATGGAAAGCTTTAGAGACAATCGCAGAATTTGATGTGCAGATTTCTGAGGGAAGTGTCGGGCAACACTTTGGATGCTTGGTAGTACAACCGACACTTGTGAGTCAAATTATCGAGGCCCAAAAGAAGGACGAGAAGTTTTCAAGAATGGTTCGCCAAGATGTCGGAAAAGGACCCCACAGAATGGAAGGTTGGGACCGATGGAGGATACCGATGTCGAGACAGATTGTGTGTGCCAGATTTGGGAGAATTGAAAAAAGATATTCTCGAAGAAGCACATAAATCGAGACTGACAGTACACCCAGGAGGAACAAAGATGTATAAAGACTTGAAGAGAAACTTCTGGTGGGAAGGGATGAAGCGAGAAGTAGCCGAGTTTGTGTTTAAATGTTTGACTTGTCAACAAGTGAAGGCCGAACATCAGAGACCCTCGGGATTGTTGCAACCCTTACCTGTTCCAGGATGGAAGTGGGAGCACATAACTATGGATTTTGTGGTTGGATTACCTCGGTCACAACAGAACCATGACGCGATTTGGGTAATTGTGGATCGTTTGACGAAATCTGCACACTTCATCGCGTACAATATGACTTACCCAGTAAAAAGGATGAGTCGAATGTATCTATAGCAAGTGGTGCGACTGCACGGTGCGCCTGTGTCGATTGTATCTGACCGCGATGCACGTTTTACCTCAGGATTTTGGGAAAGTTTGCAGAAGGCTATGGGAACTTCGCTCAAGATGAGTACTGCTTTCCATCCTCAGACCGATGGACAGACCGAGCGTGTTAATCAGATTATGGAAGATATGCTCAGAGCTTGTGCAATTGACTTTGAAGAGTCTTGGGAGACGCACTTACCGTTGGTCGAATTTGCGTATAACAACAGTTATCACTCGAGTATTAGGATGGCACCATTTGAAGCTTTGTACGGACGGCCATGTCGATCTCCATTATGTTGGGCAGAAGTGGGAGATACAGAACTTTTGGGACCAGATTTGGTGAGAGAAACCAATGAGAAGATTTCACTGGTCAAAGAAAGAATGAAAACTGCACAGAGTAGGCATAAGAGTTATGCGGATCGGCGTCGAAAGGACTTGGAGTTCAGTATCGGTGATCACGTACTCCTGAAGGTTTCACCTGTTCGGGGAGTAGTGCGTTTTGGTCAGAAGAGAGGGAAGTTGGCACCTCGTTTCATCGGACCGTTCGAGATTTTGGAGCGTGTTGGGACAGTGGCTTATCGACTCGCGTTGCCACCAAAGATGTCTGGTGTTCATAATGTGTTCCATGTCAGTATGTTAAGGAAATACATACGGGATCCTTCACATGTAGTAAATTTTGATGATATTGAGGCGAGTCAGAATGTTGTCTATAAGGATAGACCTGTGAGGATTCTTGACCAGAGTATCAAGAGGCTGAGAAGAAGGGACGTTCCTTTGGTTAAGGTTCAGTGGAGGCATCATGACGAGGGAGAAACATCGTGGGAGTTAGAGTCGGACATGAGGACTAGATACCCTGAGTTGTTTCAGGATTAGTTAGGTCAGATTTCGGGGCGAAATCTCTGTTAAGGTGGGTAGAGTGTAACACCCTGTATTTTTCTTTTCCATTAATAAATGAATGTTTTCATTTTACTTCTATTTATAATATTTTGCTTGGGGTCAAACTGTAATTTTCTTAAATATAGAAAATACTTTCTACGGTTTCAAAAATCGATATCTATATTTTTGTATAAACCG
The DNA here is from genome assembly GCA_033977485.1 of Hydrangea macrophylla. Taxonomy (NCBI): domain Eukaryota; kingdom Viridiplantae; phylum Streptophyta; class Magnoliopsida; order Cornales; family Hydrangeaceae; genus Hydrangea; species Hydrangea macrophylla. The sequence goes on along the minus strand of CM066999.1, from coordinate 41,080,852 downwards.
GGAATTTATTTCCTACGCTAATATGATTTCTGTATTTTTATATCAACCGTAAAATACCAGTTTTATGTGTTAAATCTGCGTCTATACCGCGACTTGGGTGTGGGAGCACGTGAGCTCAACCACACCGTGCGTTCCTTATGGCTTTGCTTGGAGCCTACACATATCAGTGTATATATGTGTGTATCTCTCTCAAATTCTGACAGTCTCTCTTTCTCTCCCTCACAAACTCTCTCTAATTCTCTCTCAATTTTCTCTACCTCTCAAGATCATCACACAACACACACACTCAGATTATATACTCCTACACACATACATAGTTATATATATATCAATATCAAGAAACGGAGGAAGAAATTATTGGACGACGGATATTACGGCGGAATTATCGTTCTCAAATTCTCAGTATTAAATACCTCAGTGAGTATTATAAACTCACTCACAATGTTTATATATGTGTATTTCAGTATATATATGTGTGTATATGTGTATATATATTAACACACCATTAAAACTTGAAAAATGGAGTTTTGTAAAAGTGAACCAAAATAAAATCCGTAAATTGATTATGGAAGATCTTTGTCCCAATAGGCTACGGTTCAAATCCTACGCAGTAATTCGTCTGTGTCGCGACGTACCATTGATTTAAAGTTTTGACACCCTCACTTTAATCGCGAATATTAAGAGATACAATCCGTATTAGTTAAAATTGATCGCGTATTCTTAATCTACGCGGAAAACGGAAGAAAACCATATATTACATGTCCTGGTACGATCAGAATCTGAAAATGGGTAAAATGCAGTTTTGAAATTGAAAACAGGGGAAAAACGAGGAAGATGATGAAACTGCAAGAACTCGCGCGCGCGACCCGCTCGCGCGAGGCTCGCTCGCGCGAAACATCCCCCCCTTCGCTCGCGCGACTTGTTCTGCCCCTTCGCTCGCGCGGACCGCTCGCGCGATCCGTCCTCTCCCTTCGCTCGCACGACCCGCTCGCGCGACATCACCTCTCCCTCGCTCGCGCGATCCGCTCGCGCGAGGTGGCAGTTTTGAGCAGTTTCTGTATTTTTGTATAAGGGACTGTTTGGAAAATGTTTTGGGAAATTTCAAGGAACTGCTTGGCTAATATACTGTTTTAAAGGCTCACTGTTAGAAATTGGACTTGTAAGAATGTTTAAGACTGAGATTTATGTTGAACGAATATTCAGCTTGAGATTAATAATTGTTGCTACAAACTGTGAACATTGACATACATATTAGGGTCGAGGTTGTGTCAACATGCATGTGTGGAATAAAGCGTGAAAAGAGTAAAGGGTGGCGGTTTGGTGTGCGACCTCAATATCGATCGGATAGTATTCCTGGTATTGGAGGCGACAGTGTTGTGTACGACTTAGATATCGATCGGATAGTATTCCTGGTATTTAAGGCGCGCGTTTCGGATATTGATCGGATAGTATTCCTGATATCCAAAGCGATGGTGATAGTGTTGTGTACGACTTAGATATCGATCGGATAGTATTCCTGGTATCTAAGTCGCGCGTTTCGGATATTGATCGGATAGTATTCCTGATATCCGGAGCAATGGTCGGTTGTGATCGGCCTAGATATCGATCGGATAGTATTCCTGGTATCTGAGGCAGTAGTGTGGTGTGTGACTTCAATACCGATCGGATAGTATTCCTGGTATTGGAGGCGATAGTGTAGCGTGTGAATTGGATGACTGAGTAGTTATTATCCCTGGTATCTGAGATGATGTGTTGGTTGAATTGGGTTGTTTTAAAGAAAAGAATTGGCAAGATAAGATATTACACAATTCATGTACAATTGCGTATTAATTTCTTACTATATTTCCCCGTGATTTATGTTGAAATTGGAACCTTGAATATATTGCTGTTAATGTTAATTTATACCTTTGTTCTATATGCTTATATATATGTATATATTGCGAGCACATGTTTATTTTACTCACCAGCTTTCATAAGCTGACGGCGTCGATGCGTCCTGGACTCTATGTCCAGATTTTCCAGGTCAGGAGCAGCCAGAGTTCGTTGACTATGCTAGTTAGATGACCGGAGGTGTTCCAGAAGAGCTGTTTTATTTTCTTTATGTCTTTCCTTTCAGAGTTGTAATAAACCTTGTTAGAATTTGAATAAAGGCGTTTGTGCCTAAGACCTCGACCTATGTAATAGTTAGTAAGTTTTTAATTCTGGAGCTTATGTTTATTAGTATCCTTTCTTTTAGAAATGTTTGTTAAGTTATTTGTTGCAGGGACAATTGGTCATACTCACTTGTCACGACCTACGAGTCCATAAAGGAAATTAAATGCTTTCCTGTATTATGCTACGTCGGGGCGTGACACCTATCAAGAAATGGTGTGGGTCCCCTTTCTCGGGTTATGCATAAGGATGTGTTCCTGAGTCCCAAAGTACGTGTATAGCTACTGTGAAAGTGAACACCGTATTAAATATACAGATCAGTTAAGTATAAGCCTAAGTGTTAGTACGTCTAAGAGTTCTAAATAACTCTTAAGACATCGAGGTTATGTTTATTCTAATAAATCCTAAGTTATTAACGTCGTCGTCACGACGTTAACTATAGGACCTTGTAAAGATTCTTAATTAGGGTTTTCCTAATGGACCTTCTGTAACCATTCATTGGGTAATTTCACTGTTTTGTAATATCTGACGTGGAATTTCTAGAGAAATTCAAGGTGCTACACTTCTTCCTCCAATTCATCTTCATCATCATCTATGTACTTCTTCTTCCGTTGCACATACCTGATTAGCAACAAAGCCCAAACCACCGCTGTAGTAATAAAACTTATCACAATTCCGACAATGGCACTACAGCCCAGTCTAGAGATTCCCTTATAACTCCTCAAAGGGGACCCATATAGCTCAGGATTGTTTCCAGCAAAAACCTCAACTCCAAACTTTGATTCCCCAAAATTTGGCAACACCTCACTAAAATTATTATACGAAAGATTCAATTTCTCTAATTTTAAAATATAGTTACACTATCTAGAATTGGACCCAAAAGCATATTGGACCCGAAGCGCCATGGACGAAGCAAAGAAGAGAGAGAGAGAGAGAGAGAGAGAGAGAGAGAGAGAGAGTAGTTCATAGTGTGGAGAGAGAGAGAGAGAGGGAAAAGTTAAAGAGTATGGGAGTGATGGTGACTGGTGGGTGTACGGATCCATCTCGAGCATACACAAATTAAGGAAAGCAGAAATTGAAATAAAAAAGAGACTAAATCTTACAATTACTGGTGCAAGCTACAAAGGAGCAAAATACAATTCATATCAATTCATTCATAGCCCTCTCCTAGAGTGAATGTAGCCCTTATATAAGTGAAGAGAAGCTAAAAGTGAGTCCCAAACAGGCGGGAAAAATGGAAAAAGAAACGGGAAAATAGGGAAGTAAAGGAGGGAAAAGAAGAAGAAATTGGGGCTGCACATGGTGTCCTTACTATCCATCCCCCATGCAAACAAGCTTGTCCTCAAGCTTGAAATTTGGTTCACTTTCTTCTGCTTCTTCTTCTTTCTCTCTTTTTATATGGAATATGGTAGTATTTAAAGTATTCATCAGATTTGAAAATCCCATCTAAGGGGTTCTGATCGAGAGAGAACAAATCTCAATTATATGCCTTAATTCACATTTGTTAGTCATTTTTATCCTGTTTTTGTATAATTTTACTTTTTATTTCTAATTTCTGTCAGGTTTTGGAAGAAAGCAATGCTTTTCGGTTAAATGGGGTGAAAAAGCAGAAAGAAAGAAGCAGAAAAAGCCACTTCGCATGAGCGGCCCGCTCGCGTGAGAATCCAACCCTTCGCTGGCGCGACCTCCCATTTTACGCGCTCGCGCGATCCGTACAAAAAAACATAAAATGCGTATTTTGAAGAGCTGAAGACCCTTAGGTGGACGAAATTGTCGAATTACGTCCAGAATGCAATTTTCAGCAGTTTTAGTGAGATTAGGTTTAGGAAAACCCTCCTAATCTCTCTATAACTATATATATATATCTCATTCTAATTCAAAAGGGGGGTTACACATTCATTCACACACTACTTGGAAGGCAAGAGGAAGGAGAAGAGCAAGCTTGAAGGTCTCTAATGGCTACCATCAACTTAATCTTCATGCTTTCGTCCACCATGTGCAACTAAACTCCTAATCTAGGGTTTCAATGAAACCCTAGCTATGTAAAGGGGGAATTCTATGCTCTCTTATTTTAGGATTTTATGTATTGGATAGTGGTTGTATGTTGGTGGATTATTTATATATAATCAATTTTTAATTATAATAATCAAGAGTATGTTGGATCTATTCTTGTCTTAGATTTTTCCTTATGTTTATTGAACTCAATAGTCCTTGATTTCTGTGATTGATAAAGGGTATTTACATACAATAGTGCTTATATGATTGTGATGTTTACATCTTTTATAATCCATACTTAAGAAAGATGAGTTATGCTACACCCTAGTTATAGGGAGATAATTCATGTGAACCATAGATGGATTATGCTTAGATTGAACTATCGATACTGTGGATACTATTGGGTTTATAGCTACAATAGATCGTGACTATCCAAACATAGAACTTAGAATATAAAGTTTAGACCCCCGATGCATAGTTAGTGGTGGATTTGTAATCCTAGATCTCATCTACTCATATTTAAATTAACCTTCAATTCGGCATACTAGTTTACTTAGACTTAATTTTAGTATAATTCCATAGTTTAATTCATAGTTTAATTAGTAGTAATAATCAAATCATCAAGTAATCAACCTTTCGTTTTCTTATAACTAAATAGATTAGATTTTATTAATTAAAGGATAAAAAATTAACAATCTCCGTGGGTTCGACCTTTACTTCCACACTACAAATCTTTTGAAAGTAAAGCATAAGTAAGCATACTTTTATAACTTGATTTTGACGAGATCAATTTTTGGTGCCGTTGCCGGGGATTGAAATATTTTTGCCGTTAATTTTTAGAATCGTAATTTACTTAGTTAGTACATATTAGCGTAGATTTGGTTTTCTTTGTTTCTAGTTTAATTTTCAAGTCCCTAAAATTATCCTTGTTTGTGTAAATCAATTTTCAAATCTACAATTCTAGCAAGATCGAGTGGAGCAGCTGTGCACGTCAACGGAGCTTACACGGACCTGAAAAATAAATAAATTGCAATCAATTTAAAATTACCAAGTAAATCCGTTGTTTAAATTTTGCATCAAACCACTGTAAGTCAGGGTGCTGAGACACATTACTTGCATTAGGGTAGGTGTGGAGTGAGCACTGCATCAGCTAGGAAACCCGGGGCGCTGGGCTTTGACGCGAATCATTGCATAAGGATAATTTCATGCATCATATTAGTTTTTTGTGCTTGCATGCTTGATTATAAGCATAGTTTGTTTTTGTTCTAATTGAGTCAGTCTTTAGTTTATGTTTGGTACCCGTTCAAGTAAACCTAAATTGAATCCGCTTAATCTTGAACTTGAGCGCACCCTTAGAGTCCTTAGGTCATCAACACGAGCTTCTAGAGCTTGGTTGATGCTAGACGACGAATCCACACCGAAACCATCATCTTTGTTTGAGTCGGAAATTCGAAGTACTCTTAACAGTCTAAGGAAAACTAGAACGATAAAAATCGAACCTATTCCAATGGCTGATTTTGGACATAACAGGAATAATGGAAATAATCGGAATAATGGGGATAATCTTAACATACCCCACCTCCACCTTCAAAGGATTACTTTACTCCTACTGCATACACGCCACCTTCATGTATAGAATTACCTGAAGTGACTGTAGCGCATTTTGAAATCAAATCGTCAACTATTGCACTCCTTCCGTCATTTCACGGTCGTGTTAATGAAGACCCTTATAATCATCTAGGCGAATTTCAGGGTATCTGTGCTACTTTTAAAATTCAGAACTTAACAAATGATGAGTTAAAAATGCGTCTTTTCCCGTTCTCACTTAAAGATAAAGCGAAGTATTGGCTCCAATCCTTGGAACCAAATTCAATAAGAACATGGGATGAATTGCATACTGCTTTCCTAGAGAAATTTTTCCCCATCACTAGAACAAATTAGATTAGGAAATCTATAACTAATTTCATAATGCAAGATGTCGAAACCCTTTATGATACGTGGGAACAGTTTAAAGAACTCTTACGTTCTTGCCCTCATCATCAGATACCCAAATGGCAACTTGTACAAGTCTTCTACGAATGACTAATTCCCGCCGTTCGTAACACCGTCGATGCTATTTGTGCGGGGACGTTCCTCCAGAAGAGTGCCGATGAAGCTTGGAGGATATTCGAGACGTTAAGCGAAAACTTTATGCACCAAGCTGTATCTGTACGCCCCGAGGGACACCTCCCACCACAACCAAAAAGAGAGGCTAAAGTTGAGTCTAACCATTCATATGAAATTCAAGAATTAAATAGGAAAATGGACCAACTCATGATGATGGGCCACATGCAAGGCCCACCTCCTCCTGTGGAAGCATGCTAGTTATGCTTAGATTAAGTCGTCTCATTCGACATTAGCATGTCCGTCTACGTCACAATTTTTGGAATTTGTAGAACAACATATAAATGCTGTGCAACAGTTCCAAAGACCCAATTATAACCCCGCGGGTTATAAACCGGACTCGACATGGGGACCTCACCCGAACCTTTCATGGAAATCTAATAGTGAAGGTCCGTATTCAAAACCAGCGACGACGAATTTCCCAAATGCACCTAGGCCTCAACAAAATCAATACCAACAACCTCCCTTCCGTGCTAATCCTCCTAGGGATAAACTTTTGAAGAGAGTGTGTTGGCATCGTTAAAAAATCTAGAGGCCCAATCGCAATCACAGTCGCAACTTGTCAACTCTCACACGCAATCGATAGCTAAATTAGAATCCCAAATGGGACAACTTGCTAGTACCTTAAACGATTGTAATGAGGGAAAGTTACCAAGTCAACCGGTCCAAAACCCTAAAGGATAATATGAAGTAAGTTCGCCGAGTGACAAAGTAAATACGGTGTCGACTAGAGCGACTGAACGTCCGGAGGAGATTATACCTCCTCCTGTACCTCAAAAAGATAAGGGTAAAGGAATAAGTAAGGAACAAGATGGAGATAACGATAAAGTTACGAAGGGCCCTGTTCCTTCAGCACCTAATACGTCTAAAGCGACAAATCCATCAAATTATGTACCTAGAATGCCGTTCCCTCCAAGCGTGGATGTCCCATCTCTCTTCTCGAAGAAGGGAACACGCCTGGAGGATATTCTTGAGACATTTAAAGAGGTAATGATTAACATTCCACTACTCGACGCTATTAAGCAAATACCTCCATACGCTATTAAAAGACCTATGTACCCAAAAGAGGAAATCCAGAAACCATTTATCTAAGAAAGTCTTTTAACAGAAAAAGTTAGTTCAATGTTTCAACATAACACTCTAAAATACAAGGACCCAGGTACCCCAACTATCGCTTGTCACATCGGTGACAAATATATCTACTGGGCTCTACTTGATTTAGGAGCGAGTGTAAATCTATTACCTTATTCTGTATATGAACATTTGGGCTTAGGGGAATTAAAACCGACCGCGGCAACTTTACAGCTAGCTGATAGGTCAATTAAAGTTCCATGAGGGGTAGTAGAAGACGTGTTGGTAAAAGTTGATAGATGCTACTATCCGGTCGATTTCATCGTGCTAGACACCGAACCAGTCTTAGATGCTAGTAAACACGTCCCAGTTATTCTAGGACACCCTTTCCTAGCCACGGCTAACTCTATTATTAACTGTAGGACTGGAGTAATGGATATAACTTTTGGTAACATAACCGTGCATCTTAACGTCTTTAATGCATCCAATCAACCATATAGAGATGATGAAGAGGCAGACTGTTATGCCGTAGACTTAATTGACAAATTAGTTGAGGAGGCAGCGCCTTTTATGTTGACTAAGGAAGCTTTGGAAGCATGTCTATCTCATTTCAATTTTAATGATTTCAACATTGACACAAATATTGAAGATGTGAATAATTTATTGGAATCAGTAAACACGACTAGTGTGTTTCTATGGACGCCTAAAATAGAGGCCCTGCCACCTCTTGCACATAAACTAGCCTTACCATCCATCGAGTATTCCTCGACACTTGAACTGAAACCGTTGCCGGATTCTCTAAAATATGCATTCCTCGGACTGAATACTACACTTCCAGTTATAATTGCATCAAATTTAACTAAATTCAAGAATTACAACTGATACAGGTCCTAGGTAATCATAAGAAAGCGATTGGATGGACGGTCCCTGATTTAAAAGGAATTGATCTGACAATTTGCATGCATAGAATAAATTTAGAAGAAAACGCAAAATCATCTAGAGAAATGCAACGACGTCTTAATCCAAATATGAAAGAGGTGGTTATGAAAGAAGTTATAAAACTCTTAGACGCATGTATTATCTATCCGATCTCCGATAGTAATTGGGTCATCCCCACTCAGGTTGTGCCATAGAAATCGGGTAGTACGGTCATACCAAACGAAAAAGGAGTCCTTATACCTACCCGTCAAACCACTGGTTGGCGGGTATGCATTGATTATAGAAAACTTAATACGATGACTCATGAGGATCACTTCCCTCACCCATTCATTGATCAAATCCTAGAACGTTTGTCCGGTCAGAGTTACTATTGTTTCTTAGATGGATACTCTGGTTATAACCAGGTGCCCATCTATCCCGATGACCAAGAAAAGACAACGTTCACATGTCCCTTTGGTACTTTTGCCTATCGCCGTATGCCATTTGGCTTGTGTAACGCACCGGCCACCTTTCAACTGTGTATGATGGCTATTTTCTTGGACAAGTTGAGAAATTCCTAGAGGTATTTATGGACGATTTTTCAGTTTTTGGACCTACATTTGATGAATGCCTTTAAAACCTTACGAAAGTCCTCGCCCGTTGCGAGGAAGCAAATTTGGTGCTGAGTTGGGAGAAGAGCCATTTCATGGTTCAAGAGGGAATAGTCTTGGGTCACGTTGTGTCCAAGTGGGGTATCGAGGTAGATAAAGCCAAAATTGAATTAATAGACAAACTTCCACCACCATCTTCAATTCGTCAAATTCGTTCCTTCCTAGGTCATGCCGGCTTCTATAGACGATTCATCAAAGACTTTAGTAAAATTTTACGACCCTTGTGCAATTTGCTGGCCAAGGATGTTCCATTTGTCATCGATAATGAATGTCTGAAGGCATTCGAAACATTGCAAACCTTAGTGTCCACGGCTCCGGTAATCCAATCCCCCGATTGGTCACTACCGTTTGAATTGATGTGCGATGCTTCCGATTATGCCGTTGGAGCCGTGTTGGGTCAAAAAGTTAATAAAATCCCTCACGTCATCTATTATGCGAGTAAAACACTAAATGACGCGTAGTTAAAGTACACGACAACTGAAAAAGAATTATTAGCAGTCGTGTTTGCCCTTGACAAATTTTGATCATATTTATTAGGGTCAAAGGTTATTGTGTATACCGATCACGTTGCATTACGTCATTTATTGAATAAGAAAGAAACAAAACCTAGATTAATCCGATAGATTCTACTCCTTCAGGAGTTTAATTATGAAATACGCGATAAAAAGGGTTCTGAAAATGTTGTAGCTGACCACCTGTCACAAATTCTTGTTGAAACTACCGATATCACACCTTTAAAGGAATCATTTCCGAACGAGCAATTTTTTGCGTTATCAGCCTTAAATCGTCTGTGGTTCAGCGACATCGTAAATTTCTTAGCTACAGGATATACCCCGAATACGTGGTCTCGTTTAGATAAGGATCGGTTCTTTTCTCAAATTAAACATTATTATTGGGACGACCCACTGTTATTTAAGCATTGTTCTAATCAAATTATACGCCGTTGCGTTCCAGAGAGTGAGTTCAATTCTATTTTGAACTTCTGTCACTCTCTAGAATGCGGAGGTCACTTTGGAGGCCGTCGTACGGCCGCTAAAGTCCTCCAAAGCGGATTATATTGGCCAACCCTGTTTAAAGACGCACATGAATTTTGTCAAAACTGCGTCCGTTGTCAATAAACAGGTAACATGTCACGTCGCGATGCAATGCCCCTAACCCCAATCCTTATTATTGAAATATTTGATGTGTGGGGCATCGACTTTATGGGTCCATTTCCGTCGTCCTTTGGGTTTGAGTACATTTTAGTCGCGGTTGACTATGTTTCTTAGTGGGTGGAGGCAGTTGCGACAAAAACTAACGACCATAAAGTTGTGGTTCAATTTATAAAAGATAGAATATTTTGTTGTTTCAGTACACCACGAGCGATTATAAGTGACGGAGGAAAACATTTCTATAATCGTCACTTTGAAGCACTCGTCTGGAAATATTCCGTCACTCATAAAGTAGGAACCGCATACCATCCGCAAACCCAAGGCCAAGTTAAAATTTCAAATAGAGAGGTAAAAAGTATACTGGAAATAACAGTGCGTCCAGATCACAAAGATTGGTCGTTGCGACTTACCGATGCGCTTTGGGCATATCGAACAGCCTATAAAACTCCTATTGGAATGTCTCCATACAGATTAGTCTTTGGAAAAGTGTGCCACCTACCTGTGGAACTGGAACATAAATCATATTGGGCCGTCAAATCGCTTAATCAAGATATAAATGCCGCAGGATGTCATCGAAAACTTCAAATACAAGAACTAGAGGAACTAAGACGAGAGGCTTATGAGAATTCAAAAATCTATAAAGAACGTTCGAAAGCGTTTCACGATAAGATGATCGTAAGAAAAAATTTCGAGGTCGGACAACGAGTCTGGTTGTTTAATTCAAAATTAAGGTTGTTTCTACGTAAGTTACGTTCCCGTTGGGACGGTCCGTTTATAATAACACAAGTGTTCCCGCAGGGAGCGATTGAAATTCAAGATACAAACGGTAGAACACCTTTTAAGGTAAATGGGCAACGGCTTAAGCTGTACCGGTCTGACGAGATAGATAAAAGAGTGATAGAATCAATAGATTTGGTAGATCCAATCTATTTCGACTGAGCACGAGCACCGCTACACCACCGCCGTCCCCCCCACACATCGCCGGACAACCACCGCTCCGCCACATTCACCGCCGAGGCCGCCATTAATCGCGGAGAATCATTCTTGTCGTTGTCACACCCCGATTTTTGGACAACCAAATATTCAATCCAGAGCCTGTATCCGGACTAATATTCAATTACCAAAAATCACGAGAGCAACACCCTCACACAGGCTAACAGATAATTTATTTGGAAATAGAATTTAATACTCATTAAATAAGGACATGTAATCCTGTGTTAATATAAAAACTATTCATTATTAAACTTATATTCCCAATCCTCCATTTCATTATAAAAGAAATAATATTTCATTACAAATATAATACCATTTTAATTTACAAAAGGAATACAAAATTCATTAAATAAAATTTCTTACAAAGTTCAGAAAAAAAGAAATAAAATCTATACATCTGATGGTCAGAGCAACTACAACGTTCCAATGCCTAAAGACTCCACAGCCAAGCACAACGGTCACATCATCAAAAGTAATATCCTGCACATGTCATCCAACTACGTTTCAAACAGAAACGTACCCGAATGCATAACATACTCGGGTCAGTCACATGACTGGAATGAGTTAAACAAAAATAATAAAATCCGGGGGCTCCAACCTGAACCCGTAGACTACAACCACATTACAACACTATTGGGCCAAGACAGGTAGTTCCACACACATATTTGGACAAAAGAGTAGTTTCCATTTATGTGATGGCAAGTAGTTTCTTGCCCAAATTTTCAATCGATTAATTACATAACTTTTCGAGCCTATCATTACATGTTAATTTGTTGAAATCATTTACTATATTATGAGTCGCATAGTAGTGCATGCATATTTTGTGACATGTTGGAGGAGTAGCGGGGAGTTGGAGTTTTGAACAAGCTGTGGAATTCTGGCGTGATATCGAATTATCTTCTTCAAGCTATATTATCGGACAGTTATCTAATTATCATCCAGCTGAATTATTATTCTATCGGAGGATCGGGATTTCTATTATTATTTACAAGACTTCTATTCTTTATATTATTCTTATCTGGCCATTTTTGGTGGACATTATTATTATTGGCATTCTGGATTTCTTATTATAAACCTGTTATTATCGATTGGTATTCTACTGCTACATCTCTCTCGTATGTCTCCGTGTGGAAATTCTATACTTTTTCGAGAGCATATATTGAGCCAGTAGTATTCTTATGTCTACAACATCTTATGGATCTAGATGGGTATTCTTATTCTTAGTGGAAGCTTATGGAAGATTTGAAGCTATTGGGTTGAGTGGTAAGTATTGAGTATCCCGATGAGAAGTGGTACGGGACAAGGTAAAAGGTCAACATGGGCATATAGTTAAATCTTTGATTAACTGTGAGCATGTTGCATGCATAGTTCGTATTCACATGGTTTGCATCAATCTCTGTGTTTTGGAATATCTATTAATGTTTGACGATTGACTATACGAGAATAAGGTATATATATGAGGGTTTCCTTGTTTGGATTAGTCGCTCGACGTACTTGGTCTCGTATGGTTGAAAGTCAAACGCAATGCATAGTTGTATGAAATTGAGTGCTTAACTTTATTTATGACTGACTTGTGTATTTACCGTTGCTACAAATTTCGGGACAAAATTTCTTTAAGGAGGGTAGAATGTAACAACCCTAAAATTTCTATGTAAATAATTATTTTAATTATTATTTTCAGTTAGCAATATTATATGAGTGTGCCTATGTAAGACATGTGTTTGGAAAATTTAAGTGTTTGGTGGACATATAAATTAAATCATGAGTGAGCGCGTTTAGTTTAGAAGTTATATTTTATTAATTTATATTTGTTAAAAAGTAAAATGAAGGGTTGATATGTATTTTTATTATATAGTGTTTACAGGCCCGCGAATGTTAAATAATGTAATTAACATTAAAACTTAGTACCGGGGTCATGAATATCCATTGGGCTAATCATTTGTCACATTAGAATGCATTTTCGGCTCCATATAAAGCCATTTTGTGAGGCCCTTAGATAAAAAAAGGGATTCACATGTTTGTGTGTGTTTTATTTATAAGTGTTGTGTGTGAAATATATATACACATATATTAAACCCTAGCCCCCATTTAAAAAAAAAAGGGGGGGGGGGGGGAGAGGAGAGAAGAAACTAGAGAACAGACGTATGTGAGAGGGAGAGAGAGGAAGAAGAAGAAGAAGAAGAGAGGAACCTCAACTTTTGGTTTGTGTAATCATCATCAACCTTGAAGCCCTAAATTGGTGAGTTAACTTGTTATTTTCTTTCAATCTCGTTTGATTGAAATTTAAATAGATAGAATATTAAATTAGTATGGTTATGGATTATGAGATTTAAGTATTTTTTTTTACAATGATTGAAGTTGTGATTTGAGATTTATAGATGAGCATTGGATATGCATTTGAGCAATTATTCAATTTTCGGATTTGGAGTTTTCACGGATCAGATTTGAGTAGCAAAATTCATAATAAATCATACGTTACAGTTTTCGTGATTCTGTTCGCGCTAGCCTGTAGGAAACGCAATTCTGGACAACTTTCGTCTAATGGTGTTTTTCCCAAATCTGCACCGTTTGCGCAGAAAACGCATATTACAGTAGCAGTTTATGAAAGTTAAAATAAGCGTATTTGCTACATCATATTTTTGTGTGATTTCGTGCTCATTAATATGAATTAATTTGTTTGTACTTAGAGAGATATGAGTTCTCATGTATAGTTGAACTTTGTGACATTGTGACTGAGTGATTTTGTGTGGGTTATGAATCTGTGTAAACATGTAGCTATTAATATGATTTTAACAGATATTTGATTTGAAATACATGAATCTCTTACAAAATTGAGTTTTGTTAAAAAAACGTGGATATATGAACGTTAGAAAAGTCCTTAGAGTTCACCACTGCTCCTTATGATTTTAGGCGGCGACTTCGTGGATGACCCGTCCTTGTGTGATTAGACGGCGACTACGTGGATGACCCGTCTCTTCATTTTTAAGCCTTATGCCCGGCTTGTTGGTCTATTTCATGTGTATTTAGACATTGTTTTATTGACGTCAAGAACGTAAGGACTAGCCTTTCGGTGGATACTCAAATCCCAGTGATACCCCATGGGAGTTGGGACCGGAGTGGGAGTTAGTATTACTGTATTACGTTAGGAGACACATGGGATATATATGTAGGCTGAACCATGGATGGGTGGCCGAGGTGATGAACATAAGGTGTAATTTGGATCGAATATTATGTGTTTTTTTTTATTTGCGAATTTACAGTTGTAATTTGGTTTATGATTTTCAGTTATATGAAATTCTAGGAATTTGTAGTCGTGTAGTTTTCAGGATTTTAAATAATTTCGGGGTTGTGCCCGTTAGCTAAAACCTAGCATTCTATGTGTAACGTACCATTTTTGGGAACGTAGTAATTTGATAATAAACTGGACCAGATTAGTAAATTGAATATTTTGGATACTTAGATTCATAGTTTATGGTCGTGTCGCGTAAACTGAAGTAAAATGACGATCCGAACAACTTTCGTGTTTTACACTTTTTCTAAAAACGTCATCTTGACACTATCTTCATCGATTTTCAGAATCTACTGAACATCGTCTATGTAAGAGCTGAATTTTAATAATTAATTTCTGAATTATCTATTTAGAATTTATGAACGAGGACGTGTGTCATTCCTTCAAAATTTTATTCTTGACATTTTAATTAATAACACCTTATTATTGGTTTATATTATTGTGTTAAGTTCTATTTGTACAGGATGGTAGGCCTACTAATGGTTTGCAGGTATCGGCCTACCATAGTTAAGAAAGGTAAGTATTTAATTGTTTTTATTCGGGCAAGAAACTACTTGCCACCACATAAATGGAAACTACTCTATTGTCCATATATGTGTGTGAAACTACCTGTCTTGGCCCAAGAATGTTGTAGTATGATTTGTAGTCTACGGGTTCAAGTTGGATCCCTAAGACTTGTGTTTTGTTTAACTCATATCAGTCATGTGACTGACCCGAGTGTGTTATGCATTCGGGTGCGTTTCTGTTTGAAACGTAGTCGGATGACATGTGCAGGATAGTATAGTTGGAGTTCATTGTGGAGCAGCCGATCTGTTCGTGAAGTTGAAGATACCTTCTTTTTATTCTTTAATTACTATATGATACTCTTTTATTTAGTTGGCATTGTGAACCATGGTTGAGAACTTGTATTAGATGTAGTTATATTTCAGTTGTATTATTGGACTTTTGGGGACGTTTATAGCAGATTTGACCTGAGTTTAAAAATTATTATTTACACACTTAAAAATTTTAGGGTTGTTACAGTCGTTTTCTCTCTCTATATACAGGTATATATATACATATATAAATAAAAATAAAAAATATATATATGGTTCAAATTCAGAATTGATTTCAGTAGATATATATATATATATACTCAGCGAGGATCTTAAGCGGGTGTGAATGAGTGGACTTCGGGACAGACCGCTTTTAGCGACAAAAATTTCACTTTTAGCGAAAATTCGTCGCTAAAACAATGATTTTTAGCGACGAAAAATTTCGTCGCTAAAAGCGACATTTTTGTCGCTAAAAGTGGTTCGCCCCAAAGTCCGTCTTTTGACACCCGCTTAAGATCCGGACTATATATATACTTATGTTTATATATATATACATATATCACCCACACATAGATTCACACACCTCCAAACCTAAACCCTATATTTCAATTTCTTGAACCCTGACTTTCATACTAAAAATACACATATCTACACACACTCACAGATTCACATACTCATATAGATATACATATATGTATGAGTTAGGGTTGATGAATTTGGGGGATTTCTAGATCCCTATATTTATGTTTTTATATCTATATATATACATACGAATATATCTGACCACACACACTACACACTGACTTTTCATCCACAAACCCTAATTCATGACTTGAATAATAGTGACTCTCATTTAGGGTTTTAAATTGGGGCTTTGATATATCCGTATATACATATATAATTTTCACTCAAATCTTCACACGTACATAGACCCATACTTTTGATACACTTGTAACTTTCCAATACATGGACCAAACCCCACTTTCAGACAATCTATTTGCACGGCCATAGATATGAATCAATATATATATATATATATATACAGACATATTCGTGAGTGGGTTTTGTGAATTTGGTAATTTCTGGATCTGTATCAATATTCATCAATTGTTGTAAACACTCGCTCATACACCTTAACTCTGTGTTGACAATATTGCTGCTCGTTAGGATTTGAGATTTAGGGTGTTGAATCCATAGAGTTATTTACAGTTTTGGGGATTTCTATAATCTATATCCACTATAGAATATATACACACCCGAAGTCCAATTTTAAGAATAGTTAGTTATACCTATGGAGAATAATCTTTTGAAGTGGTGACTGTGTTCAATTCAACTTGTGGTCCTAACCTGAATATGGATCGTGCAATTAAACTTAACGAAAAATTTTCTAGCGCAAAGCTAATCCTGATTTCCCGATTACATTGAATTTCTAAGACGGACGCTACAGCTAAGTTCTAAATGTCCTAATTCATAACCGTAGATGAAATTGGCTTAGTTAAGTGCGATATCGATCAACTGCTTGTCGTCATTGATGGTCTATGTTTTTAAAGTTTTGACACACTTCGGATCGTGAAATTCTATGCATAAGTTTGAATGAACTTGTGAACCTTTAGAGCTTCAAATCACATTTAAATCCATGTTTAATGTTTGAATGCTCATGTGTCAACATAGATTTTAAATTCCAAATTCTTTAATACAACATCCACTTCATAAATGCCGGGAAATCAATGACGCACAATAAACTCGTAATTATCACATGAGCATGTCACCTGACTATGTCGGCCACTGTGTTGCTATCGTTTATTTACTTATTTACATTGATTTTAAACACGCGGCAAGTACCCTGTGACTTGCCGCAGTGTGTGTGCCCTAGCCGGGACAGTGAGTGGGAAGGGGGCAGCCCTTTTTCATAGTTGCTAGGTGTTCCCCTATGAACCCCAATTTAATTTCAACTGTTAAATCATTATATTGATTGCATCCCTTGTCGGGATTTTTCCTTGCAGGTGACCCCTTTCCTACCCCTTCTTCTTTTCTTTTTCTGGGCATATCCCATTTTTAAAACCCGCATTTTTAAATTTTTAAAAAAAAAAATTTCGTACACAACACTCCAACAATGACCAAACGCCCTGTTAAATCTGCCTCATCCTCCCAACCGCCCCAAAAGAAATCAAAGGGCAAAGAAAAACAAACCCCACCGTCCCCTACACCTGATGACCCGAACCCAAATTAGTTAAGGCCTAAATACGCCGACCGCGTCCTCAATTATGAGGCTGCTATCGACGCTGACTACTTTACGTCGGATAAAGATACCAAATGGGGCCATAACAACCTCACCGCTCGCAAGTTGGCCCCACAACTCTATTTCAGAAACCCCGACCTCATTAGTTACCCACGCCTCGTCCGCCTGTTTTACCAAAACCTAAGATATCATAAACAATCCCTTAGCCAACACGCCTATGTGTCCACAATCATAGATGGCCGTGAAATCACTCTTAACCCAGACAACATCTCTGACATTCTCCAAATTCTCTCCCATTCCTACCAAGTACCTAAATTAAACGTCCTCAATAAAGCCCACTCCTTTATCCATATTATCCAGGATATGTATGGCGGCCGATCTGGGTCGGGGTAGTCTATACGACGATCTTATATGCCCCGCCAGATGTGGTTTGTCGACCATGTGTTCAAAAGAAACCTGTACCCCCTCGGTCACGACCAAGAACGGACCAAGGAAATCCACCATGCCCTCCACGCTGTCTACCGCGGAGAGTGGTTTCACCCAGGTCTCGTGATTATGGAGGGCATGCGTCTCTCCTTCCAGGCCATTGACCATTCCATCAACTCTGAACTCCTCTTACCTTACCCTCGCACCATCACGGCCATTCTTCGAGCTAAAGCCTTCCCTATCCCAGCCGATGAACCGATAGATGGACGTATCCCAGAGTTTGCTTCCGCTGATTGGAAGTTGAGCCTGGATCGTCTTGATTTAGAGGTGAGGAGGGCCCGCGAGCAGGCCCAGGCACATCGACAACAGGCAGCACAGCGTCCCCATCCCCCGGAGGATACCATTACACATGGACCTATGGGGACGTGTGTGTTTTTCGAGGAGAGACCCTGCGGCTTCAGTCCTATATGCGCTCATATTTCCAACTGACTCATCCGGACCAGTTGGACGATATTTTAGCTCAGGGTGAGGCTGTTTACCAGTCTGCTTTTCTGAGACCGACGCAACAGGTGGCCGAGGAGCAGGGTGAGGTGAAGGGCAAGGAGGAGCAGGCTGGAGAGACGATGAGGATGGAGGAGGAAACGGGAGCGATGGAGATGGCGATGGTGATGGGACTATAGGCCAGGGGAGTACGGGTTTGGAGTTGGTGCTGCTTGAGGGTGGGGATGATTAGATTGGTTTTGATTGGGTGTTGGACAAACATTTTTTTATGTATTTGATTGGGTGGATACAGACATTGGCATGAATTATTAGTTCTTTGTGTTTGTGTTTCCATACATCTTTTATTATTATTTGGATTTTGATGTACCCGATTTCGACAGGCTTAGTTTAATTTTTGTGTTGTTATCATTTCTTTAATCATTTGGGCCTGTAATTATTTTAGTTTCGCATTTTTTACTTTTCCTTTTGTGGTTTGGTTATATTTTTGAAACGTAGGTCACACTGTTCACTTTCTTACTTATGGATTGTGTCTCTACGTTCTTAGTTCGCTATGGAATGTTTGATTTATTCCCTTATGCAATTGTCGTACAATTTTTATATACAAAGCTATTTCAACTCCCATTGTACTATAACAGGAATCTCATAGGTTCAGGTTTGGGGGGACACTTTGTCGGAATTTTTCTTTGCAATTCAAAACTAAATAGTTTATGTTATACAGTTAACACATTCACACTCACCATTATCGTAATCAATAACGTAATTCTATTTCTTTTACTAATTAATCAAACTAATAAAGTTTCGGTGGTGACTTATTTATGATTTCAGGATTTTAGCTCTCACATATCCTTGTAAGAGTACCTCGATCCTCATATCTCATTAGCATCTCCTCATAATATGGACCACCCTATTTCTCCTCCTACTTCACCTGATAGGTCTTCAAGTATGTCGAGTCGTCATTCCGACTCTAGTTCTTCCACTTCTGACACTGTATCAATTCCTAGGGGAGCCAAGTCAGACAGTCCAGTCGGTTGTCCCGGCTGGAGTCGTCGTCATCCACGCATTCCAATTCCTACCTGTTCTGATTCTTCGGACGAGGATTACCTTTTTGGCGATGACCCTTCTTTCATTGACGGCCCTTATGGCGCACCTCCTACATCTTCTGAGTCTTTTTCATCTGATTCGGCCGATTATTCGACCGATGATGACGATGAGGTGGTTGCTTCGAATCTGGCTGCCATTTCCTTGGGTGATCCTTCACCGACCGTCATACCTACACATGAGGTCACCTATCCATATAGGAACCTCCTTGATTATATGCTGGACGTTGTTCGACAACATCCGGGTCACCCTGATTGGTCACTTGAGGATATTACCTCGATCTTTGCGCCTTATTCCAGTCCTGAGGATGATAAGGTTGATTTGGGTCCGGGCATTATTGAGGAGGCTGAGGTATATGTGGTTCCGGAGTTGCATGCTGAAGATGGTTATGATGAGATATGACCACCTTTCGATCCTGCTACGCATCCGGAGTGGGAGCTGGTTGATTGGTACTTCTGTTCTGGCATGCTACCTCCTTCAGACGTGTTTCGTGGTGTCGATGTCCTGGTTATCTTTTATGTAGATTACATCCATGTCATTGTCATGTTCCCACCTGCATAGGGGCATGCGGTGATTTGGTTTGGGGGAGTATATGGAATTCTTTTCATTTTAGTTGTAGTCGTTTATTTTGTTTCGTTTATTTTCGAATTCAATTTTATGCTTAGTCGTTATTTCCTTTATTTTCGTTTATTTGTTCTTTTCATTCGTTGTATATAAATATATATAAAAAAAATCAAATAATGAATAATTGGGAAAGACATTCTATTCTTGTAGTTTTAGTAATAAATAAAGTACGTTCTTCGTTTCTTAAAGAGTTTTCTTAATATTGTTCAATGTTGCGTTACTTCTTGTTGTAATTAGATTTCATTGAAATTTTGAGATTAGGAGAGTATGTAATCCATCCGATGTCTACCGAAGCAATGAAGGTATGTTTTGAAACTATATATCCTTAGAATCATTATTTTATATCTTATACTTGCATATCTTTTTACACGTCAAGTAGTCATGTGGATACATGTTAATGATGAATTATAATATAATTTGGATTTCTATATAGTAATATTGTGGAGATTAAACCCGGTGAGCTTTCAAGCCTTTCGTCCTGTTTGAGGGTTTTACAAATATTTTATCAAATCTCATTGACATAGTGCATTATTTCGTTGATTAGTCTCAATTTTATTTATTTTGATTGAAAGTCGAGTTAGTATTGTAATTACCATGTTTAAAAAAAAAATCAATTTCCTTTTATATTATAACATTGAAGAATCATGTGACTCTCGAAAGTGATATTAGGCCATCTATCTTTATGACCTTTTTGACCTTTGACTTATATTATAATATAAATTATATCCCTTGTTAACCCTTTGAGCCTGATAATAAGCCTTTCCTTTGTTCACCTATTATTCTACCCACTCCGATATGGAGTTCGCCATTAAAGAAAAATATTACCTAACCCACGTTCAAGAGTAGTAAGGAATAGTTTTCCATAAAGAAAGTGGGCTAATTGGGCTAATAACGACTCATGTCAAAGGGAGTATTGAGTAGAAAAAGAAATAAAAAGGAGGAAAAGGAGAGATGGATATATATGAAAAAGAAGAATAGAAATAGATGTTGAAAAAAAAAAGCGAGAAATATGAAAAAGAGAAAAAAAAAAAAAAAAAACAAATACAATGAATAGTCGTTGTAGTAAAGCCCTTGTGTTACAAATATTATGGCTATTCCTAGTTACTCAAGGACCCTTTGAATTCTGTTACTTTTCTTTTCTTAGCTATAACCCTTGACCAACATTACAACCCTTGTAAAGTCCTAATTGATTCTAGGAAAACATGATTTGAATTTGGAACTGGTAGAAAAGGAAATAAAAGCATGGTAGTAGTAATATTTACTTGACGATCGATATCTATTCATGAGACTATTTTTCTGTCATGTCATACGTTGTTCCATGTCATATGCGAGATCTACTTGCTTTGTATATAATTATCTCATTCGCATATGTTTCCAAGTGATTACATCTATTTTAGAGTGATTTCATTTTTGAGTGCAGTTAACAATGTGAGATTTGCAGTCGAGGCATTACTAGATAGTTATCCAATTTATATTCCAAGTTCATAGTCGCCATGTATCCACTTGATTATTATCCTCTCACATGCGAGTCTTCGATATATTCTCTTGATTCTGTTGATATATGTTTTCAGATTATTTTCAAAACATAGGTAGACGAATGATTATGTTGCTTTTGATAATTTTGAGTTTCATTTGAATTTAGTTATCAAGGAGGGATGTTGACGTTGAAATTAAAATTTTTCTTTTACAAGTTAATAAAGATGGTTGTGGGTCACTTGTAGACGAGAACCCTCACGAGACTTTACTCGTCCGACTAGGGACACCTAGAGGTTTAAAAGGCTTGTTGCATAAGCTAAGTGCAATCGTCATCCATAAGAAAATGGATTAGGAAGTTTATTATTAGTAGTTTCTTTATTCTTTTCTTTTTTGCTCGAGGATTAGCAAAATGTAGGTTTGGGTGTGTGATCGGGAGAGAACAAATCCCAATTATATGCCTTAATTCACATTTGTTAGTCGTTTTTATCCTGTTTTTGTATAATTTTACTTTGTTTTCTACTTTCTGTCAGGTTTTGGAAGAAAGCAATGATTTCCGGTTAAATGGGGTGAAAAAGCAGAAAGAAAGAAGCAGAAAAGCCACTTCGCACCGCGGGACCTCCCATTTTACGCGCTCGTGCGGCCCGCTCGCACGATCCGTACGAAAAAACATAAAACTCGTATTTTGAAGAGCTGAAGACCCTTAGGTGGACGAAATTGTCCAATTACGTCCAGAATGCAATTTTCAGCAGTTTTAGTGAGATTAGGAATAGGAAAACCCTCCTAATCTCTCTATAACTATATGTATCTCATTCTAAATCAAAGGGGGGGTTACACATTCATTCACACACTACTTGGAAGGCAAGAAGAAGGAGAAGAGCAAGCTTGAAGGTCTCTAATGGCTACCATCAACTCAATCTTCATGCTTTCGTCCACCATGTGCAACTAAACTCAATGAAACCGTAGCTATGAAAGGGGGAATTCTATGCTCTCTTATTTTAGGATTTTATGTATTGGATAGTGGTTGTATGTTGGTGGATTATTTATATATAATCAATTTTTAATTATAATAATCAAGAGTATGTTGGATCTATTCTTGTCTTAGATTTTTCCTTATGCTTATTAAACTCAATAGTCCTTGATTTCTGTGATTGATAAGGGTATTTACATACAATAGTGCTTATATGATTGTGATGTTTACATATTTTATAATCCATACTTAAGAAAGATGAGTTATGCTACACCCTAGTTATAGGGAGATAATTCATGTGAACCATAGATGGATTATGCTTAGATTGAACTATCGATACTGTGGATACTATTGGGTTTGTAGCTACAATAGATCGTGACTATCCAAACATAGAACTTAGAATATAAAGTTTAGACCCCCGATGCATAGTTAGTGGTGGATTTGTAATCCTAGATCTCATCTACTCATAATTAAATTAACCTTCAATTCGGCATACTAGTTTACTTAGACTTAATTTTAGTATAATTCCATAGTTTAATTCATAGTTTAATTCGTATAATAATCAAATCATCAAGTAATCAAACTTTCGTTTTCTTATAACTAAATAGATTAGATTTTATTAATTAAAGGATAAAAAATTAACAATCTCTGTGGGTTCGACCTTTACTTCCACATTACAAATCTTTTGAAAGTAAGGCATAAGTAAGCATACTTTTATAACTTGATAGTCCATAGGATTCACAAATAATTACACATTTATTTTTTGATGTATTATAAATAAATAATTACACATTTGTATGTATATAATTTTATTTTATTCTCTCTATCTCTATCTCTCTCCCACTATCTCTTTCTATCTCTCTCCCCCTCACTATCTCTCTATCTCTATCTCTCCCCCTCACTCTCTCTCTATCTCTCTCCCCCTCACTCTCTCTCGTACTCTCTATCTCTCCCACACACTCTCTCTCACTCTATCTCTATCTCCCACTCTCTATCTCACTCCCACTCTCTCTATCTATATCGCCCACTCTCTCGCACCTACCTCACTCCCACATTATGTTGATAATGTTGGATTAATAATGTTGGGTGGCTCAATTCTGAAAATATGTTGAAAATAAAAATATATTAGGCATATATAGCAGGGAGCTGCTGCTAAAATGTGTCACAGACTGCTGGAAATTTAGCTGATGATGAAATCGCTACTTCAAGTAGCGAGTTCAAGAAATCGCTACTTCAAGTAGTGACTTCTGTTAACTAAAGTCTTTAATTCAAATAGTGATTTCAGGCTGGACTGTTTTGGTCTGAAGTCGTTAGTTGGAGTAGCGACTTCTGGAAAAGTGATGGGTTTGGAAAAAAAGTTGAAACAGTGATGGATCAAGGATAAATTACCCCTGTTTTGAAGCTCCGGGTAAAAAATTCAGTTTTTTGTCAATGTAAGTCCACAATTTCGCTTTTTCATAGACTACATAGTACACACTTGCTTTTTTGAAATTTGAAACTGGTGTGGGTTGGTGATTGTGTATACTGATCTACCATTTAGAACCCCTGTAGTTTGAAGAATTGCTACAGCTACCATTTTTTACCCTTTTTTTTGGGGGGGGGGGTGTTGTCTTACTATGTGGTTCTCAATAAATAACAGGTAGAAATGATAAAGAGACTAAAGGTGTGTTTCTTCAGTAGATTTGATAATGTATCACTTATTAAGCGATTTTAGTTTAATTGGTATGACCTTTCTCTCCCTAGTAGAGAGATTGAGGGTTTGAATCCCTTAAGGGAATTTCTTTGCTTGCTCTCTTGTTGTTCGTCAGTCGAAATGAGTGATCCTTGTTTAACTTTGTTGTGGGCTATTGTGAGACTTTGGGGTTGGGTTGCGGTAGGATGAATGTGTGTGTGGGGTGTGTCTGTATGTATGCCTTACTAGAATCTAGGTAAGTATAAAAAAAAAGGTAATGTATCACTTAACGGAAAAAGAAGCTAAAATGCTACTGAAAACTTTGAGTAAAAAAAAAATATGTTGAAAATAATCACAAAATACAATCTATTTCAATACATGAAACACTACTGCCACATATGTTTGGGAAGCATTTGATATGCAAAATTTGAAAATCATAGCATTACTTATTGCAAATTGAGTAGCTTAAAACTCAATACTAAAATTTTCAGTTTTATCAAACAGATCCTAATCATATCAATATTCTATGATTAGTGTCCTAAAATAAGAATGGAAAGCTTTGTAAGTAGTACACCTACAATTTTCGAGAAGATTTCCTATAAATAGTAGTGGGTGAGATTTCATCTCATCCAAATCCTTCTAAAATATCTAGAGAGAGAGGAGAGAGAAGGGAGATTGGAGCCAACGGGCTTTGCGACGACGATCGGCGACCTTTCGTCCGTCTAATTTTCACCAAATTCAAGATTCGAACTCGTGAAGGTAAGATCTACCTTTTGATACTACTTAGGCCGTGTTTGGCCAATTTTTGTAAAAATCTTAATTCTAGGTATTTGGAAAAAACAGGTATAAACTTGTAGGAATCGTCTCAAATTCGAAATCCGACGATTAATTGGCCTCCTAGTCGATCCTTCAAAGTTTGGGAGAAATCGCACGAGGTATGAAGTTCTAACTTGTGAAATATAGAGAAATACATGTTTTATATTTCGACGACGGAATTGAGATCCGGGCAAAATCCATGTGTTAATTGTAGGCCCGTTAATTATGCACGCGCTAAATTGTGAAAAGCATGTCTAGATTTACGCGAGCACGTTGAGTTGTCTATGTGGGTCAAAGGGGGGTCTTATACAAATTCATGCCGGAGTAAGCTTCTCGTTGTTTGAGAATTTTAGTAGCGACGGCTACTGTGCATGGTTTAAGGCTTGGACTTGCCATGGCACTTGTGGGATGTAATTATTGTAGGCTTGGACTCGCCATTGACATCGCAGTTTAAGGCTTGGACTTGCCACTGCCGGATGAAGGCGTATTTTTCTCCCTAGAGACTATTGATATGATTTATGAGATCAAAGCATGTTTTGTCATATATTGCATATGTTAGACTTGTGCACTCAGCATATAGCTGAGCAGTGGAGATGTACTCCATTGCAGGTAAGAAGAAAGACAAGAAGAAACGTGATGAGTGAGGCCGAGGAACGCCGGGGAACCACAATTGTATATGTTTTGTTTTAAATCCTAATCTTGCGTAAGGATTGGAAAATTGTAAAATGTTGTAATAGAATCATGGATTAGTTCCGTAGTATGGTAATCTTGTAATTGAACTACTGTAGTTGTGTTTTAAAATGTTGCAATTCAGTGGTAGTTGTAGTTGTTATTGAGGTGGAGAAGCATGAGTTATAATTATTTTTCATACAGGCTGCCCAGCAGGGGAGCAGTCGACTGGACCATGGATCAGTCGATTGGATCCCGTGAGGTTGAGACTCTGAAAGTGAATAGTAATGGAAACAGTCGACTGGACCCTTGATCAGTCGACTGAGTCACTGTTGATTTTGGCTACTAGTTTTATATATGGCAAAACCAGTCGACGGTACCATCAATCAGTCGACTGGACCCCCTTTTTGAAATATTGCATTTTGGTTCTACATAACACAGTCGACTGGGGAAGTGATCAGTCGACTTACCTACTGTAGATTTTAGCTACTGGTCCAAATAGTGTTTGCTATAATATTTATTCGGGCGTGCCAGAGCCTTGCTAGGTAGGCCCAAACTAATAAAACAAAATTTCCTAAGTCACTTGTGTGAATGATACACAAGGTTTGGAAATCTGACTTCTATCGGGCGATTGTGAAAAGTGAGTAGGAAAGTACCCTCACTTAAGGTCCTATGGCAGTATTGAAGCATACAAGCCATACAAGTGATGAAAGAAACGGAAAGAGAAATTAAATAAAAAGAGTGACTTTTATTTAATTGTAGAAAGAAAAAATTACAAGAAGTAATTGAAAGCTAAGAAAATAGAAAATAATCCTAAGAATGCTAAAGGATGCTAGGAATGCTTTAAGAATGCATGGTTGAATGCTTTTTCGAAGTGACGTGGAGTGAATTGATAGCTTGGCCTGCCTGTTAATTTATAGCGGCCATGGAGGTCTTCTAGATTAGGTAGGAATCATCTGATCAATAATTATCTGGTAAAATTTACCAGATTTCTTCCATATCTGATAAAACCTTCCATATCTTCAAATATATATATATATATATATATATATACATGTATATATATATATCTTGAACCTGGTCCCCTTTGTGGCTTCATTCGGCTTACTTCCCTTCCAAGTAAAAGATAACTTCTTTGATGCGATAATATCTTTGAAATATTATCTTTTCCAAATATATTGATATTTCCATATGTGATAATGTTCTGATATTCTCCAAAAATATTAATAATATCTTGCTAT
The DNA here is from genome assembly GCA_033977485.1 of Hydrangea macrophylla. Classification (NCBI taxonomy): domain Eukaryota; kingdom Viridiplantae; phylum Streptophyta; class Magnoliopsida; order Cornales; family Hydrangeaceae; genus Hydrangea; species Hydrangea macrophylla. The sequence goes on along the minus strand of CM066999.1, from coordinate 41,053,906 downwards.
TATCTTCTTAATTAAATCTGATCACAAGATATTAGCATCAAGTAGGTGACCTTTTAAAGTTGGTAACTTTTCATAGTGGACTCTCTGTATATATATATACACGTATATATATATATATATATTCCCAAGATGGCCAAATCTGTATCTATGTAGAGCCCGATGGAAACCAAAATAATGGCTGAACATTATAGTTGAATTGATAATACAAGAATGAGCACATGGCCCACCATGATTAGATTTTTACTGAATGAGTCATAGTATTTGCCAAACTTTCTATCAGCCTTCAAGTCATTGGTCCCTGGCCCCACCATCACGTGACATCATCCATTATGTAAAACCAAATGAGATCCAACTGCTAGCCATGCCCGATAGAATGGCTGAAGCCCGATAGGAACAACAGCCAAACAAAGCCTGTGCTGATGCATGTCCCAAGGCTGGCCCACCATTATTAGATTGATTCTTTGAGAAATAATGGTAGTGCACGTGGCATTGATGCCAACTTGATAGTGGGCCTCAAATAAAAGCCCGATTGGAAGAGCCCGATGACATCAACATTCACAGCCCGATGGAGTTTGAGGCCGACCAAAAGTGGATGATGCTGGGTTGATCACTTGACTCTTGGACATATTTACAAAATGGTCAATTAAAATAGTCACATTTATAAGCACATCGGGCTGGGTCTGAATGATCAAAAGCCATCGGGCTACTTTCCCATACTAGTGGACTACATCAGCATGGCCTAAATTACCAATAGGCAAACTAGAATAGCCAAAATTATTGAAAGGTCAATCAAGTCAGCCAGCCGTAAAATTTTCCTCCATCGGCCTGGTCTACCAGACCGATTTATCAACTTGGAGGCTGCCCGATTTTATCTAGATGGTTCAAAAAGTCATCGGGCCCTACCAACTTTGAACCAGTTACTTAGCCATTAACTTTTTGCAATCGGTCTCTATGTCCGATTAAAATATCGCAATCGGCCTCTACCAACTTTGACTTAAAAAGTGTATTTTTTAGGTGCAAACAATTGCCCCCCTGGCCGTTTAAAATAAAAGCAAGTGAAATTTTGAATGACCATATTTATCTAGCCCGATTACCTTAAAACTGACATCGGCCTTGGTCATGAGACCGATGATACACCATAGTGTGGCCTAAATCTTTAGCACCAATCTGATCAATGAACACCTCAAACCAAAGACTTCATTGCATATCAAAACTCTAGTCAAAGGCTATTGATGGCGTGATAGTACTTGATGAGCAGGCCTACACCCACTGATTCGGGCCCTACCACTTTTACATGTATCAATGCCCTACTTCATGTATACTGACAAGCAATAAGCCCGAGACTAAGATATGACACATTTATTCTTCAACACTTTCTCGGGCCCGCCACTCTGCATGGCACTTCCACGTGCAACCACAAGACTTGTGTAAACAATAAACTGATTTCAAAACCAACAATTGATAAGCCTTTACATTGACTTGTTTGACCCAACTGCCAACCTCTTCTTCTATCGGCCTACTAGTCCGAATTGCTTTCCAAGCATTCTGAAGCATCCAGCAATACTTTTATTTATTTATTATTTTTTTTTCCTTTCTTGCTCTCGGTCTGGTACCCAGTCCGAATAGCACTTTTGACTGAATTAATTCAGTCTGATCTTCAGCACCTTTCAGTCTTTTGATAATACCATTGTTGTAAAAATAGCCACCAAATAACCTTTAGTTTTTGGTGACACCCACACATCCAACGTGGATGTAGATCAACCCAAGCCAAATAATTAATTGGCTTAAAATGGAGAATATAATCGGTCAATATTACAAGACCGAAAAAATTTAACAATTCCTTGAGGCTGAGTTTCCTCAAAGGAATATTTTCAAAAACCTCATGGACCAAATTAAAATCAATCGGTCTCGATGAAGCTTGCCCCCCGAGCGCTTCAACGCCGATTTCTTCATCATCAAGGGGGCCTTCGTCATCGTCCTCCTCATCACTAGGAGGCTCTATGGCCGATACAGGATCACTCGGCCCATCACACTCTTCTTCTTCGCCCTCAATAGAATTTTGAGGCTCGTCTTGAATTTGCCCCCTGGGTGCTTCGTCGTCTTCTTCAACAGCAGGAGGGTCTATGGCCGATATAAGATTATTCGGCCTTTCCTTAGAAATTATTTTTTCGCCGTCTCCTTGCCCCCCGAGCGGCTTGGACAGCGTGGAACCAAGATCGGTCTCTTGATTTGGAGTGACAACATCGGCCTTCTCGGGCCGTTGAAATTTTAGGAGTTTAAGCTGAAGAGCGATATCATCAAGGACACTATTACGGCTTTCTCGAGCAGCAACCGATTTTTCTTGTTCTTCAACCTGCCAATCTGATAAGCCGATTGGTTTCTGCTTCCAACCTCCATCTAGCAACTCATCCCGAGACATGAAAGAGTTTCCATTGGGGGGTGGACAATCAGCTCCACTCACTTGAAGGTGGTCGATACCTTGGGTAAAGTACTTAACATCGGCCTCAAAACACCAGATCTTTTCGTAAAGATCATGGATGGCAAAATCATATGGGGCTACAATGGCGTGCCGATTTGGGTACTGCGGATCCCATGGCTTGTCCCATAGAGCCTTGTAAGTAGCAGATTTATCATTTTTGAGACGATTAATCTCTTGTTGAAGTTGGCTGATTGATTCATTACACCAACCAATTTGGTTGTAGTAGAATTGCAACCATGCTTCGGTGTACATGATTCATCACTCGGCGGTCCCACCGAGCGTGCCAAATTGTTTGCTATAATATTTATTCGGGCGTGCCAGAGCCTTGCTAGGTAGGCCCAAACTAATAAAACAAAATTTCCTAAGTCACTTGTGTGAGTGATACACAAGGTTTGGAAATCTGACTTCTATCGGGCGATTGTGAAAAGTGAGTAGGAAAGTACCCTCACTTAAGGTCCTATGGCAGTATTGAAGCATACAAGCCATACAAGTGATGAAAGAAACGGAAAGAGAAATTAAATAAAAAGAGCATTTTTATTTAATTGAAATAAGGAAGAGAAAATTACAAGGATGTAATTTAAATGCTAAGAAAGCCTAAAAAGAATGCTAGGAACGCTATTTAGAATGCATTGTGATGCTTTTGTCGAATTGACGCGGAGTGCTTTGAAAGCTTGGCCTGCCTGTTGATTTATAGCGGCCTTGGAGGTCTCCTAGATAAGGTAGGAAAATATTAATCTGGTAAAAAATACCAGTTTATTTCCATAAACTGCTAAAATCTGCTACATCTTGAAACCTTCCATATCTGCGATAATATATATATACATGCGTGTATATATTTGCGGCTTTGAATCTGGTCCATCTTGTGGCTTCATTCGGCTGACTTGGCTTCTAAGTAAAAGATATACACCATAAAATATGATATTATCTTCCCAAATGTGATAATATTCTGAAATATTATCACATAAATATTGCTAATATCTTTCCATATCAGATAATATCTTGAAATATTATCTTTCTTTAAGTGATAATATTTTCACATTGAGAGTTTGTAAGGTGATATACTTCCCAAAAGTGACCAAATCTGTATCAACTTTCTAAAGTGGTTGAATCAAACCAAATTCATCCGTCCAAGGGAGCTTGACGGCACAATCAACGCTTCAGCCCGATTGATAGAAGCAACACCAAACAATGCTTAGCTGGAGACAGTGCATTAAAGGCCATGTGTTCTTAATGTTAGGACTTTGTCAACCAATGGGTCCCACCATGCATAATCATGGAATTATGCTTAGCTTGTGTGTCCAATTCCCAAATGAAGGCTTTAGTCCTAATAACATAATGTCACTTTGGTTGAACACGTGGCCACCAACCTAGAACTTGGTAGATGACGGGATAACATTTGGCCCTTCATTTACTCAATAATCGGGCACTACACTGGCTCTCCGGTCTGACTCAGCCTGCCAAAGTCCGAATTGTATTTAGATACAACATTGGGCCCAAATTAATTAAAGGTCACTGAAGATGCCAAAGCCACTTCAGTAATGGCTCCAATTGATACACGAAAAGGCATCGGGCTATGATAATAACTCGGGCTGATGAGGCAGTCCGATTTGAAAATATGTGTCAGTCCGAGTAAATACAAGATAGTCCAAAAGTCATCCGGCCCCACCAACTTTAAACCAATCACTTGGCCATTAATTTTTTGCAATCGGTCTCATAGTCCGGTTTGAATAAATTTCAACCGGCCTCTACCAACTTTGATTTAAAAAATGTATTTTTTAGGTGCAAACAATTGCCCCCCTGGCCGTTTAAAATAAAAGCAAGTGAAATTTTGAATGGCCATATTTTAATAGTTTTATTTAGAGACTAATTACCTTTTAGTTGCACAGTACCACCTCTTAAACTGCATTGGGCTCATGCATCAAAACCAAACTTGTTAAACAAGAAAGTAGCCCGAACCATGATTCAAACTTGGCTGATGGAACACAATGTATTAATGATACTAATGATACATGTTTTATCAATACATGGTCCCACTGTTTGCATTGGCAACTTCAAAGCCAATAGCTGTCACACAACCAAATTGTGGCCTTGAGCTTCCATCGGTCTAGTAGGCATCACCGAATTAACATTTGATTTCAACCATTAGACTGACACCTGTCTTGCCCATGGAGACCAAACTTCAAAAAAATCCCCAAATTAATTAGATATGCAGCCCGATGGAATTGGCCTTATGGTACTGTGAAGTAAAAACTTTACCATCTTGTGGTCTCACTATACGCCGAATACCACCATAGCAATTCCCTAAAAATTTTGAGGCCAAGACCCATTTTGTATCACGTGTAAAGACAAAGCAAAGCCATACCTGGGCCCTACCATATTCAGACTACAAGTTGATGTTGTATACATGGCTAACACTGAATACCACGCCAATTACTAGCCATTGGACCCCACCACAAGACAACTGCCAATGCCTTTGTGCTAACTTATTTGACCCAATTATCAACAGGCTAATTACACAATCAATCTGTTAGTCCGAACTGCTATGGTGATTAAATATTACTAACACCAGTTGGGCAGACTCGCGCTCACATCGGTCTCTATGTCCGATTTAGCACTTCAAGCTTCCTGTTAGCACTACTGCTACTTTATTCTTATTATTATTTTTTCCTCGGTCTGGAATAACAGTCCGAATTTTATTCTGTTCGGTCTCAGCCTTCAGTACCTCTTCAGTCTTCCTTGATAATACCATTGTTGCAGAAATAGCCACCAAATAAGCGTAAGTTTTTGGTAACATCCACTCAGCCAACGTGGATGTAGATCAATCCAAGCCAAATAATTAATTGGCTTAAAATAAAAATAATAATCGGTCACTACAACAAGACCGAAATATTTGAACAATTCCTTAAGGCTAAGTTTCCTCAAGGAAATATTTTCAAAAACTTCATGGACCGATTTAGAGTCAATCGGTCTCTGCGAAGCTTGCCCCCCGAGCGGTTCATCACCGATTTCTTTGTCAATAATGGGGTCTTCATCATCGTCCTCCTCATCACTAGGAGGCTCTATGGCCGATCCGGGATCACTCGGCCTATCACACTCTTCCTCCTCGGCCTCAACAGAATTGTGAGGCTCATCTTGAATTTGCCCCCCGAGTGCTTCGTCGTCTTCTTCAACGTCGGTGAGGAGCTCTATGGCCGAAATAAGATTATTCGGCTCTTTAATTATTTTTTCGTCGTCTTGCCCCCCAAGCGGTTTGGACAGCGTGGAATCAAGATGACCAGAGACATCGGCCTCTTGATTTGGAATGGTAACATCGGCCTTCTCGGGCTGTTGAAATTTTAGGAGTTTAAGCTGAAGAGCGATATCATCAAGGATACTATTACGGCTTTCTCGAGCAGCAACTGATTCATCTTGTTCTTCAACCGGCCAATCTGATAAGCCGATTGGTTTCTGCTTCCAACCTCCATCTAGCAACTCATCCCGAGACATGAAAGAGTTTCCATTGTGGGGTGGACAATCAGCTCCACTTACTTGAAGGTGGTCGATACCTTGGGTAAAGTACTTAACATCGGCCTCAAAACACCAGATCTTTTCGTAAAGATCATGGATGGCAAAATCATATGGGGCTATAATGGCGTGCCGATTTGGGTACTGCGGATCCCACGGCTTGCTCCATAGAGCCTTGTAAGTAGCAGATTTATCGTTTTTGAGACGATTAATCTCTTGTTGAAGTTGGCTGATTGATTCATTACACCAACCAATTTGGTTGTTATAGAATTGCAACCATGCTTCAGTGAACATGATTCATCACTCGGCGGTCCCACCGGGCGTGCCAAATTGTTTGCTATAATATTTATTCGGGCGTGCCAGAGCCTTGCTAGGTAGGCCCAAACTAATAAAACAAAATTTCCTAAGTCACTTGTGTGAGTGATACACAAGGTTTGGAAATCTGACTTCTATCGGGCGATTGTGAAAAGTGAGTAGGAAAGTACCCTCACTTAAGGTCCTATGGCAGTATTGAAGCATACAAGCCATACAAGTGATGAAAGAAACGGAAAGAGAAATTAAATAAAAAGAGTGACTTTTATTTAATTGTAGAAAGAAAAAATTACAAAAAGTAATTGAAAGCTAAGAAAATAGAAAATAATCCTAAGAATGCTAAAGGATGCTAGGAATGCTTTAAGAATGCATGGTTGAATGCTTTTTCGAAGAGACGCGGAGTGAATTGATAGCTTGGCCTGCCTGTTAATTTATAGCGGCCATGGAGGTCTTCTAGATTACGTAGGAATCATCTGATCAATAATTATCTGGTAAAATTTACCAGATTTCTTCCATATCTGATAAAACCTTCCATATCTTCAAATATATATATACATGTATATATATATATATATCTTGAACCTGGTCCCCTTTGTGGCTTCATTCGGCTTACTTCCCTTCCAAGTAAAAGATAACTTCTTTGATGCGATAATATCTTTGGAATATTATCTTTTCCAAATATATTGATATTTCCATATGTGATAATGTTCTGATATTCTCCAAAAATATTAATAATATCTTGCTATTATCTTCTTAATTAAATCTGATCACAAGATATTAGCATCAAGTAGGTGACCTTTTAAAGTTGGTAACTTTTCATAGTGGACTCTCTGTATATATATATATACACGTATATATATATATATTCCCAAGATGGCCAAATCTGTATCTATGTAGAGCCCGATGGAAACCAAAATAATGGCTGAACATTGTAGTTGAATTGATAATACAAGAATGAGCACATGGCCCACCATGATTAGATTTTTACTGAATGAGTCATAGTATTTGCCAAACTTTCTATCAGCCTTCAAGTCATTGGTCCCTGGCCCCACCATCACGTGACATCATCCATCATGTAAAACCAAATGAGATCCAACTGCTAGCCATGCCCGATAGAGTGGCTGAAGCCCGATAGGAACAACAGCCAAACAAAGCCTGTGCTGATGCATGTCCCAAGGCTGGCCCACCATTATTAGATTGATTCTTTGAGAAATAATGGTAGTGCACGTGGCATTGATGCCAACTTGATAGTGGGCCTCAAATAAAAGCCCGATTGGAAGAGCCCGATGACATCAACATTCACAGCCCGATGGAGTTTGAGGCCGACCAAAAGTGGATGATGCTGGGTTGATCACTTGACTCTTGGACATATTTACAAAATGGTCAATTAAAATAGTCACATTTATAAGCACATCGGGCTGGGTCTGAATGATCAAAAGCCATCGGGCTACTTTCCCATACTAGTGGACTACATCAGCATGGCCTAAATTACCAATAGGCAAACTAGAATAGCCAAAATTATTGAAAGGTCAATCAAGTCAGCCAGCCGTAAAATTTTCCTCCATCGGCCTGGTCTACCAGACCGATTTATCAACTTGGAGGCTGCCCGATTTTATCTAGATGGTTCAAAAAGTCATCGGGCCCTACCAACTTTGAACCAGTTACTTAGCCATTAACTTTTTGCAATCGGTCTCTATGTCCGATTAAAATATCGCAATCGGCCTCTACCAACTTTGACTTAAAAAGTGTATTTTTTAGGTGCAAACAAATAGTAACCATTGCAGTCGACTGAGTTTCTTGATCATTCGATTGGACCTCTGTTGAGAATTTTGGATTTTGGTTTCTGCTAGGCACAGTCGACTGGACCCTAGGCATAGTCGACTGAACCTCTGTTTTCAAAACTGTTTTCTTTTGAAAGAATTCAATTGGCCAAAACTTTTTATAACTCTGATTTTAATGGATTTTAATAATGTTTTTTCGCTGATATTTGACTTTAATGGAACTGGATAAGCCTTGATGGCGTACCACGTGTCCTATTTTCGCGCGTAGCGGGATGAGTCGTGACATTAGTCTAGTAAACTTTTTATAACAGGTTTTATGTCAAATCAGCCTACACTTGGTTCCTACAAAGATCAGATAAAAAATGAACTTGGACTGAGCCAAACCCTATTTTAGACTTTCCAAACAAGCCCAGGCCTCAAGTTTTTGGATATATTATTGGTTGGTGTAAAGTGTAAACAACTACTTCCTATGTGCTAAAAACATCTCATTGTATTCGTTTGTGATACATGTTAAATGATTTGATTTTTCAATTCCATGAGATAATTAAACAAGTGGAGTGGGTCTTACAACAAGCATCACAAGTTTCGTAGATTGAGACTATATATGGTAGGTCAAACACAAAACACCATAAAAAGCAGATGAAAAGTATGTGATGGCCGGAGATTAAGTGGCGGAATCAGATTTTTTTTTTTTTTTTTTTTTATATTGGGGTCAAGTTAAATGGACTTGTATCAGCTAGTAAATAAGTTCTATACGGGTGTTTGGGGACAACACCCTCAAGACGAAAGTTTTTAGTCTATTTATACATATTTTTGGTACGAGACAGAGAGTCGAAAGAGTTGTTTGGTCGATTAGATTTATGTCATTTTTGTCTCATAAGCTAGGCAATTGGCTATTACTCTTCCCCTTCACTATTATCAGTAGCTGAGCCAGGAATAATGGCTTGGGGGGTCGTGTACAGAGGATCTAGAATTACGTGGTGGTTCGGGGACAGTGTCCTGAGGTGAAATTTTTTGGGTCTATACGTAAATTCGCCGTTGTATGTAGATTATCATCATTTTCGATAATAAGTATTCATTTGTAAAATTTGCAATGATGGTAAATATTTTGGGCTGGGTTCAAATAATAATTGGAAAGAAAGATTACTGATCTAAATATTTAGCATGTGTTAGATTGCAATTTGGCTAATATAACATATATATAATATATCTTATTTCAATTTTTGGATAGTTCGATTATGATTAGAGCAACATACTAAATATAAACTCTTATTTTGAGCCTAATCAATATATGTAGGGGGGTTATGTAATAGTCATACTACTTTTGGAGGGGGGGGGGGGGGGGGGGGGGGGGGCGCAATCTAAATAAAATTTGAATTTCCCTCCGCCCTGACTGTTATGAGAGACATTAATGTCACACCCTTAGAGTAAATAGTCCTTCATATGGGAACCAATAAGTGAATATTGACAATTAGTTTGGCTTACCAAACAACAAGCTGGCTATTAAATTAAAATGATTGTTAGTCCGGTTTCTTGTTTCCTTAAATTAGTCTTGCAAAACAAACTTGGGGCTTTTAATTTTAAATTGACTTTTATGACTGGTTTATATTGAAAATGCTAAAAATTTCAGACTAATTTCTAAATATTAAAATTATATATATATATATATATATAGAGAGAGATTTGCTAACTTACAATATAGGAGATTTTTAGGGACGAAAAACAAGATTTTAGTGACGAAATTTTTCGTCCCTAAAAGTTAGAACCTTTAGCGACAAAAAATTCGTCGCTAAAAATCTATTTTTCGTCGCTAAAATGGCTATTGTATGCTGCTAACTTACAATCATCATGTTGTAAGTTAGCAGCCCCATATATATATATATATATATATATATATATATCACAAATTTTTGATCTCCACATGGGTTCGCCCCTACGGAGAGCTTCCCTGTATACTCAACTCATTGCATGACCTTCTCTTCATACTTAAAAATATAAAATAAAAATGAAAGTAAAGTTAAAGTATCTTAGTCCCTTTGATCAATGTTACAAACTTTCAAGTAGAAATTGGAGCCAAGAGTTCAAATCCAGTATGTAGTTCTTAATTCTCAAGATTTGTGTTATCGCCTGGTACGGTAGGAGTGTGGTGCGGGCTGGGCTTCCACCATGCCTCCCACGCCACTCAATAGAACTCGTTAACTACGTAGTTATTCTTTTAAAACCTTATAACTAGGGGTTGGTTAGGCAATTGCACCATAAATTATGAATACTCGTAGTGTTGTACCAATCGATCGGTTTTTTTTTTTTTTTTTTTTTTGTTTTTGTTTTTTTTTTTATTATTATTATTTTTTTATACATTCGGACAAGATACGCACACTCAACACACATGCACACCTCAGCCCTATCCCAACATCTAAGTCTTACACTGGCCCACAGTAAAGCCCAATAAGGGCCATTCATTCCGACTGAAGAATAACTGGAGGGACAAACAACTAGAATCTCCTATGAGGGATTCGAACCGTCTCCCTCCCCACTGGAAAGAGAGAGGTTATGCAAATTAAACTACAGTCCGTTCGGCTCTGGCGAATGAATTCAATTGGCTCTCAAACATGAGAAATTATTTCAAATAATCATCACAACTGTATGACTTAAACGATAATTTTGAGTGTAAGTCTCATGTGGGTTCTACCGTAATAAAGAGATCACAATAGATGTGACAGCCACATAAAATAATTTGAAACCCATCGTCACAGTTAGCTTCATATTATGCAAAATGTCCATCACATTTTGCACTGTTTTGTTTTGTTTTTTGAAAATCGTGTAAATACTGTGCAAATTGTGGTATGGAGCAAACTATATATACCGATGTTGTTTCCAAATTATTTCTCCTACCACACGCTCCCAAACGGGGCCTAGTTACTGTGACCTGTTGTCTGGGGTATGATTTTGACCTCTTGAATTACAAAATTGATTGAAATGGAAGAGCTTGTCTTGTTTACAATGGGGGACCAGGAATCTAATCGAATTACAGTACCTATTAGATGTTCAGCTTTATCCAATCTTAAATACTTATCAAAAACTTGTCATCTTCATTTCAGGTTACTCTGGACACCACTTACATGGCTTGAGTGTGAAGATATCAACATTATGACGTGATCATCTAAGAGATTTTTTTGTCATAATAAATATTTCTTAAAAAGCAAAGTCACTAACAACATTAAAATGGTTATAAAAAAAAACATTAAAATGCATTGATTACCATTTAATTTTCTTGATTGTATTATTTCAAACATATATCATTTGACTTTCCATCCTTACTTATACAAAATAAGAGGCTAATCTCCCAACTTATATGCTAACACAGTTAAAAAGGGGTAAATTACATTGACCTCCTATGAGGTATGTTGTAATAACAGGATTATTCGTTATTATTTCAAAAATTACACTGACCTCCCTTGTCAGTGATAACAATAACAGTGATAAAGTTTAATTTCATGCAAAAGCATCAATTTATAGTTAAAATCAAATATGTTTCTTTAGTCTTAAAAATCAAAATGTTGAAAAATGACAAATTTATCCTTAACATGTACTCTTTAAATTAACAAAGAGGAAGAAAAAATTTTAATTTTTGTAAATTATATATATATATATATATATATATATTATTTTTCGAGTTAAACAAGGGCAAAGTGGTCACTTTAAATAAAAGGGAAAAATACCTTTTACCCCCCTGTGGTTATACCCATTTTCTTATAACCCCCCTGTGGTTCATTTTGTTACTCTTAACCCCCCTGTACTACGGACTAAAGTGAGACTGTTAACTTTTCTAACGGAAAAAAAGGAAATGACATTAATACCCCCAAGCCCCTATACATACTCTTTAGGAAAAAATACCTTTTACCCCCCTATGGTTACACACATGTTCTCATAACCCCCCTGTGGTTCATTTTTGTAACAGTCTGTACTAATGACTGAAGTGGGACTGCCGTTAAAAAGTTAACAGTCTCACTTCAGTCCATAGTACAGGGGGGTTAAGTGTTACAAAATGAACCACAGAGGGTTATGAGAAAATGAGTGTAACCACAGGGGGATAAAATGTATTTTCCCCTAAATAAAATAACTATGAAATTAACCTTCAACTGACTGTTGACTAACAAAAGGAGGTAGTGTTACATAACAACCTTGGTGTATGTCAGTGTAATTTCTAAAACTACAAAGCATGTGCTATAATTATGATATACAAGGTATATGCTCGTGCAAATGCACGAGATGTGCGTTTGACAAAATTATATTACATTATACATAGTTTAAAAAAAAAAAAAGTGATATAGTATAATGGAAACATAGAAAAATAAGAAGTTGCACATCTTTTTTTTTTAAGAGGAAGTTGCATATCTATTAACATATGTAAATAGTGATCTAATTGGTTTGAACACATTAATATTTTTTCATGGTGTAACTCAATATAAACTTTTCAAAAGAATGAGCTGTATAAAATAATTTGCACCAACTTAAAATCGTGAGTTACAACTATTGGCCATTGAATCGTAACTCATAAGCTACATTATTGTGTTGTCGGACTTAAAGTTATAGTACAACCTCAGCTTTTAAAATGACAAAGGAATAAATCACTCTTGTACAATGAATGATGCATGCTTATGGTAAAAATAAATTGCAAACTTTGATTGCAAAAATAAATCGCAACTAACTTATTCGCAGTGCTTGTTTAAACAAAATAAAAAAACCAAGAACACTAAAAATTCATGAGTCTATAAACAATTTCTCATAAAACATAAAGCTAAATGGTATAAATTTTTTTATATTAGGATTGATATTTTAATATAGATTTGAATTCAACAAATCTTTAGCTTATTTAGATTGAATATTTTTGCATGAAGTAAAGCCTGCAAGATCCAAAATTGCAAATCCTTAACTTCTTCAGATTGAACATTTTTGCTGATACAACTACATGAAGTGAAACTGCCAAAAAATATGGAATCACGTGTAGTTTAACAAAACATTCAAATTGGATCAATTTTCTAATCTTACCAAAAAAAACTTAAACTTAAACTTAACTTAAACTAATGAGACGGCATCCTATAACTATCATTTATTATATTTGCAGAACAAATACTTATATTGTGCAGCATCCTCCATTGACCAAAAATAGTAGAGTGAGATAGAGAGAAAAAAAAGATGAGAAACTAGTAGACGATATTTACTCAAAATTGGGGACAAAAAGAAGAGTAATGGTACATTGTTCTCTTTGGTTTACAAGCAACTATAAATTGGAAGAGAAGATAATGATTTTTCAATTGACGTAGTAGTGTGGATATCGCATTTTCTCTTACCCACAGCTTTTCAAATTTCTTTTCAAATTAAAATACAAATATGAGTCGCCACTTAATTTTTAAAACGAAAATTAAGAAACAATTTTAAAGCAAACTGATCTTTTTGGAAACCAGAGATTAACTAGGTTCGGAGATTATGGAATGAGAGAGAAAGAAGCCCGACAGACTAAAACTGTACCAACCTGCATTTCTATTTAATTATATGTATTTGCCTTTGACATAGCTAAATTGAAATTCCATGTTTAATCTGTGTTCGCATGATTATTTTAAATTTGCAACTCTCATGTTGAAATTGATTTCTTGTTTTACTTCATATTTAAAACTCTTTTGGGGTCAAACTGCAATTTCTGTAAAATTTAGCAACACCTGTGTTAGATTTTAAAACGGTATTTCAAAACGGTGGAAAAGTTTACTTTTAGCTCAATCAGTATTTTTATAAAATCGGAAAATCATTTCCTACATTAAAATGAATTTTCTGTATTTTGTGACGGACACCACGCCACGGAAATACCAGTTTATGTTCAAAACTGCCCGCGCTGCGATGATCTCCCACAATATGGGATACTCCTCCAATCATGAAGTGACACATGCTTTATTCCATTTATGGCAAGTAATGATTGATGGTGCCTTGTTTGGATAATACATTAGTGCATGTGTAATTTTTATGCCAAAAGCTAAATTCCCAAACACACACAACTTGCCCCCTATGTATCTAACTTGGCCCTTGAATGATCTGGAGAGTTATCAATCTGTGTAGGTATATATCCTATACGTTTATGAGCTGTGTACTCTACACAATAAAATTGAGGAATTAAAATTGATTTTGTTGAGTATAAGAGAAATTACTTGGCCACCAAGTTCATCCATTTTACTCTCTATATATGCATACATACACTCTCATTCTGCATTAAAACCACATAGAGAAAAGAGAGAGCTTGAGAGTTTGATTACTGAAATTTTATAGAGAGAGAAGCTTAATCTCCATAGCCAAGCTTGTAGTGGATTTCTTAATTTGGTCTTTCTTTCTCAACAATCTCTACACTGTTAATCACAGTGAGTATTTAGAACTCACCTAGAATGTAATTCTTATTATATTTACTGTTTTGTATAGCTTAAATTGTGACCACCATTGTTAATTTCGTCCATGGAAGCTTGAGCTTCAAAATCATAATTCTTCAAACCTTAATCAAAACTTGTTTTTAGAGTTGATTATGAAAGATGTTACATCATAGATGAAATGTTTATAATGTTAGAGCATAATTCATTCATATGAAAAAGCATATTAGAAATTAAGTTTTGAGAGTTCTGGTTTGAATCATGTTAATTTGATTTCATATTCTTAATCCTTGTTGAAAAACAAAGAATTCCATATATTACATGCCCTATTTGCTTCTTAATTTGAAAATGGGTCAAAATGACCCCTTAAAACTGAAACAAAGCAGTTCTGACGAAGAAGATGAAGCCTCTGCTTCATCTCGCGCGTGCGATCGCGCGAGCGACCCGCGCGCACATTCCCCCTGTATTCTCGCGCGAGCGGCCCGCGCGAGCGACTTCTGGCAGTTTCTAGTTTTTGCTTGTCTGGTGTTAAGGAACTGTTTGGGTGATATTTTATGATCTGTTAAAGCTCCGTTTGAAAATTTTACTTAAACAGAATCCTATTTGGGTATGTTTGGACAATTAAAACGTTGTATTGTGACTTATCAATCCCCGTACGCACGTTGTTTCTATATTTCAGTGATTTACTTTATGTTTAAAGTTTCATGACATACATGTGGTGTCAGTTGTACATGCATGGTGAGTGTGAATGTCGGTCAGTATGGAAACGAGTAATGGTCAGTGTGGCATAGTGAGTGTGGTTGAGATTGTGTTGTGGACACTCCCTGGTAAGTGAGTACCAAAGTGTGTTGTGATTGAGATTGCGGCGAGGGTGTCTTTGAAATGCAACGGTGGAAAAACTGGACACTCCCTGACGACCATGGTAGCGTCAAAGTGTGTGAAGCCGAACTTGGACATTCCCTGACACCCATGGTAGTGCTAAAGTGTGGCCTACAGATACTCCCTGATACCCGAGTTTGGATACTGCGTGAGGGTTCCTCCGGTATTTGCATGGCGGATTAGGTAGTCAAAGTGTGAGGCAATGGACACTCCCTGGTACCCCAGACCAAAGTGTGAGGCAAACTGGACATTCCTTGGCACCCCTGTGTTAAAGTGTGGCTATCGGAGTATTTCAAAGATACTGGTGTGTGATAGTGAATTGTTGGATTTTGTCGAGAGAAAAGAGTCGGTAAGATGAGATGGTGCATTGTTCTCATACACGGTTACATATACGTGAATCATATCTTTTAAATAATGTTGTGCTTAAATGAACTTCTTGCTTGAATATAAACTTGTTGAATTAATCGGGAAATGGAAAATGGTAAATGAGTATGTGTTACATTCAAAGTTATGTTTTTTTAATACTCACCAGCTTCTTGAAGCTGACGACGTTGATGCGTCCTAGACATTCGTGTTCAGGTTTTTCAGTTTATGATCAGGCTGAACATTATGATTATGCAAACTGAGAACGGCTGCTTTGGATGTTAAGACTGTTATCTATACCCCATGTTTTAAGTTATAAACTGTTTTGTAATAAGGATGACTGTAATAGATATTAAGTTATTGTTTTGATTTAAGGCGGTCTGTGCCTTTAGAGACCCTGTGCTGTAATATGTAATAAGTTAGAAAAATATTTGTAAGCCTTGATTGCTCTACTCTGATTAATGGTTTTATGTTGTTCGACGTTTGGGACGGAATTGATCCTTCAAACTGTCGCGACCTACGGGTCCATAAAGGAAATTAAACGCTTTCCATATTTATGCTACGTCGGGGCGTGACAAAAACACCCTCTCTCATCCTATCTCGCGATAGGCCTCTACTCAACATCTTTATAATCGAATTATTATTTAAGCATGCCCTCGATTAATACATATATATATATATATATATAAATGTACATTACAAAAGCATGTCGGAAAGGATGTAAGATTGCTAACGACAAAATATCATTCATAAACCACATAATTCAAGTACCAAACAAGATGATGTGTAGATAGAGAACTAGGAAACTTACGCGGGATCTAACAACGAATGTGAAACGTGTAATGCATACAAAAAGTAGAAATCCTAATAAAATATTTCTTATCACATATATATATACACATAAGACAAATCTTAATTCTAAGGTGCTTTGCATGAGGTCGAAAAAACAATAAAATTAAGAAATTAAATAAGCTAAAGAGGGGTTTGAGAAATTATACCTTAATAGTGCTACAAAACAAAGGGTTAGTCCACATGCTTTAGATAAGATATAATGCTGAATCTTAATTAACATTCCTAAACTTCTAGCTTAAATCTATCAAGTCTTAAAGATTTGACATAATCATGGATTCCTTTCAATTAGTTGGAAATACAACATCTCTATAGATATACAAGTCTCAACTAGGAGCCAATGTAATGTTCATATAGAGGTGGCATAATCCCAACATGATCACAAGGAACTCATAATAAGGTTCACTCAAGTGCAATTTAATCTAAAAAAATGAATCCTAATTACAAGTTGATCTTGTCAGAATCAAGATATAAAAGTATGCTTTACTTTCTAAGGATTTGTAGTGTGGAAGTAAAGGTCGAACCCACAGAGATAGAATTACTAAAGCACTTTAATTTTAAAACCTAAATCTAGTTAATTAAGAAAATGGTAATTTGATTTTGATGTAAACTAAGAACGATCAAAGTAAATCTAAATTATGAAAGCAATTAAAAATTATTTTAAACGATATTTAAAGTGAACTTAGGATTGCAAATCCACCACTAGCTTCGTAATAAGGATATTTATGCATTCAATTATCTTATTATATTGGATGATAATGGGGAATTGTAGCTATAAGCCCAATTGCTCCGTCAAGAAGGTTTCGGTTGGCACAGATTGTTTCACACTAAACTAGGGTTATGGCACAATCCGTCTTTCCTAGGCATGAACTATTCGGCTACTTGATATCACAATTCAATTAAGCACCTTTACATGTAAATAATCTATACAAACACAACAAATATAGATCATTGAGCACATCACATTCAAAATAGATCTACGACAAGAATAAACTTTGAAAGCAATGATTTACTCAATTGAAGAATGATTTTATTATAAAAATCCTAGGAACATGTAATCATCATCCATAGATAATAAATCTAAAAGAAAAGATAAAATACTCCCTATTACTTGGCTAGGGTTTCATTGAAACCCTAGATCTTGGTTTAAGCGGCCATAGAATCAAGGATTGGCAAGATGTTGATGGAGGAGGCCATGAAAATCCTTGGTCTTCTTCTTCTTCTTCTCCTTGCTTTCCTCTCTTCAATGGCTGAAGTTTTAATTGTATATGGATGTATCTAATGTTGTGTATAATAATGTCAAACCCTATAATTGATTTACAATAGGATATATATATATATATATATAGATTTGGAGCACGTTTGGAGACTTTCCTAAACCTATTTGCACTAAAACTGCTATATTTTACAATCTCGACATAATTAGGCAGTTTCGTTCGTGGGGGATCTTCAATACACTGAAATATGCAACTTCGCGAGCAATGTTGCAGTTTCTCGCGCGAGCGATATACTTTTCTCAGCTTTTTTCCTTCTTCTTTTTCACTCCATTTAGCCTAGAATCCTTACTTTTCTCCAAATCCTGACAGAACATAGAAAATGAAGTAAAAAGACACAAAATAGGATAAAAAGTACTAACAAATATGAATTAAGGCGTATAATTAGGACTTGTTCACTCCCGATCACACCCCTAAACCATTTTGCTAGTCCTCGAGCAAAAAGAACACAAAAATTAAACTACTAATAAAAAATACTACTCCATTTTCACATGGATCACAATTGCATTTAGCGTATGCAACAATCCTTTTAAACCCCTAGGTGTCCATAGTCGGACGAGTGAAGTCTCGTGAGGGTTCTCGTCAACGAGTCACCCACAACCATCTTTATTAACTTGTAGATAAGAAAATTTTATTAAAAACGAAAAACGTAATAGTCAATACTCCTTATTATAAAACATTGATTTGAAATAGAATAACGAACAAGAAGAAACGGATTCAAACGTCTACCTAAATCATGAAAAATAATCCCAAGCACATGCATTGTATAAATCAATAGAGTTTCTCATAAAATTACACGTGTGTGATATGGTAGTCAAATAAACACGGGCATGTCATGAACTCGGAATATAACTCGGATAACCATCAAACTATGCTTTGACTATGAATCTCACAATGTTAATTACACTCTCAAATGAAACACTCAGAAAAATGTGTAATCTCTCTGATATATGGGAGCAAATGAAATATGTTTTCAAAACAAGAAATGCTCACATATGACTCGAAAAAGACGCATGACACGAAAGAACAGTAGTCTCATGGATAGGACAACAGTCAAGAAAAATTATTCGTTACCATGTTTTAATCTCCCTCCCGTCGTTTACATATCCAAACCATGTTTTCTAAGATCAAGTAGGACTTTTCAAAGGTTGTAACGTGGCTCAAGCAATGAAAAAGGATAGAACGAATTCATTAGGTAGTTTTAGAATGGCATTGTAAGGCATGTTTGATTTCTTTCATCATCTCTTCTGCCAACTTTATCTTTTCATTCTCTTTTTTTCATATTTTTCTTTAATTCTTTCCTCCTCTTTTCTTTCTTTTCAACCTTTTTATCTTTTTCTTATCCTTTTCCTTTTCTTTGCTTTCTGAATAATCAATCAATAAATAACAAGGCAACCACCCCAAACATCATCTTATTTTCTTCTTCTTGTTCTCAAACGACACATTGCCTTACCATCACTAAAAGTTGATCAATCTTTCAGTGATGAACTCCAAGTTGGCCAAATTGGAGCAAAAGATAATGGTAATTAAAAAAAATGGCATTTTAACAGCTCAAAGGGGCGAACTAAGCAAATTTTATCATTTATAGGTCAGCAATAAACAAAGAGGGCCTACCATCATCTCCTATAGTGATACGGTTCTTCAACATTTACGACGGAAGATTATTTAGCATGGTAGCAAATATTTTAACTTGACTATCAACCAAAACAAGAATAATGAGACTAAACAACAAGTTAATGCGCTATTACAATGAGATTCGACAAACACAAAATGTATTTGTAACCCTCTAAAAAGAAAAGATAGGCTCAAAAGCTCACTGGGTCTAGTCTCCACCTTGTGTTATCTAGAAATCTGAATCATATTATAGTTCACATCAAACATGTATTCAAGCGACTACGTGCAATGCATAGGTTTGTGTGCAAATTTTAATATAAAACTACGATTCGAACGATACATAACCTAGAACGTTGCATCATGACTTCAGCAAATGTTTAATCACCTCTTCATGTTTACCATTCTATAACAATCCAAGTTACATAACAAGAAGTATCGACTAAAGATTGCAAAAACGTAGGTAACATCGTTTATTTAAGCACAAGTATCGAATTTTTTTTGAAAAATCAGGGCATACTGGTGTGCATAATGATGTGCTAATATACATTTAAGTGTATACCCTCAAACCTAAACCTTTCATTGTCTCTAATGAAATAATAAAAAGAAAGAAATGAGAGTACGTAAGGAAGGAACGACATTACCTCAATCTCGACAATCACAAACCAGGTAAACATATATGAATATGGCAATAAAGTTCAATTGCTCCATATGGAGACACTAATTCACCTATCAAAATACTTGACAAAAGAAAATAAACAAACAAAAGAATAATGATAGCCAATATATATATATGCAATGCAGACCATGGCGTACTTAAAAAAAAAACAAAACAAAACTAAACTAAAACAAAAAGAACAAGCATCAATAGACTAATCAAACAAAGAATGACTCGATCTAAAAGGGCCCAAGGGAAAAAAAAAACTGAGCAGGTTTGGGAAAAAGAAAGTAAGAGAACAAAAGAGAAAACGCAAAAAAATCCCCCCTCGCACGAGCGGGCTGCCCGAGTAACCATCGCGCGCGCGAGCCCTCCGCGAGGTAATGCCGAGACATGTTTTATAAAACTTAAAAGAAAAATCTCTAAGTCCCTAGATTGCGCGAGCAAGGCGCGCGAGCAAACCCCTCGCACGCTCGATTCCAGGCACGAGTAAATACTGAGGGTTCTTATAAAACTTTTTAAAAAAATTTATCTAAGGGGCAAACTCGCGAGAGCGGGTCGCGTGCGCAACGTGGTCTTTTTCTTCTTTTTAATGTAAATTCGTTCAACATAAATTAACCTCGACCCCCAAACCTGTCCAGAACACTCACAAAACACTTAAAATTGACAAAAAAAGACCAAAAAGTGTACAAAACTGAGAAAACGGAACGATAAAAGCTTGGGTTGCCTCCCAAGAAGCGCTGTCTTTTACGTCTTTTGCTAGACCATTCTAGCTCAAAACTTATGGAGGCCGTAACTCGAACTTTGTACCCTTGAAGGTAATAGGAAGATTCCGATGGAAAGCAAAAATAATGTCGTTTTGAGTTAATCCATTCAACGGTTCTTATCATGTTCAAATCGATTTCTAACCTTTCGAGTAAATTCATCTTTAGGATCCGTGTTAGTCAAATTCGTCGGCTCATTCCTTACTAAATTGTTTTTCTTACTCACATTTATTTCTTTATAAGGTTTACTTGTTCGTCTCACCTCACTCTCCGCCTCACATAGAAAAGCATCGTCGTTAGGAGGTTGATCAATAGCGTTAAAAACGTTCAACTTTAAGTTCATGTTCCTGAATGACACTTTCATTACCCCCGTTCGACAGTTGACACTAGCATTGGCCGTAGCCAAGAATGGACGACCTAGGATGACAAGAGTGTATTTCCTAGCATCTAGCACAGGTTCGGTGTCAAGGACCATGAAATCAACTGGATAGTAACATTTATCGACTTAACTAGAACGTCTTCGATGATTCCTCTAGGGATTTAAACAGAACGATTTGCTAATTGTATGGTAGTGGCCGTAGATTTAAGTTCACATAGACCTAATTGTTTATAGACAGAGTAAGGCAAAAGGTTCACACTAGCCCCTAAGTCAAGGAGAGCACGATGAATGACAGTGTCACCAATCTCACATGAGATCGTGGGTGTTCCAGGATCCTTATACTTCGGAGGAGCGTGTTGGAAAATTAAACTTACCTTTTTCATGAGGAAGACCTTTTTCGGAGTATGACTGCACAACTTGCGCTTTTGAGTGCATAGGTCTTTACGACATTTAGCATAAGCGGGAATTTGTCTTATCGCATCGAGGAATGGAATATTTATTTTAACTTATTTAAACACCTCGAGTATATCTTCTATTTTTGACCCTTTCTTAGAAAAATGTGACGGTTCATTAACGTTTGGTGGAAAGGGCAATTTTGGTACATAATTCGTCGGGATCGTTACATTCTCTTTCCTAATTTGACTCGTGTTCTCATCATTCTCTTAATTTGAATTAATGTTTATATTTTTCTCACCCTCATTTGGGATTTCAACAAGTTCGTTGTCTCGAATAGTCATCTTAGTCGAGACAGCATTTACTTGCTCACTCGTACCCCCATTCTCGTATTGTCCCTTAGGGTTTTGAATTGTTTGGCTAGGCAACTTACCCTCATTTCTATGACTCATTGTATTAGCCATTTGTCCCATTTGGGACTCAAGCTTCGCAATGGATTGTGTGTGAGAGTGTACTATTTGTATTTGTTCTTGTGCTTGCACTTGCGTTTCAATATTCTTAAGGGATGCCAACACCGTCTCCTCAAAAGCATTAACCCTTTGAGGGTTTGGATTAGGAGAGGGGTGTTGGTATTGACTTTGGTCGATAAGTATTAGGAAAATTAGTCGACATAGGACTATAATTATTCTGTGGGAATTGTTGAATCGAGTTTATGTGTTTCTCCATGAATTTCGGAAATTGAGACGCAGATGGGCATGCAAAGATATTATGAGAAGGTTCAGAACATAATGCACATACTTTGTAAGAGGGTGCGCTTATCGTTTGATTCATTATCATAAGTCAGTCAAGTTTTAAAGATAGTTCTTGTATTTCGATTGACTGACTCGACTCAAAACGCTCCTCTCGCTTGGGTTTAAGTGGAAGACACCCCTCAGGACGTACGGACATAGCTTGGTACATCGAATTTTTGCTTAATATTTCAAAAATTTTCCATGCCTCATCAGTGCTTTTGTGTAGGAAGGTACCCGCACAAACAGCATCGACGGTATTACGTAGTGAGGGAACAAGTCCCTCGTAGAAGACTTGTACCAATTGCCACTTGGGAACCTGATGATGTGGGCAAAAGCATAATAATTCCTTAAATTGCTCCCAAGTGTCATAAAGTGTTTCCCCATCTTGCATCACAAAGTTTGTTATGGATTCTTATTTGATTTGTATGCATAATAAGGAAAAACTTTTGTAAGAATGTGGTGTGTAAGGCTTCCCATGTTCTAATTGTGTTTGGCTCCAGAGATTGGAGCCAATACTTTGCTTTATCTTTTAAGGAAAACGGGAAGAGACGCAATTTTAACTCATCATCAGTTAGGTTTTGGATTTTTAAAGTAGAGCATATATCTTGGAAATCACCTAAGTGCTGATAAGGGTCTTCTTTAATACGACCATGGAATGAGGGAAGTTGTGCGATGGTAGATGACTTTATCTCAAAGTGAGATGCCATCACCTTCGGTAATTCTATGCTTGCATGTGGCGTATAGGCCATAGGAATAAAGTAATTTTTAAGCGGAGAAGGCGGAGGTGTATTATGGTTATTTACAATATTATTTCCGTTGTTCCCGTTGTTACCATTGTTTCCTAAGTCGGCCATTGGAATAGGACCAGTGATATTCAAGCGTGGTTTTTTATGCCTTTTTAAGGTACTCCATATTTCAGATTTAAATAATGACGACGCTTTCGGTGTCGATTCGTCGTTTAGCATCAACCGAGCTCGAGAAGCTAGGGTTGAGGACATAAGGACTCTCAGGGTACGTTCAAGTTCAAGATTAAACTGATTTAATTTAGGTTTACTTGAGCGGATACCAAACATAAACAAAAAGAAAATAAACTAAAACAACGACTGACTCAACAAAAACGAAAAGCAATCACGCAAGTAATCAAGCACGCAAGCACACAGTACTACTATGATGCATGTAATTATCCTTATGCAGTGATTTGCGTCAAAGACCAGTGTCCCGGGTTTCCTAGCTAATGCAGTGCTCACTCTACACCTAACCTAATACAAGTAATTGTGTCTCAGCGCCCTGACTTACAGCAATTTGATGTGAAATTTAAAGGAAGCAATGTATTTTAATTTTTATTTTACTTATTTTGTGTAAGCTCTTTTGGCGTGCTAAGCTTTTCAACTCTGAAACGCTAGAATTTGATTACTTGAGAACTACAAAACAAAGAGAAAAGTTCGTGAGTCAAATAAAAACGAAAAATAAGAAAAATAAAACCTAACCTAATATTTAAGAATTAACTAAACTAAAATTCTAAAACTAAAGGTAGTAATTTGCAATCCCCGGCAGCGGCGCCAAAAATTGATCTAGTCAAAATCAAGATATAAAAGTATGCTTTACTTTCTAAGGATTTGTAGTGTGGAAGTAAAGGTTGAACCCACAGAGATTGAATTACTAAAGCACTTTAATTTTAAAGCCTAAATCTAGTTAATTAAGAAATCGGTAATTTGATTTTGATTTTGATTTAAACGAAGAACGATAAAAGTAAATCTAAATTATGAAAACAATTAAAAATTATTTTAAACGATATTTAAAGTGAACCTATGATTGCAAATCCACCACTAACTTAGTAATAAGGTATTTATGCATTCAATTAGCTTATTATATTGGATGATAATGGGGAATTGTAGCTACAAGCCCAATTCCTCCGTCAAGAAGGTAACTATGATTCAAGCACCAACATAATTCATCTTCGGTTGGCACGGATTATCTCACACTGAACTATGGTTGCGGCACAATCCGTCTTTCCTAGGCATGAGCTATTCAGCTACTTGATATCACAATTCAATTAAGCACCATTACATGTAAATAATCAATACAAGCACAACAAATATAGATCATTGAGCACATCACATTCAAAATAGATCTACGACAAGAATAAACTTTGAAAGCAATGATTTAATCAATAGAAGAACGATTTTATTATAAAAAATCCTCGAAAGATGTAATCATCATCCATACATAATAAATCTAAAAGAAAAGCATAAAATACTCCCTATTACTTGGCTAGGGTTTCATTGAAACCGTAGATCTTGGTTTAAGCGGCCATGGAATCAAGGATTGGCAAGAGGTTGATGGAGGAGGCCATGAGAATCCTTGGTCTTCTTCTTCTTCTCCTTGCTTTCCTCTCTTCAATGGCTGAAGTTTTAATTGTATATGGATGTATCTAATATTGTGTAATGTTGTGTATAATAATGTCTAACCCTATAATTGATTTACAATAGGATATATATAGATTTGGAGCAAGTTTGGAGACTTTTCTAAACCTATTTGCACTAAAACTGCTATTTTTTACAATCTGGACATAATTAGGCAATTTCGTTCACGTGGGGATCTTCAGTATACTGAAATACGCAACTTTGATTTTTACACAAGCCGCGCGAGGAGGCTGCCCGAGCGTGTAATTGGGAGGTCCCTCGAGCGGGCCGCGAGAGCGGTATGCTTTTCTCAGCTTCTTTCCTTCTGCTTTTTCACCCCATTTAGCCTGGAATACTTTTTCTCCTAATCCTGAAAGAAAATAAAAAACAAAGTTAAAATACACAAAACAAGATAAAAAGTACTAACAAATGTGAATTAAGGCGTATAATTAGGACTTGTTCACTCCCGATCACAAGTATCAAACCACATGGATGAATGCATTTAGATATACAAACATGAACAAAAATAAGCTATAAATTATTCCTTGATTTGGATCATTTAGCCTCTGTATTTAAGTTTAATTGATCATTATTAAAAAATGGTTTAAGCCCTAGGTCATAGAAAAGTCATTTGGACCATTATTTACAAAGTTGTTCAAATCTGTCATAAAATTTTGAAAATTACAAAGAGCAAACCAAACTTTGAAAAATAGGAAAAGCATAGATCCCATGGTTTGATCTTGATGATTTTTGGACACAAGGTGCCTATGTGAGTCTAGTTTTTAACCCAATAAGAAAAATCAAACATCAACGGTTCAATTTCCAGGAATTAGACAAACACTAGACATCACTCAGAAATTTCCAACTCTCTGGCCAGAGATTTTGTATGATTTTCTAAAAATAGTAAACGAATGAGAAAGACTCTAATCTTTTTAGGAGACTTTACTAACACATAACCTTCGCACAAAAAATTATTTGGGGCCAAGAATACTTGATTAATGTTCTGATCTACTTATATCAAAAGGGTGTCACTGTTCTAAAATTCTGGACAGATTTTGGTTACTTCACAAAACACATGACCAAACCACTTTAAACATGAAATCTCACCAAACCAAAAATCACAATGATAAAACTTTGTGTTATTGACTTTTTCCAGTTGGTTTCGTTCAATTCCAACAATCTGTTATTTAACTAAAAATCTTTGATCAAAAACAGTTTATGAACCCACTATATCATTGTCATGTTCAACTTTTATTTGTTAATTCCAATTACTAAGCCATGAAGTTAGGCTTAGACCAATTTACTTCTCCTACCATTTGATGGTTATTGGAGGCTAAAGACACTCATACTCAAGGATTTCAATGGAGTATGAAGAAAACTTTATGAAAGCTTAAGAGAATGGACTCAAACCATGGAGATAGGTTCAAACCCTTTGACCAAAACATACTAATATCAACCTTGATCTTCTTATAAATCATGAGTTTATAAGAAGGTCAAAGGATTCCAAGCTTAAGGATTCAAGTAAGACATTGAAAGTCTTATGAATCCCAAAGGGAAAACATAATCAAGAGGAAAAAAGAGGAAACAAGGCTCAAGTAGGATCTAAATTAATTTCAAGATTTACTTTAAACTTTAAACCTTGAGCTACTTTGATCCAAACCAATGAAATGAAAGTTTAATCACAATATGTAGTGTATGATAAAATGAGGTAGGAAGAGAGTTTTTGAAAATGTGTAAAATGTCCTTAAAATCTATATATTATGATTAAACTTGAATATAGAAACTAAGTAACTTAGATTTTACCTATAATTATCCTCAAGTTCTTGGTTATTTTAAGACTTTCCCAAGATTGACCAAGCTCTTCTTCTAGCTCCTTCTTCTTAATCCTCCTAACTTCTTCTAAAATTCTCTTAATTTTCTCTAAGAATATCAAGGTGATTTTTTGCTTCAAGAATATCCAAAAGTGGAGTAGAAATAAGAATGTATGTGGGATCCTTGGTAATGGGATATTCACTCCCTATATATAGACAAAATCTGGAGGGTTATTTTAGTAAATTTGTATCAAAAACCCCAATCCTGAATGTCTTTTAGAAGGTACAAAATGCACAGCTGGCTGCCAAAACGTGACACTCAATAGAGATGGAAGCGACACTCAATGAATGTCGTTCCGACACTCACTGATAGCCGTCGCGGTATTCAATGAATGTCGATGCGGCATTCAGTGAGTGCCACGGACAACTCCGCAGACTGCCATACTTTAAATATTGCGGTGGTCACCGAGTACCGTTACGGCACTTACCAATTGCCGCACCGGCAACACATGAATGCCGCAAAACTTGCTAAGTGCCATTTTCTTCTACTTTTTTCTTTTTCTCTCTTTTTCTTCTTTTTCTTTCTTTTGTTTAAGTTGAAGAGCATGGATCACCTTTTGGAAGTCCTAGATTGGTCAGACATCGTCATCATCAAATTTTAGTGATAATACTTCCCTTAATTTGACGTTTGGTCAAAATCGGGGTGTCTACAGTTTGCCCCTCTTCGACAGAGCTTGTGGAGCAACGCATTTCACGAGCGAATGTCAAAGCCTATGTGAAGACAAGCCTTTGACTAAATTGTCAAATTTAGGTAAAACAAAATGCGTTGCAAAAGAAAACAAGCGCGCGGTAAGGTTCTAGTCGGTCGTGCTCAATGGTGAGCTACCTACGTATCCGCTCGGGAATCAGACTAAGACGTAGTTTGGGAAAGGATTAAACATACACAAACACAAGTAGTCATACGGATGAATGCACCTATCCTGTTGTGATGCACATGCTCAAGAAAATGACGGCTGTCAATGCAACTTTAAATGCTGTGATCTGAGATCGTGCGATCGTGATGCATCTAGATAGAATCCAAGCCTTTACGCTCTTTTTAATGCTCGATAATTATTTTATCCTAAAGATGAGTTATTTTTGGAGCTCTGGGTTTCTATAATCAGCGAGTCGATCCTCTCCGAGATCCATGGCTATCTCGGCCAAACGAATGAATGCAATTGACTGGGTTGCACATTGCGACTTAAACCCCGGTGTCAATACAAGTTTGCTCTGAAAAATCTGCAGCCGCTCGGCCTCGTCGGATATGTTTGCTCTGAACAATCCGCAGCCCTTCGGCTCCGTTGGATATGTTTGCTCAGAAAAATTTGCAGCCCTTTGGCCCCGTCGGATATGTTTGCTCTGAAAATTCGTAGCCCTTCGGCCCCGTCGGATATGTTTGCTCTGAAAAATCCTCAGCCCTTTGGCCCTATCAGATATGTTTGCTCTAAAAAATCCGCAGCCCTTCTGCCCCGTTTGATATGTTTGCTCTGAAAATTTCGCAGCCCTTCGGCCCCGTTGGATATATTTGCTCTGAAAAATCCTCATCACTTCGGCCCCGAAATTCGGAGTCAAGCATGCTCAAATTCGTTTCAATTTTCAAAATTTGGAGTCAGGCAGACTCAAATTCATTTCAATTTTCAAAATTTAGAGTCAGGCAAACTCAAATTCATTTCAATTTTCAAAATTTGGAGTCAGGCAGACTCAAATTCATTTCAATTTTCAAAATTTGGAGTCAGGCAGATTCAAATTCATTTCAATTCTCAAAATTTGGAGTCAAGCATACTCAAGGAATTTCGATTTCATGAAATTGAGAACCAATTTGGTCTCGAAAATCATCTTCAGCGGCCAAAACGTGTAAGAAGGGCAAATTTTGGGGGTTTAAATCCAATTGTCGGGACCCAATTTTGAATTATAGGGGAAAAATCAAAGCCTCTTAACCACCTCAAATGCGGCACATGCTTGATAATGCGATGGTCCGTGACTGCCGTACGGCACTCACAGAGTGCCGCTGCAGCTTTCAACAAGTGCCGCACGGTCGTCCGTCAACTATCGTACACGAATATCAAGTGCTGCGTTAAGCGGGCAGACTGCTTATATGCCCATTTTTGGTTCATTTTCATTCATTTCTCATAATCTCTCCAAACTGAAATCCTTTGGAGATTTTTCTCCTTTTCCCTGCATTGATCTACATGATCCATAGGTAAATTCCTCTCGATCAAAATTTTTTTTTTTCTCTTTGTGTCTATTATTCTCTTGATTTATTTCAAAGGTTTGTTGTCCAAATCCTTTCTCTTGGCAGATTATGGCTAGCGACTCAGGTAGCAGGAAGAAGGCCAAGTATAGGGCTTCTCCTCACGCCGACCCTACTTTCTTGCTTCGAGTTCTAGACCAGCATATGTCCGCACGAGCATTCAGACGAGAGGTAAATCCATCTCATACCTCTGTATTCTTTTTAGAATTCTAGTGAATCACAACGTATAATGACATGCTTTATTTAAAATGTGCTTTCGAATGCATGTGCACTGTTTATTGAGAGTCTGAATGCTTTAATCACTTTTTCTCATTGTTTTTTTCAATTCCTGTGTTCTTATTCTATTCATGATTTGAACCTTATGAATGAGTGTGTAATATTTTTTATATGAACATGAATGTTACGCTCATAGAATCTTTTGAACATCCCGACTGTCCTTTTATTCATTCACTATTATAACTTACTATTATTTATCATTCGGTTTCATCATCCATTCATTTTCAATTTTCTCTAGAGACCTTATGTATGTATGATGACAAAATTTTCGTGGATGCTATGCTTGCAAATTTTCCCGAGCGTTCCAACTGCTCTTTATTTATTCATTTTCCATACATTCTTTCATTATTGCTTCTTTTTTTGATTATTTCTCATTATTATTTTATTTTATTCTATTTCCTTCATTCAACCTATTTGCTGACGCAGAATTTTTGTTATTTTGTTACAGCTCTAGCCAGACACGCTGAAGGGGCACAACAGCTTGGCTCATGGCTTCTCATGGTACGATCCCTAAAATCAGACCGTGAAGGGGTTTATTGATGTTGCGGGTTTTGGGGACTTCGTCAAACTCTTGACGAAGAGCTCGAATGACTTAAGACAGATACACGCTCTCTCAGAGCGATGGTAGGACACCACCAATATATTCCATTTTGAGTTCGGGGAGATAACGATGACCCCGCTCGATTTCAGTATGATTACTGGGATCCCTTTCGGTGGGGAGTGCCTCCGTTATCTAGATACGATGACGGAGTGGGACCGGGTGCTGCCACTGCTAGGAGTCATCCCTGAGGAGCCCTTGGTGACGGCCAAGTGGTTTATGGATACATTCAGGGACCAGGAGGGTTTCTCTGACGAGAAGATAGCTCGGGGCTTTATTATGTACATGCTTGGATGCTCCTTATTGAGTACTAGGGGCGACATGATTTCTGTAGCACTGGTGGGGTCCTTGGAGTGCATGGACCAGATTTATTAGTATGATTGCGCTGGTGCATGATTAGCCATCCTATATAAGCATCTGAGAGACATTTCTCAGGATCGGCCGTGCTTCACTAGTGGCTTCTGGAGGGCATGGGAGGTACAATTTTTCATTTCCAATTTTTATTTCTGAATTTAATCCTTGCATTCCTCTTTCAATTTCTTTATTCATGAATCTTGAAACTCATGTTCCTTATCTTTTCTTTCTTACAGATTTGGTCCCATGAGTATCTACAGATGATGTCGCCTGAGACGCGACGAGCAGACGCCCCCATTATTCCCCAAGGGTTGAAATGGCAGAAGGAGTGGGTCAGGCGGAAGACCGGGGCTCATGACTTTATTTCGTTCAAGAACTTCCTGACGAATCTGCGAGAGCCATACGTCCGCTAGTAGCCTTGGGTGGATGTTCTTCCTGTCACCCCTCTGGGGATTCGGCATTCGGGTGGGTATGACCCAATGTGGATTCTTTTGGATGGTCCAGATGCCCGAGAGTGGTACTTGGGAGAGAGAGTGACCCGACAGTTGCTGATGGCTCTCGGATATTTCGTGCCACATCCCCCACCTGATTCTATGAGAACTACCGAGACTCTCTAGGGTTCTGCGCTCACGGTTGCCCTGGAAGGGCTCTCTGTTCAGGACTTCATGGAGTCCCCTGAGGGTACGCAGCCTTCCGTGATGCTAAGTTGATGAAGAACTTCCCCTTGATGGAAGTGGCTCGAGTGAGTTTTCTATTAGCTTTGTAGTCTTTCTTTTAGCTCTTATCATACATATATGCTTTCTCACTAAACTCACTTTTTTCTTTGCAGCCCATTCCTGCTATAACTCGGGCCCAGCCTTACCACCTTGGGACTGGAGCCTTCGTACAATCTTCTATGGTGAACAGGTCATGACTACAGTCCCCCGGTATCATGCGGGTGCTCCCACCATTCCACTTCGGTACAACCATATCCCACGGGACTATGCAGAGGAGGGCTTGCTCTATGCCCATAGCGAGAGAGAGTGGATCTACGATCGAGAGTGGAGGGTAATCTTTCAGAATTTTGACTTTTGCATTTCTAACTTTGATGTTCTAATCTTTCTTTTATTGGTATTCTGGTTCAGGTCGACTGGGCGCGGGCATCTGCTGAGGCTCATGCGAGAGCCATGGTAAAACTCCCACTGACCTTTCACATATACTCATTTTATCATTCTTAAATGAATCCTGATTATGCAATCTCTTTCTTCGCTCAAGAGGAAGAGAACAGGGCTTGGTCCTGCAGGTGAGTGAGCTTCAACAGCAGCTTCAGCAGTTTGGGATAGGCCCCACGGAGCTCACGAAGGTGCCATGTGAGGTGGAGGTAGTGGTGGCAAAGGCAGTAGAGGCGGTAGAGGTGGCGGGAGTGACACGGAGTCAGAGGAGGAGCCCCTCAAACGTGTCACTCGTCAAACTTGTGGTCGGGGCCGGGGTTGACCTCTACACATTTATTTATTTTTTTGGTTTTCCTGATATACGAATGGATGACTGTATATATGTACTCTTTATTTTTTATGACGGCTCCTGGATAGCCGAGATAGGACAGGCATCTGCATGCTTTTACTATGACTGTGTTTACTACTGGTCATTGTATGCGTGACCATAGCTTGGTCCTCCTTATTTTATTTTTAATTTTCTGTGATAAATGAACCCTTTTGCTTTTATTACTTTGCTCTTTCATGGATGAATGAATGAATGAAATGAATGCGACCACAGCATGGTCTTTGTTGTACGTGGTGTATGATGCACATCTTTTATTGTTTTTATTCAGTTTTATGTTTACAGGTGGGATAAAAACATTACAAACGAATCCTGGCCAAAATGAAACTCCATGCGACACTTGATTAATCATGCGTGACACTCAGTGAGAGCCGCAGCGGCAGTCCGTAACTGCTGTGCAGCAGTTGCTGACTACCGTGCGACATTCCAGTGAGTGCCGTTGCAATGTATTGAGTGTTGCCCTGTGCTCTGGGTAGATTTACTCCTATTTATACCCTCATTTCATCAAAACTCAGTAAAATATTCTCCCCTTCCATTCACTCCTTTCTCAAATGGTCCCATTACTCTTAAATCCTCTTCCTATGGATGGATACTCTCTCTGGCATTGGTAGGCTCAACTTTGAGTGTTTCAGGTTGAACGACCTCTTCTCTTTCCGACGGATGATTCTAAATGAAAGTATGCTTCAAACCACAATTCAATGTTGGGATCCTTCTCTTCATGTCTTCCGCTTTGGCTTCCAGGAGGTTGGCCCTATGTTAGAGGAATTTAGTGCTATCTTGCACACCAATCCTTCTGCGGAATTGATAGTTCCTTCGACGCAAGCCAGGTATATTCAAGACCTTGCTGCTCTTCTTCATACATCACAAAATGCAGCAGGTTCTTTTGTCCATGATAGGCAAATGGACTTTGAACGCCTTTCCTCTGTCTATACTCCTATGGGGGATCCTTATGACGGTGTGTACCAGATCATTCGACGTAGTGCTTTATTGATAGCCATGCTCTCTTACTTCCTCTTTTAGTCATCTTCTGACGTTCTCATACCCATTGCCTGTGGTTTGCAGGAGATGATGAGTGTTGTATATTGGTCCTTGGTGAGACCTTGATGGGCCTGGATCGTGCTTGCGCTGCTGGGGCCATGTTATCCTCGGGAGCACCTTTTGCCTTACAGGTTTGGCTCACGAAGCGCCTTGATCTTTTCATATAACCTTCACACCTTCGAGGACCACTCCCCTACGACCATATAGAGGTCCATTGCTTATTATGTTCCGCCGATGCTTGGCTTGGTTGGCTCCGAGGCCTTTCTGCTGATGATATCTGCTGGGTCTGCCCGTAGTGGACTTATCGTTCTATTGTAGTATGATTCCCCGAGCGGCCTGGTATCTGGTTACCTGGCTTACATGCTACCACTTTCTACATTCCTGGCCGAGTGGTTCGTCAATACGAGCTTCTCCAGGATTTTACAGAGGACATTATTTTTTATTTCATAAGGAGTTCGATCATGCGTCCTTCCACCGTGAATGTTTTCGCTGAGGCTTGGCATGACAGGCTGGCTGCTCTCTTTCAGAGGATTCCAGCCTCAGTCGTTCCTACTACTGAGTATCTTTTACAGATCCAGATTCTGGTTGAGATACAGACTTTGTAGACATACATAAAAGCAAAACAGGACGGAGCGTTATTTTACAAAACACCTGACAAGTCCTGCCTACCTTCTTGTGCTTTTGAATGCGATTTTCTGATTTTCCAAAGAATGCTTATGTTTTTAGAAAATGTCCAATGTATGCTCAATCAATGTATTCACTCTTCTGATCTTCCTTAGGTTATGAAGATCCTTATTTTCAAATCTTTTCTTGGCTTTTCGTTACTTTGCTGTGAATCTTGCTTAGAGCTTTAATCATTCTATGCCATGAATTCTCATTTGCTTCCTTATAGTACTTATTTCGATAGCCAAGGGATCCAGAGATGGGCTTAAAGTATTATCTGGGTTCCTCGGTTTAGCAAACGAAGTTTGCCCCTGGTTTTGGGGCCTTGAAGTGATTCCGGGCAAACGCGAGTTTGCCCCTAGTTTTGCATAGGGGTTTTCTTTGGGTTTTTCAAGGACCAAAGGCTTTTGAGAACCCACCTACTTATCCCCGAGTGGGTATCAGGTCCACAGTAGTTTGATTAAGGTTTAACAGAAGGTGCCACTCGGATGATTGTTAATGAGCGAACTTAGCAGGTTGCCTACGTATCCCCGAGTGGGAATCAGGTCAAGCCTAGTTCACCTAGGTAGGAGGTTTTGAAAGAAGTGGTTTTAAGCAAAATATTTCTTGAGGTGATCAACATTAATCGATTGCTTTAATTTGACCCCGTCCAGGTGCATAAGATAGGCAGCTCATCCAGAAAGGAGGGTCTTAATGATGTATGGCCCGACCCAGTTGGGTTTGAATTTTCCTCTAGGGTCATAAACATGAACTTTCAATTCTTTGAGGACAAGGTCACCCTCAGCTAGCTTCCTTGGGCGAACCTTTTTGTTGAAAGCACGAGCTATCCTCTTCTGATATCCCCGAGTATGGTTTATTGCAGCCAACCTTTTCTTATCGAGCAACATTAACTCCTCATACCTTCCCCGGATCCATTCTGGTTTGGTCACTTCATACTCTGCTAAAACCCGTAGAGACGGTATTTTTACCTCTACCGGAAGGACATCCTCTATCCCATAAACCAAAGAATATAGTGTAGCCCCTGTAGAGGTTCTCACGGAGGTCCGGTATCCCCATAGTGCAAACGGCAGCTTCTCGTGCCAATCCTTGTACATGTCTGTCGTTTTTCCCAAGATTGCTTTGACATTCTTGTTTGCTGCTTCCACTGCCCCATTCATTTGTGGTCTATACGGGGATGACTGATAACGTGTTATCTTGTATTTCTCTAAGAGTGGGATGACTTCTCCTTGGGAATGACTGCCGTGATTTGAGATAAACTCATTTGGGACCCCATATTTGCAAATTATGTTATTCTCTATAAAGCTCACCACATCTTCATCCTTCAGAGTTGCATATGACGTAGCCTCCACCCATTTGGTGAAATAATCAATTGCCACAATTATGTATCGATGTTCATTAGAGGCTTTTGGAACTATTTTGCCGATAATATCAATACCCCATACAGAAAATGGCCAAGGCGTAGTCATGCTATAGTGTTGGAAAGGCGGGGTGTGCATCAGGTTTGCATGGATCTGGCACTTATGGCACCTTCTGACATACTCACAACAATCTCTGTCTAGGGTTGTCCAGTAATACCCTTGGCGAGTTATCTTCTTTGCCAACATATGCCCATTCATGTAGGGTCCAAAAACTCCCTTGTATATTTCCTCCATCATTTTCTTAGCCTCCTTTCCATAAAAGCACTCCAAATTATACCCGGTATACGACTTCTTCCACAGATTGTCTGTATAGATCATAAATTGGGCAGAGAATCTTCGAATCGCCTTCCTATCTTTCTCTAAAGCTCCTTCGGGGTACTCACCTTCCTTGATGAAATTCCAAACATCCTTGTACCAAGGCATTTCCCCTTCATCTTCTAGGGTTGCGATCATCTTAAACGACGTTGGTTCCTTACTTCTGTGGATAGCGGGATCATGGTGACTCCTGAAGGGATTTGTATCATTGAGGCTAAGGTTTTCTAGGGAGTCAGCCAACTGATTTTCTTCTCGGGGAAGGTAATAGAATGATATCTTCTTAAATTGCACCTTCAAACTCTCCAGATAGTCGTGGTAGGGCCTCAACTTCTCATGCTTCACCCTCTAATTTCCTAGTGCTTGAGATATGTTCAAATTGGAGTCCCCAAAAACATTGATTCTCTCAACTTTTAAGGCCAGTGCTGCTTCCATCCCAACTATGCATGCTTCATACTCTGCCGTGTTATTGGTTGAGTTATATTTAAGCTTGACAACTAAAGGGGTTGGGGTCCCGTCTGGTGCTACAAGGATGATTCCAACCCCATTTCCCGGTTGGTTGGCTGCTCCATTGAAGTACATTTTCCACAAATTCTCATCTATTCCCATCACTCCTTTTCTGGAAATCAGAACTTGCCCTTCTCTTTTAGATTCTATTACAAGGTCGGCTAGGTATTCAGCGACAGATCTCTCTTTCACGGATTTGGAGGTGACATACTTGATGTCGAATTTAGCCATCATCATGGTCCACAGGAGATTCTGTTGGTTATGACGGGTTTTTCAAATAGGTATTTAAGTGGGTCCATTTGGGAGATTAGGGTTACAGAAAAGGCTAACATGTAGTGCCTGAGGTGACGGGTACACCAGACTAGGGCCCAATAGGCTTTCTCTAAGAGTGAGTATTTTAGCTCGTATCCGGTTATCTTCTTGCTCAAATAATAAATGGCTTTTTTCACTTGCCCCTCTTCTCCCTCTTGGGCCAACATACGCCCCATCGAATCTTCAGACACAGAAAGGTATAAAAATAAAGGCCTTTCGGGTAAGGGTGGTGATAGGACAGGTGGATTTTGGAGATAGGTTTTGATCTTATCGAAGGCTTGTTGGCATAGGGTATCCCACTTACACTTCTCTTCTTTCCTAAGCAGCTTGAACAGCGGGTCACATGTCAAGGTGAGTTTTGAGATAAAGCGGCTTATGAACTGTATTCTTCCCAAAAATCCCTCAATTCTTTCTCATTCTTTGGCGGCTACATTTCAACTATGACCTTTATTTTGGTTGGGTCCACCTCTATTCCTCTCTGAGTGATAAAGAATCCTAACAGCTTTCTGGTGGTGACTCCGAAGGTGCACTTCTGCGGGTTTAGCCTCATTCTAAATTCTCTTATCCTCCCGAAGAACTTTTTCAATGCCCCCAAGTGTCCCTTCCTCTCCTTAGATTTCACAATTATATCATCCACATACACCTCTACTTCATTGTGGATCATGTCATGCAGCAACGTAGTAGCAGCCCGCTGGTATGTTGTGCCCGCGTTCTTGAGCCCAAACGGCATCACCCTATAATAGTATGTGCCCCACGGTGTGATGCAAGTAGTTTTCTCTCTATCCTTGGGTTCCATTAGAATATGGTTATAACTTGAGAACCCATTTATAAAGGACAGGAGTTCGTGTCCCGCAGTATTGTCAACTAACACATCAATGTGAGGTAAAGGAAAATCATCCTTAGGGCTGGCTCTGTTCAAATCCCGAAAGTCGACATAAACCCTAACACGACCGTCCTTTTTAGGAACCGACACAATGTTGGCAATCCATTCAAGATACTCGGTGACCATCAAGAATCCGGCTCTCAATTGCTTTTCAACTTCTTCTTTAACCTTAAGTGCCCATTCAGGCCTCAATTGCCTCAATTTTTGTTTTACCGGTTTTGAGTTAGGAAAGGGGGGAATATGGTGCTGGATTATTTCTGGATTGATACCTGGCATATCATTGTAAGACCATGCAAAAATGTCTTTGAATTCATTTAATAATTTGATCAATTCTTTGCTTTCTTCATTACTAAGTGTAGAGCCAATGAAAACATTTGAGGATTATCTTCATTTCCTAGATTAATCGTTAGAGTGTCCTCAATGATATTACATGCAGGTTCTTTTTCAATTAATTTTTGTAATTCAATTGGTATCTCATGATCATCACAGTCATCACATTCATTAAGTGCATTCGAGTAAGAAGAATTGGTCACATTTTCATTGATTTTGTTCGGGGTGTGATTACAATAGACATAACGATAGTAAGACGCCTTATTTGGGCCATTACAAACTCCAGGGAGGGGGATACTTATCACTAGACTTAAAGATCCACTCTTTGTTGACCCCTTTCTTGAGTTCCACAGTGTGGCTGCCTGGCAGATTCCCCGTTTCCATCTTGGCTTCTTCTCCTATCACTACTTCCCCAGATTCTTCCATGCCATTCACTTCGTCCTCTTCTTGCACTTCTTCCACCATGCCCTCGGCGTACTCTTTCTCGACCTTGGTTCCTGTAACTTCTTCTCAGCCCTCTTTCTCGATTTCTATGCTTCTTTCGTCCAATAAGTTTTGCATAGTTGGTCCTTCTAGCATACCGATCTAATCTTTGATGGTGGCAGATTTTAGAGGGACCTGCAGATATGGGTCTTCATACTCGAAAAATTCATAGGGGAAAAAGATCTCAAATCCTGGCTTTAAGTGATTATCCTTTTGATCCACCCTTGGTTCTGGGAAGCCACAAAAGGGGAAATCTTCTCCCTCCTTCACAAAGTATCCGTTGAGCATTTTTCGGTACGGGGCCAACGGTGCGTCAGCTGCCTTCTTCTTTTCCCTCAGTTCCTTCTTTGATGGTTGGTAACCCAAACCATGAGTGTGAGTTTAAGTGGGGATCTTTGGAAACTCTAGCAGTCCTTGGAGATTCTTTCCTAGTCCCATGCCTGGAAAAAAACTCATCTTCTTCATAATCCTCGCGACCAACGGGCTCGCATATTGATCAAAATAAAGTGGCAGGTACTCCCTTGGCTTGGCCTCTTCCAGCATGTTGATAAACTCAAATCCTCCCAGACTTGTCTCTTCTTCTTGTAGCTGTACTGCTAGAGCCAGCGAGCTTCATGAAGCTTCAGACAAATGGATCCAACTGTCCATGAGGATATCACAGACCTTGCTTTCCTAGACACCTTTTGATGGATTGTTGATAGTATGACACCCAAACTATCCAACCATGGCCTTCCCAACTGCAGGTTGAATGAAGCAGGTATGTCAATGACCTGAAATTTAGCTTTTTTTTCAAAGGGCCCAACAACGAGGCAAAGGACTATATGCATGACTATTCTCTGAGTGTTGTCGTATGTGTAGACACCCCGATTTTGACCAAACGTCAAATCCAGGGATTGGTTACCTCTTAAAAGACCGATGATGACAATGGCCGGTTACACTCGAAGATTTTCCAGAATATTCAAAATCTTCAATTAATTCTTCAAGGCAAATTTCAAAATTGAAGTAGAAAAATATAAAAAAGGAGAAGGAAGAGAGAGAGAGTTTGGGTATTCGGGAGAAACCCGAATAATAAAGAACGCGTGAGAAACCCAGTCTGGGAACCAGATTTTAAGAAAATAAAAATAAAAATAATAAAGAGTTCTTTTGAAAGAGATGGGAGGACAAAATAAATAAAAAATCTTGGAAAAAGAGAAAATACAAAAAAGAGAGTAGTATATTCAAAATATACCATACACATGGTTGATACCATGCACATGGGGGATCTTAATACAAATATATATATATAGAATAAAAAATTGTGTTTACACCAACATATTTTTGAAAAATAAAAAAGAGGGACAAAATTCTTTGAAAATTGAAAATATTTGTTTTAAAAGTGGATAAAATTTGAAAAAAAAACCTGCGATATCCACAGTATGTTCTCACCTTCTGCTCAGATGGTATGAAGGTTGACTCATCCAGACCCATTCGCTTAGCTGTTCGAAATGGACACACGTTTAGAGCAGACCTGTAGTCAACAAGATAGGCGGGTACGATATTCCCTAAGCATTCCACAGTAACGTACATCGGTTTATTGTGAACGGGCCCTCCTGGTGGTAGGCCATCTGAGGAGAAGGTGATAGCCAGAGTTGGATTTTCGCCGATCATTCCTACAAGATCCTCCGGTGCTGTGTCGATGGAAACATCATACTGATTTAGAGCATCAAGGACTGCCTGCCTGTGGCATTTTGAAGTGATCAACAACCCCCATATGGTAATATTGGCCTGAGTCTTCTTCATTTGCTTCAGAACCCTGTCTTCTTCTTCCTCTTCGTTCATC
The DNA here is from genome assembly GCA_033977485.1 of Hydrangea macrophylla. Lineage (NCBI taxonomy): Eukaryota > Viridiplantae > Streptophyta > Magnoliopsida > Cornales > Hydrangeaceae > Hydrangea > Hydrangea macrophylla. The sequence continues at coordinate 41,014,430 of CM066999.1, read as the reverse complement.
TTCCCATTTCCTTTGTCCAATTCCTTCCCTGGGTGATCTTCTTCTAGCTCATACGATTTGAAGTGCCTCCCTGACCGGGTTAAGTGCCTGACTTCTTCCTTTACCCATAAATTGCCGATTTCTAAAATGTCTTTCACATTTTCCTTTTCTGTTCCTGTCTCTTTGTCACTCATATACCACAGGTCATCTTCCACTTGATCTACATTAATACTGTTAGTCTCCTGAACCTACCAATCCATTTGCTCTGACGTTCCTTCTCCTGACTGATTCTCTAGGGTATAGATTATCAAATCTTCTGGCAACTAGTAAGGTTTCCTTGGTGTCCCAGCTTTGGTGATTAGCTTAGATGGATCGAAGGTTGTCTCTTTTAACCCCAAGAATTAAAGGCCTTGTGGCGGCGGTACTGCATGGTGATTTGGCAGCAGATTCTTAGTAACGTTAGGAGTTTTGACATGCAGCTCGGATATCACCTTGTTATTAATGAGGTCTTGGATTTCATGCCTCAACCTTGTGCACTGATCTTTAGAATGACCCTTTTGTTGGTGAAATTTGCACTAGAGGTCTTCCCGGAAGCTTGATGGAAGTGGACTCGGTAAAGGTCGGGATTCCAACGGACGAAGATGTCCTTTTGCCATCAGCCTATCGAGAGCGTTTGACAGTGATACCCCAAATCTGAAAACTTTCTCGGTTATTTGTCCCCTCCTCTTCTTGGTGCTATATCGAATTTTCTCTCCGGCCCACTCAACGCGTTGATATCGATGGGGCCAGAGTGACCTCTCGAATGTCCTCCATTTGACCCGTAGCTTGGCCTTCTATATCGATTTGGCTGTTCTTCCTTCTTGATTACCCCTTCTTAGATTGCATCCTCTATCCTTGTCCCCACGTCAAAACCTCAGTGCAGGTGTTAATCGACTGAAACCTCATCTTTTCTTGGTAGAAGGACTGAAGGTTCTTCATTATAATTCGAATTTGATCTTTCTCAGGCGACCTCTGCACCATCTTGGCAACCTTTGCCCTCCACCTGCTCAAGTATTCTACGAACGATTCCTTGTTCCCTTGCCTGGTGGTTTCCAAGTCTCTGACTGTGACGTCCAAGTCTTGGTTGTACTTATACTGTGCCACAAGTGCTTTGATCACCTCCTCCCACACCCTAGTCTTGCTTGGTTTGAGCGTGAGGTACTAGGACAGAGCGGCCCTAGTTAAAGTCTACTGAAACAGGACGGCCATCATGGTGGTGCTTGATCGGGAGAGAACAAATCCTATTTATACGCCTTAACGAGCATTTGTTAGTACCTTTTTATCCTGTTTTTGTATATTTTTACTTCGTTTTCTATTTTCTGACAGGTTTTGGAAGAAATCAAGTATATCAAGCTAAATAGGGTGAAAAAGCAGAAAAAAAGAAGTTGAAAAAGCCAGTTCGCGCGCGCGAGCTGCGCGCGCGAAAACCAAGAAATCGCTCGCGCGATCCGCGCGCGCGATGTACCAATTGTCGCGCTCGCGCACCCACTCGCGCGATATATGTAAAAATGGAACTTGCGTATTTCAGTATACTGATGATTCCTACGTGAACGAAACTGCCTAATTGCGTCTGGAAAGCTAAATACAGCAGTTTTAATGAGTTTCGAGTTAGAAAAGCTTCCAAAAACTTGTTGTAAATCTATATATACCCTATTTTATTTCAAATTAAGGGTTGAAAACTATTATACACATCAATATACAACCATACTTTCAGCCAGTGAAGGGAGGAAAGCAAGGAGAAGAAGAAGAAGACCAAGGATTCCCATGGCCTACTCCATCAACCTCTTGCCGATCTCTACTTCTATGGACAGCTAGACATTAGATCTAGGGTTTCAATGAAACCCTAGTCGAGTAATAGGGAGTATTTTATGTTTTTATTTTAGTTTTATTATGTATGGATGACAGTCACATGTTCCGAGGATTTTTATAAATAAATCGTACTTCTATTGATTAAATCATTGCTTTCAAAGTTTATTCTTGTCTTAGATCTATTTTGACTGTGATGTGCTCAATGATCTATGCTCGCTGTGCTTGTTTAGATTATTTACATGTGATGGTGCTTTATTGATTTGTGCTATCAAGTATCCGAATAATCCATGCCTAGATTAGACGAATTATGTCACAACCCTAGTTTAGTGTGGGATGATTCGTGCTAACCGAAGATGGAATATGTTGGTGCTTGAACCATGATTATTTTCTTGACGGAGGAATTGGGCTTGTAGCCACAATTCCCCATAATCATCCAACGTAGTAAGCTAATTGAATTCATAAATATTCCTATTATGAAGCTAGTGGTGGAGTTGCAATCCTAGGTTCCCTTTACATATTTACAAAAACACTTTTAATTGCTTTCATAGTTTAGATTTATTTTTATTGTTATTAGTTTAATTAAAATCAAATCAGAAATCCGTTTTCATAATTAACTAAAGTTAGCTTTTAAAATTAAGCCGCTGTAGTTAACCAATCCCTGTGGGTTCGACCTTTGCTTTCACACTAAAAATCTTTTGAAAAGTAAAGAACACTTTTTATATCTTGATATTGACAACATCAGTGCTCAATCCACTCGGTTGAAAAGCTCCGATACACATCCTTACATGACTGCGAGGATTCCCTGTTCCGTCGAACTTGTCGAAAACTGGCATTTTAAAACCAACAGGCAGTGTTTCGCGGACCCCATCATACAGACCCTCTAACTCCATCAGATAAGTGTCGACCCCCTGAGCCTTGCGCATCAACCTTTCCAACTTCTCTATCTTCTTGGTCATTACCCTCTTTTTGTCAGCCTTTTCTCTGTCCACCCTCTCTCTTTCTACTCTGGGAACCTTGGCCCTTGGCATCTCTGGCTCATCATACCAACCTTTTTCCCTAATAGGCGGATCAATGTTTGGTGGATTTGTAACTGGTGGCGGGCTTGCTATTGCTTCTATCATGACCATCATGCAGTTCATATTCTCGGTCTGTCGCCTCATCTGTTCTGCTTGTTGTTCTACCAGTGTCCTTAATTCTCCTACTTCCCCATCTTCCTTTCGTCTGCCATCTCAAAGTTTCCTTCCCTTCTTACTAGCCTTGCTGTGAAACCTCTAAACCAGACCGTGCCCAAACTTGATGCTATTTTTGCCCTACAAAAGAATTTTTAATGACTTTCAAAAACTTCTTTTGTTATTTCTTCTTCTTTTTATCCTAATTTTGAAAGATACTTGGTGAAATCCTTTTTTTATGAATGGTTCATATGTCACACAGATGCAATGCATGTATGTGTGTGTGTGTGTGTGTGTGTGTGTGTGTGTGTGTGTGTGTGTGTGCCTATTCTATATGCGAAAGAAAAGAAAAATTATAACCCTATCAAATAGCCACATAAGCGTATAAATCCCTCACTCATGTCAAATGCGCCAATTTTCCCTTTCATTGCGATCCTTACTACCCTTTCCAAGGTCGGGTATTTTATTTGAAAAACATTTCTTTAGATGTTGAGATTTTTCAGAAAAAAAATTTTCAAGAATTTTTCTCAATAAAGATGATTGGATTGAAATTTTTGAAATTCATTTGGAAAAGCATTTCTCCAAAACACAATTCCGAACATTTTGGATTTTTCCTCTGAATATACTTTGTCAAAAACTTTGTTTAGGGCTTTAATCAAAAAGGTGATCTTCAAAGATTTTTGAAAGAGAGGTTTGAAACCTTGGAACAAAGGTGACAAGAATTGCTTGTTTGCAAGGACAGATTTAAAACTCTTTGGGTAGAAGAGTCACTTGATTGGATTATCACAGTATTTTTCATGAATTCGGATACATACAAGGTCAATGATGCTTAGCTAAAACATGATACAAGAGATGTAATCTTATCATCAAGATTAGGCATGTTCCCCAAATGTAATGGGACATGAAGAGGAATTTCTCAAGAGTGATTAAGAGGTTACACATCTTTTATCAAGCAAGCATCGTCATCATCTCAAGTAATCCCTTCCGGGCATACAAAACTTCTTAACACATAATCCTAATCAAGAATTGATCTCCTAAGATTGAAAGGTTCTATAGGAGCTTTTCATGCAAAGGCTGGGTTTTGGTCAAATTAGGGACCCTTGACACACATCTGATAGGATGCTTCATATACCAACACATGGTACGAGATCAAGGGTGATCACACAGTCCCATGATAGCTTGACCGACCGGGTTGCCCCGAGCCTCCAAGGTCATAGTTCCGTGCAATCGACTAGCGAAACATACAAATGCAATGCAACAGGCACACAAAAATTAATTAATTCGATTAAAAGGATGCTTCAAGTCTAATCCTCGGTGAACCTAAAATCAGAAATTCTGGTCTGCGAGAAATTCTGGGTTCGGTCCCCAGCAGAGTCACCATATCATGGATATCGCATTTTCTCTTACCCACAGCTTTTCAACTTTCTTTTCAGATTAAAACACAAATACGAGTCGCCACTTAATTTTTAAAAGGAAAATTAAGAAACCATTTAAAAGCAAACTGATCTTTTTGGAAACCAAAGATTAAAGATTAACTAGGTTCAGGGATTATGGAATGAGAGAGGAAGGAGCCCGACAGACTAAAACACCATCTCTCATCCTATCTCGCAATAGGCCTCTACTCAACATCCTTATAATCAAATTATTAATCTAAGTATGCCCTCGATTAATACATATATATAAATATACATTACAAAAGCATGTCGGAAATGGTGTAAGATTGCTAACAACAAAATATCATTCATAAACAACAAAATATACATTACATATATATAAATATACATTACAAAAGCATGTCGGAAAAATAATTTCGTCGCTAAAAATACTCTTTAGTGACGAAATATTTCGTCGCTAAAAGTACCCTTTAGTGACGAAACTATGTTTCGTCACTAAAGATCACCTACTTTTAGCGACGAACTTTCGTCACTAAAAGTTCTATTTAGTGACGAAATATTTCATCAACAAAAAGAATATTTTCCGACGAAATATATTTCATCAAGAAAGGTCACCTACTTTTAGTGACAAACTTTCGTCGGGAAATAGAACTATTAATGACGAATTAGTTCGTCGCTAAAGGTATTCTATTAGTGACGAAACATTTCATCACTAAAAGTGACTAATTTCCGACGAAATACATTCGTCAATAAAGAATAACTATTACTGACGAATTATTTCGTCACTAAAGGTGATTATTTATCTACGAATTCTTTTCGTAGTTAAAAGATAACTATTACCGACGAAATATTTCGTCACTAATAGTATATTATTATCGACGAAATAATTTCGCAGGTAAAAGTTCACTAATAGTGACAAAATATTACGTCACTAAATGTTAGAAGAAAAATGATATGTGAACCATTAGTGACGAAATATGAACAATTAGTGACGAAAATTTCATCACTAAAAAAGCATGCTCTTTTTGGAAATATATTGCATTTTCAGTCTAGTTTTTTTTTTTCACCTGCTAATTGAATAATCTAAAAATATTCATAACATCCACAGCATTCATATTAAATAATCAAATGTTCATTCATTACTAAAATCATCTACTCAATCCAACATAACAAAATAGTATATTGAAAATCCAAAATACAAATTCAAAACAAAAAATCAAACGTCAATCCCGTAATACAAATATTACTTCAGTCCAAAAAGATCAAAATACGGAGTTGAAATCAATCCTCGAGATGCCCGTAAATCTGCAATATAAAATTTTAAACGTCAATGTCAAAAAAAAAAAAAAAACCTAAATTTGGAACATTGTTTTTTATGTCCTTTAATGAAATAGCTAAGGTTTCAAAAGAGTTTAGAGTAACTTTTTCAACTTAAAATTAACGAACCATGTAGAAGCGGGAGATGGTTGCGGATTCTGCCTCATCAGTTGGTCTAGCAATTGTTTCATTTGCGCTTGTTCTTGTGCCATCCGACTTATCATATCTTGCTGGCTCTCAACAATACCACGCAAGGAAATAACCTCTGCATCGGGTTCGGTAGATAGTGTCTGAGATGAGCACGACGTTGGCCTAGGCCCATGACCAAGACCTTTAACATAACCTGGCTTCTTTCCCAACACACAATCAGCAACCTCATCCTGTGTCGGGCGGGTCCCTCCCTCAGATACAGGCTGGTTCAACCTCTCCTCCATTTCCTCCTACAAAGCATGTGGAAACTTATAAGCACTCATTGTGAGTAGTCATTACTACTTTTGACCAACTTTAATAAGATATAACTAGTAACTTACATGTATCACCCTAGCCTGGTCACAACACCAACCATTGGCTTCCGTGTGACGTGAGCATTTCCACCATTCACAACGGCCAAGAGGCCTCCCACGGGTCTTTTCCTACAATTGAAAAAAATGACTTTTAGAATCGTAAAGAAATATTATTAATTTGAAGACTTGTATAAACAATATTCACCTCTTTTGCTTTGGCTGCCACAAACGATCGTGATCCCATACAATGAGTGACAGTCTGGCTAGCTCTATTCTTCTTATTTGTCTCAGACCGTTTCTTCAAGAGTAAATAATTTTAAGTAAATGAACAAATATAAATGTCGTTCTCAAATCTTAAGATTAAACTTTTAATTGTACCTTAAAGGCTTCTGAAGAGAAATAGTCGCATTTTTTTATCCCAATCAGGCTGACTCAACTCAATGGGGCAATGGGCACGTGCCTCATCCACTGAGATGTACTTCTGAAATAACTTGTGCAACTCGTAGTTGCTGCCCCTCCTGCGTGCCATTGCGAGCTCAGTGCAAGTTCGCTTAGCATGAGGTGTAGATGTATCCACATCAATCCTCATCTGCAAGTTAAAAAAAAATTCAAACATGTAAAATAAAAAAAATAAAAAAAGCATATTATTGTCAAATATCTATATGTAAAGTTTTAATAACAAACACTATTTAATATACTTTCAAGCGGGTGAATAACTCCTCTTTATCTGTTTCAGGCACTTCACTCCATTTATTGTATTTCTTTGCAATGTTCTCCCTCGTAAGAACACCAATCTCATTAGAGAGCTTGGCAGACTGAACTTCATCGGTTGGTCTACCCAAAATAGGGTCTATGTCAACTGTTAACTTTCGGCCTTGACTTCGTATCAGCTTATCGAGCCCCTTACCTCTAGTGGGCCCACGACCACTCACGGTAGAACCTATAATAAACAAATAGAGAGACATAATCATTCTTATGTAATCCGCATAACTGTAAAGCAAATGAGTATGTATTAGACATTATATTATTACTAAAAACAAAATATATAACATGATAAACATTACCAACAGATGACGGTGTATGCGAAGTAGAAGGCTCTGATGGTATACTCGTCTCGCCTGCTGCCGAGTGATGGTGGACAGAGGCATCATGGGGTGAAGATAACTCCGATGGCCCACCTACACAACATCTACTCTGATCATCAACTACCGGTGGCAATGATTTAGACGAGCGCCGCTTTCCGGGTGCCATAGTTAAACCTGTGGCAAATGTGGATACACATAATAGGACTAAATAAATAACATCATGCATAGAAATTGAATAAATCACTTCACATTTCCAATATGACAAAAGACGCCATAGTAAACATGCGTAGAAACCAATCAAATGTTCATACATTAATAAAGTCACATACTTAATCCACAAACCAAAAAAAAAACATATCTTCCTACATCCAAAATCCAAAGCAAATAAAATTTCAAAAAAATTAGAATAAAACAAGACGTATATTTCAGTCATATGCTCCGAATGCTTGTAAATCTGCAACACAAAAATATATACATCAATGTCAATAAAATAAAAACAAAAGAAACAAAGTTTGAATATTTATAAAATACATTATCTTTTAACTATAAAATTACCTCACATATTAATTTCATTGTCATCATCATCATCATCATCATCAGTACACACATGATTATCGGACTCATCCATATACTCAATCAAGGTTTCATCCTCTTCATTCTCTTCATTCTCTTCTTCGACCCCTTCGTCATCATCACATATGAAGTCGTCTGTAGTATTTCCTCGCTTACTTGTTTGCACAATCCTAACATCAACCATTTCAGGAGGAATATCTTTCCTATTTAATGCCCCAACTTCATTCTCATGAACATGGACAAAGTTCGATGACTCATTTTCTTGGTACACCTCTTCAGTGACCACGTTTACATCATCAGCATCCATTTCTGCAGTTACTACCTCTGGAACATCATACACATGCCTATGATGAATCTCCTGAACAATTTGCCAATTTGTACCCAACTTCGGGTCATTTAGGTAGAAAACTTGCTTCGCTTGGATCGCTAGCACAAATGGATCATTCTCGTACCACCTTTTACTTACATTTAAGCTTGTAAAGTAATCATCTTTTTGTATCCCCTTTTTTTTATCATCAACATCGAACCAATCACATCGAAACAGTACAACCTGATTGTCCATTGGATAATCCAGTACAAGGACTTCTTTAAGAACACCATAGAAGTTGATTAATTGGTCCTCATGTTCCCCCTCTACAACTAAGCCACTATTTTGACTCTTACGTCGACTGTCACGATCTCGTGTATGGAATCTAACTCCATTAACTATGCAGGCACTATATGATTGGGCCCTAAAGTCTGGACCCAAAGCTAAGGCATATAATTGATCACTAGCTTCATTTGATCCTTCGTGGCGCAACTGTTTCATCTATTAAAAAAATGTAGATATAGTCATATATTTGGGTATGTTAATCAAATTCAATTCAATTCAAATCATATCAAATCTTACATATTTTTTAAACCAACTAGCAAATTCCTGTAGGTGCCTCTCTTCTAAGTTTTGTTGACTTTGAGTCATCAAGTATGTCTTATGCTCACTGGATACACAATCAACAATAATTAAATTATGCAACAATAATGTTCTCACTTCGTAGATATCGATTTTTTAAATGATATATGTACAGTGCTTACTCGATGTACTTGTCCAAACTGTCACAATTATTTAGCACGTATCTATGTAAAGTATCATAATCATGCTCTGCCATCTCAAAATAGCGTCCTGCTCCAAAAGGACGTACTTTCGGTGTGAAAACTGACAATTTGCTATCTTCGTCACCATTTCCTCCATCATAATTACGTTCATTTTTGTTATACTTGGTCTCAATTCCACGGAGATACATGGATACAAATGTTAGACACTCATTCACAATATAGGCCTCTGCGATTGATCCTTCGGGACGAGCTTTATTGGTGACATAACCCTTAAGGGTACACAAGTACCTACAAATATATGGACAATTTGCAAATAACGATATGAGTTTTTAAATAAGCATATACATGAACCAATCAATTTGTATAACTACTTTCACCTTTCAATTGCATACATCCAACGGTACTGCACTGGTCCTGCAAGTATTGCCTCATGTGGAAGGTGAATGGCTAAGTGGACCATGACATCAAAGAATGCAGGTGGGAAGATTGCTTCTAGCTTGCACAATATTTTTGCAATATCGTTCTCAAGTTTCTCGAGCACTTGTAACTTCAAAGTCTTACAACATAGTTCTTTGAAGAAAAAGCTTAGCTCAACTAGCGCGGTATACACGTCCTTTGGTAAACATTTTCGGATCGCAACAGGTAAAAGTCGTTGTAGTAGAACGTGACAATCATGACTTTTCATCCCTGACACCTTATGATCCTTATCGCTCACGCAACGAGCAATGTTGGATGCATAACCATCTGGAAATTTTACAGACTTAAGAAATTCAGCAATATCTCGCCTCTCATTAGGGGAAAGTGTATAACATGCAGGTGGTACGGCATATGAGTCTCCCCTATGTTCTGGATGTAATTCCGCCCTTATGCCCATGTCAACCAAGTCTAGTCTCGCTTTAAGCGTGTCTTTCGATTTACCATCTATGTTCAACAATGTTCCCAACACACTCTCACAAATGTTCTTCTCAATGTGCATCACATCAAGATTATGGCGTAGTAAATGCTTGTGCCAATACGGCAATTCAAAGAAAATGCTCTTTTTCGTCCAATTCAACTCCTCGGGTCTTCGATTTCTCTTCTTACCAATAATCGGATGCTTCCCAGGGTTGACATCTTGAACACGACGTAGCTGTTGTAGGATTTCTTCCCCAGAACGCTCCTTGGGTTTTGACCCATGTTCTGTCTTGCCATCAAACTTTCTGCTCCTTCGCCAACTATGATTCTGAGGCAAAAATCGACGGTGCCCCGTATAACCTATCTTACCTCTCAACTTCCTTGAAAATATATCCTCATTGCAAGTAGGGCATGCCTTGTATCCTTTAGTACTCCAGCCAGACAAATTAGCATACGCAGGAAAGTCATTTATAGTCCACATAACTGCAGCACGTAACTGAAAACTCTCTTCAGCATATGCATCATATGTTCGTGCACCATTCTCCCACAACTCTTTTAATTCATTAATCAGCGGTTGTAGATACACATCAATGTCCTTCCCAGGTGCAGTTGGTCCAGGTATAAGCAAGGACATCATAAAAAATGGTTCCTTCATACATTTCCAAGGTGGTAGATTGTATGGCATAAGTATCACAGGCCACATACTGTAGGAGCTGGACATATTACCAAATGGGTTGAAACCGTCACTTGCTAGACCAAGCCTGACACTACGAGGATCTTCCGAGAATTGTGGGTAGGCCTTGTCAAACTCTTTCCAAGCTTTTGAGTCGGCTGGATGTCTCAATACGTTGTCATCATCGACACGTTTTTCTTTATGCCACCGCATATCTTCAGCCATTTTTTTTGACATAAACAACCTTTGGAGTCTCGGCTTCAACGGAAAGTGACGTAGAACCTTGTAAGGTATCTTCTTGCCCTTTCCATCATTAATTTTCCAACGGGACTCGTGACATACCGGACACTCCTCCAAATCTGCATTCTCATTCCAAAATAGTGCACAATCATGTTTACATGCATGAATCGAAACATAACCCAATCCAAGATCCCGCAACATCGTTTTGACCTCGTAGTGTGACTTAGGAAGCGTTTCACCTTTTGGAAAAGCATCCTTCAATAAGTCAATCAACGAGTTAAATGATTTGTTGCTCCAATGATTCATTACCTTCAAATGAAACAACTTCACAACAAATGACAATTTCGAATACTTCGTACATCCTGGATAAAGTTCACTCTGCGCTTCTCTCAAAAGCTTATCAAATTTGTCTCCATCATCATCATGCACAGATTCGGAAAAGTGACTATTGAAGTCATCTATTGTAGAACTCTCAACGAAAGCAGCCCGTCTTACATCCTGTATAGCTTCAACCACCTCATCCCCTTCATCCTCATCATTGTCTTCTGTTCCATACTCGAACTCATTCTCTTCATCGTCAATGTCATCGTGTATAGTTTGAAGTACTTCCCCATGATGTATCCATTCCGTGTAACCCCCCATCATCCCTTTAATTATCAGGTGATCTTGAACGTCCTTGGAAGGTCTAAGTGGTAATAAATTTAAACAATCTCGACAAGGACATCTCATAAGACTATTATTACCCAAATGATCACATGCAAACTCTATGAATGACCTAACGCCCTTGATGTAAATTTCTTCGAGCCTACGAGGATGTTGCATCCAACTTTTATCCATAACAATCCCCTATTTATAGTAAAAAAAGAAAAAGAAAACTTAGGAAAACTCCAAGAGAATGCTTATGTTAAAAAATTAGGACATCTCCAAGAGAAACTTATTTATACTTAATGTTTTACTTCACTTAGCTTATAAAATTTAATGTTTGACTTATGAACTACAAAAAAATAAATAAATAAATATGCCGTCAAGCACCCTCTTACAAGGCCAGCTTATGTGAGTTGGGACTCTCAACTTGGGTGTGGGGAGTTCAAAGTCAAGGAGCAGAATAAAAACATTAGAAATAATATTCTTTTAACTCTTCATGCCGGAAAAGGGTTCGGATATAAACATAAAACTATCTTAGCAAAGCTTTCATGAGGGTGGTTTTTTTTTTTCCTTTTCTCTTCTTAAATGCAAAGTATAGAAATCAAACTCTTGAATCATTGCACCCAACTTCATGGTACCAATATAATTACAACTTGGTAGTATTGTACTAGACTGTTTGCCATTCATTAAGTTTTAACCCCATTTTGAACTCCAATACGTTTCTCTTATTTTATTTTTAAAGTAAAAGGAATTAATCACAAAGTTAATGTCAAGCAAGTCAAGTAAATATTGAATGCAATACTCTATCACATCCAAGGGCGGAGGCAAATGAGGCTGGGGTGGGCTTAAAACTTAGTCTAAATGTAGAGAATGCTTGTGAATATTGATTACAATACAATACAATACAATAATATGGAGAATTTTTTAGTACATGTGATATTTTAGTCTAAATGTAGTCTAGTCCACCAAAACTATGTGTTTCAAACCTAATTTGATACTATACATTGTTGATAAATAAATCCCAAAATTTATAAATATAACCTAAAAAGATAAAATTGTTAAAAACTAGAGAATGCTTATGTTAAAAACAAAAAGGAAAATTGTTAAAAACTAGAGAATGCTTGTTTCACACATGTTGCTAAAGATATATAACTTTACAAAGAGGTTGCGATGTCCAACGAGTTCGTCTAATACATATCTTGTTACATGGTTTTGGATTCAAAATGCCCAAGCAACAAAGTCGTGAGGATACGGAGGATGGAGGTCGTACTAGAATCATACTAATGATTCAAGGTTACTATATAAGTCGGGAAAATTAGAAAGATAAGAAATTCAGTGAACCACTTCGCTTCCTCTTTTCATGCCTTCCTACTATACTTTTCAAAAAATTCTAATTTCTATTGTTATAATAATATGGAGTATCACAATAGAAAATTAGTTTTTCTTCTCGTGTTCTTTTGTTCTCTAAATTTGCTAACCAAACGGAACATTGCTTCCAAGGAACTTTAAATTAACCAGCATACAATACAATCATTTGAGCCTTTTCAGTATTCACCACACAAATTAAAGTTAAATGTTTTTGGTGTTTTAGAAAGAAAAAAATTCCACCAACTCTGAATTTCACCAATGTCCTTCCTAATAAATATATATATATATATTATGGGAATAAAAATATTCTTTGGTTCTTTGTAAACTTGCAAAAATTTGTCAATAAGCACATGGTAAGTACCTCCAAATATAGATCTGACACACCCAGTCAAAATAGCAGATGTTACCACAGTGACCTAAAAAGATCCCAAATTAAGTTCAGCAAACAGAGCAGCAATACATGAAAAGGTTCATATGTCTTTAGTCAGCATAGAACAAATAGCTAAAACCACATACAGCAAGGGGGGCCTTATTTTCTTAGAATAAGTTACTCAGGAAATTATATTTGGGTGAAACATCCAACATTCAATCCCAATCCATGCCTTGCTTTTTCATTGCATTAATTTAGCCAACTGTCTAAATGGAATTTTCTAATAATATATATATAAATATATAAGGAAATGGTGTTTTCAGGTAGTTCATTTCCAGCACTGCAGGTACATGGACCATATATTGATGAATAGGCAAATTAAAGGAATACCCAACTGTCTATTAAAGATATTGCATTTTGTTTTCAATTATTGACTTCCATCTTTTGTTCTTTCTTCTTTCTTTGTTTTTTTTTTCCCCCTAAATTCTCTTGTACATTTGTTTGTTGAATATTGTAATAATTATAGGATATCTGAAATTTGCTATCTTAATTTCATTGCATAAGAAAACACAAAAACAAATCAGTAATATTTATAGAAAGACTCAATTGTTCATTGAAAAGAAAGCTTTCAGTACAATTATTCTGATAGCCACATTGGAAGATTTACAAGCTTTGTAATCACAATTCACACAAGCAGTTACCAAATTCACTCACCAACTTAAAAGTAACTAACAATAACATAAGCAGACCCTCTCTGTTCTCTCCATCTACGTACATTTGAAAAGGCTTTATTACAATCTCTAAATATCTCATTAACCCTTCATTGCTTGAAATTAAAAACACTTGAGCAACTCAAATATGGGACCGATGTTGCAACAACCTAAGGACTATGAGGAGAGAAAGGAGGCAATGGAGGGAAGTAATTTAGAAAAGTCTATGAGTGTTGAGGATAATTACTTGGGTCTCCCCTGGCCTCTCTACAATATATATATTAAACCATAATTACTTGGGTCTCTCTCCTCTTCCAATTTAAGATTTCTTTATTTAATTTTTGGATATCACATTTTAATTCATCTTTCAAAAGTCAACATACTTCAGCTATACCCTTAGTGTGCATATATATATATATATTTAAAAGTTTTTTCCATTTTGATGTGACACTAAAGTTTAAAATTTTTAAAAAGGTGCAAAATTTGATGAAAGTTCAGAATTTTCACTACAATCACATAAAAACTTTTTTAAATACTATAGTTGGAATTCCAAAACTAAACTTGGGATGAACGAGTAGTCTATAAATTACCTATATATGTAGAACTTGCTCTCTTATTACAATAGAAGCACTGGACAACATTGTATTTAAAATAAATAAATAAAACTAAATGGACAGAAAAAGTCAATGTAACCTTCGTATAATGAATATGATCACTAATCAATTTTACAATGAGTGAACTAACTTAATTATTTTAAGTTTTTTTAAAAGCACTTAAAGTGCCATTATTTTAAGCTTTCTTTGATAGTACTGAGACAATTTCACGGCTTTCTTTGCTTCCCAGGGTTGAATCAACTCAAATATAATTATGTATTTGTGAATTTGCTTTTTAATTAGATACATAAGAGTCCTGATATAATAATAGGTAGAAAGAGAAGTTTTACCTGATGAAGTTTCTCAACCTGTCGTCGCTGCCTCCTGATGTGAATCGCTGCCTAACTTTGAGAAGAGAAACCGAGAGGTTGAGAAGAGATAGAGAGATACAGATGAAATAGGTTTTAGGGCAAAAAGAGAGGGAAAGTTTGGCGGAAATTGGGAAAAAAATTGGGAAGTTTTATGCTGATGTGTCATGTATATACTTTTTGAATCATTTTTTGCTCTTCGTTTGAATCATGTAGAGAGGTGAGATATAATTAGTAGTGGTATGTCATGAATATCCTGATGTAGTGACTAATCTATTTCTTTAAAATTATTCATATATACTTTTTCTCCTCTCCTATTCATTAAGAGCAATGCTATATGCACTCCCAAATGCACAATTTTGTTTTAAAATGTTGGACCTCGTGTTGAAAAGTCGGTACGCAAAAAAGGGAGTGTATAGGGTGTGCAAGCTTTTCAGCATGAAGTCCAACATTTTTAAACAGGGTTGTACATTTGGTTGTGCATTTGAGAGTGCATCTAGCATTACTCATTGATTAATGTAGTGGATTCATGATTAAATGATAATTAATTAATAATATTCATGTACTGAACCCCACTACATTAGCCAATAAAAAGAAGAGTGGGTAAAATGTGTACAATTTTGGAGTGAGCAAAACAGCACTCTTTAAAAAAAGTCATTTTCTTTTCTTTCTTTCTTTTAATTAAATACTAAGGGTCTGTTTGATAACCATTTCGTTTTGATTTTTTTTGTTTTTGTTTTTATTTTTTTGAAAATGACAATAAAAAAGGCGTTTGGTAAACTTAATTTTGTTTTTTTTTTTTTCAAAATCAATTTTAAAAAAGGGACCAAAAATGAAAACAAAAATTAGTAGCTTCCAAAAAAAGCAAAATCGATTTTGGTATCCAAGATTACTATTTTGCCCTTACCAATTTTAAAAGCCATAACTATTTAACATTAAACCAAAATTAAACGTGGTCAGACTCGTACATTTTTTTTTGTTGGGACCAAAAAAGTATATAATCGCAAAATGACCAAATTGCCCTTAAATATTACATTTAATAAATTAAAAAAATCAAGTCTTCAAATAACACAAGGTGACATTCTCAAAAGTTATTCGATGTTTTGGATTTAATGTCGGGGTCCATTTGGTCTGAATCTAATTGTAAAATGACTATTTTGCCCTTTATACTTCAAAATGTCATAACTAGTTAAGGCTAAACTAGAATTGAACATCGTCAGAGCCTATGAACTCATTCTAATATTAAGACCATTTGGAGAGCTAAAAAGTAGATATATTGTAAAATGACCAAATTGCCCTTGGAGCTTACATATAAGAAGTTAACATTGTTAAAATCTTCAATTAATACGGAATGACCTACCCCTAAGTTTTTCGATGTTCTGTATCCAATGGTAGGGTCCATTTGACATCTATTGAAATCGATATAAAAATCTAGTAAGGACCTTAATTAACTAATTCAATTGGTACTATTGTGAAGGACTATTTCAATTGATATGAGACCTTAATAACCCTTTTTGAAATAATCTTTCGGTTTATTTTGTATCTATATCTATGCATTGGATTTTCAATTTTGCGAAAATAAATAAATAATTTTGCCCCGCAAATTGGTTCGCAAATACTTTGTCAGTTATATCGTGTGGTACCACCAATCACTTATAAAAATATCATTACTTATATGTGTGTAAATGCAATCATAAGTAAGTTTTTTTTATCAAAAAAAAATTTGAAAACGTAAAAATGAACACATAAAATGGACCACATACCATTCATGCTGTACAAATTAAATAACAAAGTATTTTGGAATCAAATTTTGGAAGCATAGCTTACTCAAATTCCTTTTTAAAAAGTCACTTTCTTTTTTCTTTTCTTTTTTAAAAAGTAAATACTACTCCCTCTGTCCCATTTAAAGAGTCCTTGATGCCATTTTTTGATGTCCCATTTTAAGAGTCCTCTTTGAAAAGTCAAAGTACTTTAATACACTTTTTCCAAACTTTCTTTAGACGTTTTTTATAGTCCACGAGGTGAAAAAGTTATTTTGTAGTGTATCCTGATAACCGGGAGTCTGATTCCTGTTCCGTTTCTTCCTGCAACCTTCTTTAGACGTGTGGGAGGTACGAGTTAAGTTTCGTGGTTACCGGATCGACGGTTTTCAATTTGACCCCCCAAACCCCAAAAACTTAGTTTTTCATAGTCCACGAGGTGAAAAAGTTGTTTTGTAGTGTATCTTGATAACCGGGAGTCTGATTCCTATTCCGTTTCTGCCTGCAACTTTCTTTAGACGTGTGGGATGTACGAGTTAAGTTTCGTGATTGTCGGATCTACGGTTTGTAATTTGACCCCCCAAACCCCAAAAACTTAGTTTTCTATAGTCCACGAGGTAAAAAAGTTGTTTTGTAGTGTATCTTGATAACCGGGAGTCTGATTCATGTTCCGTTTCTTCCTGCATCTTTCTTTAGACGTGTGGGAGGTATGAGTTAAGTTTCATGGTTACCGGATCGACGGTTTGCAATTTGACCCCCTAAACCCCAAAAACTTAGTTTTTCATAGTGTACAAGGTGAAAAAGTTGTTTTGTAGTGTATCTTGATAACCGGAAGTCTGATTCCTGATCTGTTTCTTCCTGTAACTTTCTTTAGATGTGTGGGAGGTACGAGTTAAGTTTCGTGGTTACCGGATCGACGGTTTGCAATTTGACCCCCCAAAACCCAAAAACTTAGTTTTTCATAGTCAACGAGGTGAAAAAGTTGTTTTGTAGTGTATCTTGATAACCGGGAGTCTGATTCCTGTTCTGTTTCTTCCTGCAACTTTCTTTAGACGTGTGGGAGGTACGAGTTAAGTTTCGTGGTTACCGGATCGACGGTTTGCAATTTGACCCCCCAAACCCCAAAAACTTAGTTTTTCATAGTTCACGAGGTGAAAAAGTTGTTTTGTAGTGTATCTTGATAACCGGGAGTCTGATTCCTGTTCCGTTTCTTCTTGCATCTTTCTTTAGACGTGTGGGAGGTACGAGTTAAGTTTCATGGTTACCGGATCGATGGTTTACAATTTGACCCCCAAAACCCCAAAAACTTAGTTTTTCATAGTTCACGAGGTGAAAAAGTTGTTTTGTAGTGTATCTTGATAACCGAGAGTATGATTCCTGTTCCGTTTCTTCTTGCATCTTTATTTAGACGTGTGGGAGGTACGAGTTAATTTTCGTGGTTACCGGATCGACGGTTTGCAATTTGACCCCCCAAACCCCAAAAACTTAGTTTTTCATAGTCCACGAGGTGAAAAAGTTATTTTGTAGTGTATCCTGATAACCGGGAGTCTGATTCCTGTTCCGTTTCTTCCTGTAACCTTCTTTAGACGTGTGGGAGGTACGAGTTAAGTTTCGTGGTTACCGGATCGACGGTTTTTAATTTGACCCCCCAAACCCCAAAAACTTAGTTTTTCATAGTCTACGAGGTGAAAAAGTTGTTTGGTAGTGTATCTTGATAACCGGGAGTCTGATTCCTGTTCCGTTTCCTCCTGCAACTTTCTTTAGACGTGTGGGAGGTACGAGTTAAGTTTCGTGGTTACCGGATCGACGGTTTGCAATTTGACCCCCCAAACCCCAAAAACTTAGTTTTTCATAGTTCACGAGGTGAAAAAGTTGTTTTGTAGTGTATCTTGATAACCGGGAGTCTGATTCCTGTTTCGTTTCTTCTTGCATCTTTCTTTAGACGTGTGGGAGGTACGAGTTAAGTTTCATGGTTACTGGATCGACGGTTTACAATTTGACCCCCAAAACCCCAAAAACTTAGTTTTTCATAGTTCACGAGGTGAAAAAGTTGTTTTGTAGTGTATCTTGATAACCGAGAGTATGATTCCTGTTCCGTTTCTTCCTGCATCTTTCTTTAGACGTGTGGGAGGTACGAGTTAATTTTCGTGGTTACCGGATCGACGGTTTGCAATTTGACCCCCCAAACCCCAAAAACTTAGTTTTTCATAGTCCACGAGGTGAAAAAGTTGTTTTGTAGTGTATCTTGATAACCGGGAGTCTGATTCCTATTCCGTTTCTGCCTGCAACTTTCTTTAGACGTGTGGGATGTACGAGTTAAGTTTCGTGGTTGTCGGATCTACGGTTTGTAATTTGACCCCCCAAACCCCAAAAACTTAGTTTTCTATAGTCCACGAGGTGAAAAAGTTGTTTTGTAGTGTATCTTGATAACCGGGAGTCTGATTCATGTTCCGTTTCTTCCTGAAACTTTTTTTAGATGTGTGGGAGGTACGAGTTAAGTTTCGTGGTTACCGAATCGACGGTTTGCAATTTGACCCCCCAAATCCCAAAAACTTAGTTTTTCATAGTCTACGAGGTGAAAAAGTTATTTTGTAGTGTATCTTGATAACCAGGAGTCTGATTCCTGTTCCGTTTCTTCCTGCAACTTTCTTTAGACGTGTGGGAGGTACGAGTTAAGTTTCGTGCTTACCGGATTGACGGTTTGCTATTTGACCCCCCAAACCCCAAAAACTTAGTTTTTCATAGTCTACGAGGTGAAAAAGTTGTTTTGTAGTGTATCTTGATAACCGGGAGTCTGATTCCTGTTCCGTTTCTTCCTGCAACTTTTTTTAGACGTGTGGGAAGTACGAGTTAAGTTTCGTGGTCGCCGAATTGACGGTTTGCAATTTGACCCCCCAAACCCCAAAAACTTAGTTTTTCATAGTTCACGAGGTGAAAAAGTTGTTTTGTAGTGTATCTTGATAACCAAGAGTATGATTCCTGTTCCGTTTCTTCCTGCATCTTTCTTTAGACATGTGGGAGGTACGAGTTAAGTTTCGTGGTTACCGGATCGACGGTTTGCAATTTGACCCCCCAAGCCCCAAAAACTTAGTTTTTCATAGTCCACGAGGTAAAAAAGTTGTTTTGTACTTGTAGACACCCCATTTTGTCGGCTATCAGATTTAGGAGACCCATAGCTTGGTGGTTCACAATGATCGTAAAAGACTCAAAAAGGACTCTTGGAAGTCAGCTCTATCTCTCAGAATGCTCAGAATGACCAAAATACCCCTGAAAGCCCGAAGACTCCCAGATTTGGTCCCAAAGTTCTGAAAACATGCTATGTCGTAAGAAAAATGATAAAATGAGTTTTTAAGTAAAACTGGATGAAATCGTCAGCTCCCAGAGACCCCGGAAGTTCCCCGAAAGTCCCCGTTGACCGGTTTGACCAAGGTTTGACCAGGTTTGACCAAGTTTGACCGAAATCGTCCGAATTCACCGGAATCATTAGAAAAGTATTAAAATGAGTTTTAAAATAGAATCGCGCGAAAACGTCGGCTCCTGGGAGCTCCCGGAGGTTCCCAGAGCTTCCCGGGAATCCCAGGTTCGACCAGTTTGACCAAGATTTGACTTTGGAATCGGGGCACCGAAACAATTTTCAAATATTTTTCATGGATACTAGAGGTCAATAGCTTTTTAACGGTATATCGCACATAATTCCTGGATTTAAAACGAATTTATTTTGAATTTCCGAAGGTGGAAAAGGCGATCAAATCAGCTTTTATCGCGAATACCGCAAAACTTTTCAAAGTGACCTATCCCCGAACTATTTTTTATGTAAAGTAGACTCCATTACCTTTCCAACGGTATATCACAACCTCAATTTGGAGTTCGTATGCATTTTCTGTGAATTTCGGACAAAATAGGGTCTTTTCGCGAATACCGGAACCTCTGGGGGCCTAAACGTAAATTTCTGGGCGTCTGAGGAGCAGTGCTGCCGCGGCACTGGCCCACTGCCGCCGCGGCACTGGCCCAGTGCCGCCGCGGCACTCAAACCTCGCAGAGTCCATTTTTGTAATTTTTTTGGGGGTCCAATTTGATTAATTGAAAGTCAAAACGACATAGTTTTGTGTTCACAGTTGTTTGGGACCAATGGGAGTACTTCTAAAACCCCAAAACCACCCCAAATTGGCCTATATAAACCCCCCATTGCTCTTCATTTTGGGGGAGCCAAGTGCAAAGCTTGAAAACTTGTAGAGAAGAAGAGAGATAGAGATAGGTTTAGAAGAGAGAAAGGGAGCTTCTCCCATTGATTTTCCATAAGAAAGTGAGTTTTATTCTTGTTTTCTTCCATCATCCTTCTATATACTTCACATTCAAAGTCCACTCCAACCCTCATTCTTGAGCATTCATGAGATAGGAAGCTACTTCCATGTCCAAATGTCAAAATCTATGAGTGAAACACCAAGCTACAAGTCCAAAATCACATTGATTATCATCTATTGATTGCTATTTACTTGCTTTGATTATATATATGTTCATCTCTCCTTATCTCATTTCTTTTTCTTTTCTTTATTTACTTACTAGTTCATCATCATCTAAGTGATGACATGAAGTTTGGGGTGAGTGAATCCTTATGGATAGTAGCTCTTGACCTCAAAAACATGTTTGATAGATGATGATCATAACCTCAATACTTCCAAGGTATTCTTGGAATGTATTGAAGTTATGCCCAAAAATAAAATAAATCTCTCCAACAATCTTGGAGGTTCTTAAATGATGAGTTTGATGTAGGTATTCTAAGTGGCTATGATCCTTATTGAGTGTTGAAAACATGTTTTCAAAACACCTATTTCAAAACCCCTCTCAATCCCTCTCATTTGGTTTCAAGAAACAAAACTTTGTTTTCTCCAAAATCTTCAAAACAATGAGTCAAAACAGTGAGTGAGTTGAGTTCAAAGATTTTTCTAGAACACAATACTTAACATATGGATACAAGGCCACTTGGAAAGTCTTCCTAACTCATTGGAGAACACCCATGATTTTTGGTTTGACTTGGAAGTACTTGGAAATGGTCCATTTGGGTCCCAACATTCCTTCCAAACATTCTGTTTTTGCTGTCACAGCAGCTAGGTCAACTTACGACCTCTTTTCCAGAAAACTTTTCCAAAAGGGGTGGTCCTAACTTATTTTTCCCTTAAAATTCAATGTCTTAGGAAACTTTCTGTATAAAATGGGCCTCTAGATCATTCTTTTTCATTTTCTAAGATTTTCTAACATTTCAGTCGACAGTACGAACTCTGTTTCTGAGTGACCTCTATTGTTTATATAATTTCTCTCAATATGTGATAGCTATTCAAGATTTTCCTTTTGGGTTGTGTTCTAGACACAATAAGGAACATCTCTATAAAAAATCATGCATTGAAAACATTCCTAACCCCTCTTTTCATTTTCTACAAGATCATGTTACTGTTCTGTCCACTATTCACAGCAAACACCTTTTAACTTTCATTCTTTGATTTGATGCTTACATGAACTCCAAATTAGTTCATATCTTAGGAAGTAGTTCATACTACATTTGTACACATCCCATGTTGATTTCATTCATCCATCCATACACATTTTAGACTTCTAAGTCATTCTAGAAATCCATGTACACAAAACACACTACAACCTTTGTACACTTTAGATACATACATTGCATTCATGCAAGATTTGGGGTTTTTATAACTCTTAATCTAAGGAGATTATAAGGAATGAACTCGATCACCCGTTCATGCTTCCCCTTGATCTAATCATCCTTTCTCATCCGTCCCGGGGATTGAGAGGTCTTCTTTTATCAAAAAATAACATGCATCATACTAGCTTGCTAAGCATCCTTGTTTTCTTTGACTATTTGTTTCAAGAACAATTCATGTCCCCCTTTGGATTAGGAAGTCTTGATTATTTGATACATGATTAGACTATTTTTCCTAAGTTTATTTGTGTGATCTTTCACTTTACATTGTATGATATTTGACTTAGATCTTATGAATGATATCTTATCTTTAGATCTTCCATTTCAAGTTTCTTATGTGATGTAATATACTATCATAGTATTAATTGCCGAACCATACATAGTATAAGATGATTATTTGGATGCTAATTGAGGCCCGTCGAAAGACGGGGCGAGTTGAGGGTGTTTTAGTCGCGACGAAGGCTCCTTCCTCTCTCGTACCAAAACCCCGAACCAAGTTCTTTGGTTATGAAGGGCCGGTGCCCTTATCCGCTTGGGTGAGTCAAAATTAGGTTTCTTGGTTCCTTAAAGACCAAGTGGCGACTCTGTATCTGTTTTCAACAGACCTTTTCTTTTCCTTTTCAAAACAATCTCAAACAAGAGAAGTGGTCCGAAGTCCGGTGTCCACAATCTGGCGACTCTGCTGGGGATATTTATTTTCAAAACAAAATAATACAAAGGTTTGACTCATAAGAAGCATCCTTAAAATCATCTTTTTACTGTGTTTGGTTCACCGCATTGCACTCTTGCATTTTCCCCCTCCGACTGTGTCTGAAACGCGGCGCTGACATTGTTCAGGTCTTGCTGTGCCAGGGCACAAGTCACCGTTGATACTGTACCTTCCAAGGTATATCAAAAAGAGTAAAAACCTCCGTACTGTCTCCCTGACGGTATATTGGAACTCTCGTCAACGGACCCTCTTTGACTAAACCCAGCCTTTGCATATAGATTCCTGTAGAACCTTTCATAGGACTGTTCATTTATCTTTTCAGATAGGACAATGTGATATAACTGTTGTATGCCCTGACGGGATTACCTGCGCGGTGTAGACGCTTATGTGGCATAGAACAGAACCTCTTTCTTATGATTCCCAAGGCAATCACTCACGGGTAGTCACACTGAGTTGACCTGCCTAAGCATCATGACAAGGATGTCTACTCCATGCTCGCAAAGATATACACCGCAAACCTTGTTTGTCGGTCTTGAGACATAGGAGTATGAAAACCTGCTAGAAAGTATGATCACTGTAACCGTACTTACCAGCTTCCCAGAAACTCTGTCCAGATATCCCAGATATAACCACATTAACCAGCTTCCCAGAAACTCTGTCCAGATATTCCAGATATAACCACATTAACCAATTTTTCCCAGAAACTCTGTCCAGATATCCCAGATATAACTACATTAACCAGTTTCTCCCAGAAACTCTGTCCGAATATCCCAGATATAACTACATTAACCAGTTTCTCCCAGAAACTCTGCCCAAATATCCTAGATATGACCATATTGACCAGTTTCTCCCAGAAATTCTGTCCAAAATTTCCGAAATATCTTGGAAATCCATGTTATCCCTTGGTGATCATACTAGAAAGTAAGGTTAGCACACTCTGTATGGCTAGGGCCTTACTTGTTTAGCTGCTATCTGTTAGAAATAGGAGCATCATATAGATTAGGGCTTACATCCGCATGTTTGTCCCATTTGCATGCACCATCTATCTGCACGCACTGCCTCGAGTCAGTCCACATCACTGTCTTTGTCTGTCTAAAGTCGTCACTATCAGGACCTGATACACCCTTTTCTCTTGAAATCTGTCAGGTCAGTATAGATTCCCGAAGTCAGCAACTGGGATCCTCGTCCTGAGTCAGAAGTTCGAACAGTCATTTGGTCAAAATTAGCCCGCTAAGTCATTCCAACATGAATCAGGAAGAATTAGAAAACAAGGTCACTGAGTTGGGAGCAACCATAAACCAGCAATCTGATCGCATGGCCCAAGTTTTGAGTTTCATGGAAGAACTGAAACAGCAGCAGCCACAGTACCCACATGGGTTCCCACCACCACCGCCTGGGTTTGGACCGCCTCCCGAGAATAATGGGGAAGAAGACTGGTTTCAAGGAGTCCCGCCGCTTGCATATGAGAAGAAGCTCCAGGAGAAAATGGACAAAGTTGACAAGCTTGAAAGCGTACTGAGGAAAAGCAAGGGGGTCGATGATTACATGTTAGACCTGGAAGGCCTCTTTGAGCCCATCAAGCTAAGGCTGCCCGAGAACTTCAAAATGCCTGAAATTGACCGTTTTGATGGAACAGGGAATCCAAAAAGTCACATCAAGTTGTGCATGAGCATCTTCCAATCGATGGGCTGCACTTATGAGCACATTGCAATGCTGTTCCCGCAAACCCTTAAGAATGCCGCACTATCCTGGTTCCTAACCCTCGAAGCCTCCAAGACCCGAGTCTGGGAAGACATTGCTAGAACTTTTATTGATCACTACTCTTACAACCAAGAGTTTGATATCACCATCCGGGATCTAGAGACTACCAGGCAGAACTTTAATGAGTCCTTCACTGCGTTCTTGAGCAGATGGAGGAATAAAGTGGCTCAAATGATCCACAGACCTGTTGAGAGAGAGCAAGTACGTATGCTGGTCAAGAACATGCAACCAGTATATCATGACAAGCTATTCTACCAATCCATCTCCACATTCGAAGAGTTATTTGAAATAGGCACCAGAATAGAGGATGCCATCAGAGAAGGAAAGTTCAAAAAGGATGAACCCCAACACCAGTCCAAGAGACCTAACTACTCCCTGGACTCCCCGGATATCAGTGCACTTAGCAACCAATCAATGGCCTGCGCCCTTCGTCCATACCAGTTCGTTCCGCCAAATCGCCCAAAAGGCCCTCGCGAATTCTCCAAACTTGATGTTCCTCTTTCCACAGCCTTGGACCACTTACTCAGAAAGGGCCACCTACAGCTCCTCCCTCACAAACCGCTACCGGATCCCATACCCTCCCACTACAACATGAGCCTACGATGTGCTTACCATCAAAATCTAGGCCATGCCACCGATCAATGCATCCGCCTCCGCCATGACATTCAGAACCTCATAGAGGATGTATCCCATCCTAATCCAATCCACTATCTTGGCTTGGACCAACCGATCGAATGATCCCTTCCGTCGATGCTAATGAATGTTGAAGCTACGCAGTAAAGTGATGGTGTTTGGAACTTCTTCTAAAAAATTTAATAAATGGGTCGCAAAGACACTCCATTTGAGACCAGGTCGAGTCAAGTTGAGTCTGTTCTATGTTTCGAGTCCATTTCAATTCTAGTCTTGTGATCAAGTCTGTCTGTCATCGAGTTGTTAATAAGTCTGTAAACCTTCTCTATTGATGGAATGAAATCTCATTTTGCTTAATCTAATGTGCCCAGTCATAAATGCATGAATCACTAAACTGAAGTGTCACTTTTTGAATTACCATGGATATTACTCTGGTAATAATTTTTCTACGACAAAACAAAAAAGAATCCTGAAAGGTTAAAGTCGATTTCACGCTGACACTGATGAAGAGCTGGAATTGAATAGTCTTACTTTAAGAATTTAAAGATGCTTTTGCCTCAATCTTGAAAAGACATACTTGAAACTGACTTGGGGCTTGCCCAACACCTTTTTTTTCCACCATTTCGAAGCCTTAAGCCCGATCCAATTGGGAGCCACGCAATCTGTCCGATTGAAAGCAATGCAAACTTAGCCCTTGATGGTAGCCAAACATTTCAGTGAGTTTCATCTCCACTTTCAAAAAAAAAAGAAGAAAGGAAAAGAAAAGAAAAAGCTCGCCAGGTTGAAAACCCGAAAGGGCACCTAGGCAAAAGTTAGAGCTGAAAAAGGTGTTGATTTCCAAAATCTGACCCTAGCCAGTCAAAATGTTGGAGAAAAATTTTGATGAAATAAATGAGAGAATCATACGCTTCAAGATACATCTTAAGAACGTGCCAAGATCACATTTCAAAAGGCACGGAATGACCACAAATAAATTCCGAGAGCTGACATGCACATTCTGGAATTTTGAGATTGCGATTAAAGGATCTTGCAAGAATCAACTACATGAAAAACAAGAATTGACTGGCTAGGCAAAAGTGAAAAGGATCAATCCTCAAAACAAAAGAAAAAGAAAAAGAAAAAGAAAAAGAAAAGAAAGGGAGATTGAAACTGAATCTTTTTTATTCAAAGCTACCACAAGTGGCTCAAGTTTGAACTTCTTTGACGATTGGTTTGAAAAACCCTCATACCTCAAACCCCTTATTTCAAGCCTTGCCTTGAACTACGCTCGACCTGATTCCCGCTCGGGGATACGTAGGCAACCACAATGGTTCGGTCACCCCACCTACCTAAAAATCAACCCGCTTCTTTCCGACCATGGCCCGAATTACGTTGGACCTGATCCCCACTTGGCGGTACGTAGGCAGACTTTCAAAAAAAGAAAAAAAGAAGGATGGCTCGCTAGGTCGAAAATCCGAAAGGACGCCTAGGCAAAAATTAGAGTTAAATCCAAGGTGAGCAATAACAAAAGAGAGAAAAGAGCTTGCTAGGTCACCTCACTGGTGCCTAGGCAAAAGTTATGAGCATTTGAGAGATTAAAGTCACGGTCCATGCCTCAAGCCAGAAAATCACCTTCCACACTAGGGGCAAACATCGGCTACCCGCCTCGTTTGCCTGACTTTTACTATCTACCCTTCATACAAGGGGCAAACTTTGGTCACCTACCTCGTTTGCCCAAAACCTCCAATAAACCATCATCCAAACTAGGGGCAAACTTCGGTCACCCACCTCGTTTGCTTATGAATCCCACTTTATACAGCTCAAACTAGGGGCAAACTCCGTTTGCCTAACACAATCCCTTCACACCAAGGGCGAGTTTTCAAGTTACCAAGTTGTTTTGAAAATTTTGAAATAGAGCACCTTTTACTCTAAAAGCTAAGGCACTAATTCAAAGCACTTCCTGGAAGAAGCAGAAAATTGACTAGATCACTAAGGAGGAATTTTCAAAAATCAAATTTATCAGTGAAGTGCTACCATGTTAAGATGAGGGGTGAACACCAAAAGAGAAATGGTACATCGTTTATGACAAAAGCACATCAAGTTTTGACAAAACGAGCTTGTGTCAAATATGTCATCCTCGTGCGTCAATGTCTGTCAAGTTTTTGAGTCTGTTGTAGTCTCAAATGTGTAAGTCAACAGCGATTAATAAAATTTTCAAATCAAGTTATAAAGAGCATGCCAATACAAGCAGGAGTACCAAACACCATTACTGTACCGGTTAAGGCGTCAGCATGAGAAGCGTCCAAACTTAGGGCAAATACGAATTCCAAACCATCGAAAGTTGACCATCATCTCCTTGCAACATAAGTCCATGAGTGGCTGTTGATTACTTTCCCTCGTCCATGCAACATAAGTCCATGAGTGGCTATTGATGGATCCCGGTTTCGGGCCAGCAAGATTTGATCAACTATGAGAGATTCGAATTTGAATCCTGGTTCCCGGTCAAGAGAAGTAGTTGAAGAGAGATCCCAAAAAGAGTCGCTTCATCCCCAACAGATTCAGTTTAATCCCCAGCAGGCATATCGATTCGTACATCGTCAGTTCAATCTACGACAGTCACAGTAGTTCACTGTCGACTCGTCTTCTTGATTCGTACATCATCAGTTCAATCTATAATAGTCATAGTAAGTTCACTATCGACTCGTCATCTCGATTCGTACATCGTCAGTTCAATCTACGACAGCCACAGTAGTTCACTGTCGACTCGTCTTCTTGATTCGTACATCATCAGTTCAATCTATAATAGTCATAGTAAGTTCACTATCGACTCGTCATCTCGATTCGTACATCGTCAGTTCAATTATGACAGTCACAGTAAGTTCACTGTCGACTCGTCATCTCGATTCGTACATCGTCAGTTCAATCTACGACAGTCACAGTAGTTCACTGTCGACTCGTCTTCTTGATTCGTACATCATCAGTTCAATCTATAATAGTCATAGTAAGTTCACTATCGACTCATCTTCTCGATTCGTACATCGTCAGTTCAATCACGACAGTCACAGTAAGTTCACTGTCGACTCGTCTTCTCGATTCGTACATCGTCAGTCCAATCACGACAGTCACATTAGTTCACTGTCGACTCGTCTTCTCGATTAGTTTGATCGTCAGTCCAATCACGACAGTCACATTAGTTCACTGTCGACTCGTCTTCTCGATTAGTTTGATCGTCAGTTCAATCACGACAGTCACAGTAAGTTCACTGTCGACTCGTCTTCTCGATTCGTACATCGTCAGTCCAATCACGACAGTCACATTAGTTCACTGTCGACTCGTCTTCTCGATTAGTTTGATCGTCAGTCCAATCACGACAGTCACATTAGTTCACTGTCGACTCGTCTTCTCGATTAGTTTGATCGTCAGTCCAATCACGACAGTCACATTAGTTCACTGTCGACTCGTCTTCTCGATTAGTTTGATCGTCAGTTCAATCACGACAGTCACAGTAAGTTCACTGTCGACTCGTCTTCTCGATTCGTACATCGTCAGTCCAATCACGACAGTCACATTAGTTCACTGTCGACTCGTCTTCTCGATTAGTTTGATCGTCAGTCCAATCACGACAGTCACATTAGTTCACTGTCGACTCGTCTTCTCGATTAGTTTGATCGTCAGTTCAATCACGACAGTCACAGTAAGTTCACTGTCGACTCGTCTTCTCGATTCGTACATCGTCAGTTCAATCATGACAGTCACAGTAGTTCACTGTCGACTCGTCTTCTCGATTCGTACATCGTCAGTTCAATCATGACAGTCACAGTAGTTCACTGTCGACTCGTCTTCTCGATTCGTACATCGTCAGTTCAATCACGACAGTCACAGTAAGTTCACTGTCGACTCGTCTTCTCGGTTCGTACATCGTCAGTCCAATCACGACAGTCACATTAGTTCACTGTTGACTCGTCTTCTCGATTAGTTTGATCGTCAGTTCAATCCATGACAGTCACAGTAGTTCACTGTTGACTCATCATCTTGATTCGTACATCGTCAGTTCTTCTAGTCACTGTTAGTACAACTGTTGATCCAATCCATGATAGTCACAGTAGTTCACTGTTGACTCATCCTCTCGATTCGTACATCGTCACTTCTTCTGGTCACGATTAGTCCAACTGTTGATCCAATCCATGATAGTCACAATAGTTCACTGTTGACTCATCCTCTCGATTCGTACATCGTCACTTCTTCTGGTCACGATTAGTCCAACTGTTGATCCAATCCATGATAGTCACAATAGTTCACTATTGACTCATCATCTCGATTCGTGCATCGTCACTTCTTCCGGTCACGGTTAGCCCAACTGTTGATCCAATCCATGATAGTCACAGTAGTTCATTATCGACTCATCAGCTCGATTCGTATATCGTCAGTTCATTAATCATCATTGGTTTATCATCACTCTCATTCAAAATATGCCGTGTTCATCATTCTCATTCAAAATCTTAGGCTTCTATGTCCATTAATGGGGCTTCCATGTTCATCGCTTGGCATCTCGGGATTTCATGTCCATCACTTGACGTCTCTTGACTTCTGTGTCCGTCTCTTAATTTCCAGGGCTTCCGTGTCCGTCGGTTAACTATCAAACGGCATCTCCGAATATAGTCCTCCGGGACCCCACATCCAATTACATTCGCTTGCGAAGCACACTTCCCAAAATTCAGAAGTTTGCTCCAAGACTTAGAGTATTCAAACCTTGATGTCCCTATTCGGGTCAATAACTGCATCACAGTTAGAAATACCAACACAGCATAAGTCCACTTGGAGTGGCACACGCCCCACTACACCGGCTCATACTAGGGTCACAACACTAGGCATGATAGGACTCATGACATAATTCATATCACATCCATGCATTGCATATCATCCTCATAGCATATCATCCGCATGTCTTGTTGTGCATATGTGATTTGTTTTTTTTTGTGCCCTGAACTACGTCCTGGTCTGATTCCCCTTGGGATACGTAGGCAGCTCACACAGAGCACGACCAGCACTAGCCTCAACATCAACGCATCTTTTGCAACGTTTTTATCCTAAATCTATAGCCTCCAAAAGACCTGTCTCTTCAAAACTTTGGCACTCGCTTGCGACATGCGTTGCCTCGCAAGTTCCTGCCAAAGAGGGGCAAACTGTAGACACCCCATTTTGTCGGCTATCAGATTTAGGAGACCCATAGCTTGGTGGTTCACAATGATCGTAAAAGACTCAAAAAGGACTCTTGGAAGTCAGCTCTATCTCTCAGAATGCTCAGAATGACCAAAATACCCCTGAAAGCCCGAAGACTCCCAGATTTGGTCCCAAAGTTCTGAAAACATGCTATGTCGTAAGAAAAATGATAAAATGAGTTTTTAAGTAAAACTGGATGAAATCGTCAGCTCCCAGAGACCCCGGAAGTCCCGGAAGTTCCCCGAAAGTCCCCGTTGACCGGTTTGACCAAGGTTTGACCAGGTTTGACCAAGTTTGACCGAAATCGTCCGAATTCACCGGAATCATTAGAAAAGTATTAAAATGAGTTTTAAAATAGAATCGCGCGAAAACGTCGGCTCCTGGGAGCTCCCGGAGGTTCCCAGAGCTTCCCGGGAATCCCAGGTTCGACCAGTTTGACCAAGATTTGACTTTGGAATCGGGGCACCGAAACAATTTTCAAATATTTTTCATGGATACTAGAGGTCAATAGCTTTTTAACGGTATATCGCACATAATTCCTGGATTTAAAACGAATTTATTTTGAATTTCCGAAGGTGGAAAAGGCGATCAAATCAGCTTTTATCGCGAATACCGCAAAACTTTTCAAAGTGACCTATCCCCGAACTATTTTTTATGTAAAGTAGACTCCATTACCTTTCCAACGGTATATCACAACCTCAATTTGGAGTTCGTATGCATTTTCTGTGAATTTCGGACAAAATAGGGTCTTTTCGCGAATACCGGAACCTCTGGGGGCCTAAACGTAAATTTCTGGGCGTCTGAGGAGCAGTGCTGCCGCGGCACTGGCCCACTGCCGCCGCGGCACTGGCCCAGTGCCGCCGCGGCACTCAAACCTCGCAGAGTCCATTTTTGTAATTTTTTTGGGGGTCCAATTTGATTAATTGAAAGTCAAAACGACATAGTTTTGTGTTCACAGTTGTTTGGGACCAATGGGAGTACTTCTAAAACCCCAAAACCACCCCAAATTGGCCTATATAAACCCCCCATTGCTCTTCATTTTGGGGGAGCCAAGTGCAAAGCTTGAAAACTTGTAGAGAAGAAGAGAGATAGAGATAGGTTTAGAAGAGAGAAAGGGAGCTTCTCCCATTGATTTTCCATAAGAAAGTGAGTTTTATTCTTGTTTTCTTCCATCATCCTTCTATATACTTCACATTCAAAGTCCACTCCAACCCTCATTCTTGAGCATTCATGAGATAGGAAGCTACTTCCATGTCCAAATGTCAAAATCTATGAGTGAAACACCAAGCTACAAGTCCAAAATCACATTGATTATCATCTATTGATTGCTATTTACTTGCTTTGATTATATATATGTTCATCTCTCCTTATCTCATTTCTTTTTCTTTTCTTTATTTACTTACTAGTTCATCATCATCTAAGTGATGACATGAAGTTTGGGGTGAGTGAATCCTTATGGATAGTAGCTCTTGACCTCAAAAACATGTTTGATAGATGATGATCATAACCTCAATACTTCCAAGGTATTCTTGGAATGTATTGAAGTTATGCCCAAAAATAAAATAAATCTCTCCAACAATCTTGGAGGTTCTTAAATGATGAGTTTGATGTAGGTATTCTAAGTGGCTATGATCCTTATTGAGTGTTGAAAACATGTTTTCAAAACACCTATTTCAAAACCCCTCTCAATCCCTCTCATTTGGTTTCAAGAAACAAAACTTTGTTTTCTCCAAAATCTTCAAAACAATGAGTCAAAACAGTGAGTGAGTTGAGTTCAAAGATTTTTCTAGAACACAATACTTAACATATGGATACAAGGCCACTTGGAAAGTCTTCCTAACTCATTGGAGAACACCCATGATTTTTGGTTTGACTTGGAAGTACTTGGAAATGGTCCATTTGGGTCCCAACATTCCTTCCAAACATTCTGTTTTTGCTGTCACAGCAGCTAGGTCAACTTACGACCTCTTTTCCAGAAAACTTTTCCAAAAGGGGTGGTCCTAACTTATTTTTCCCTTAAAATTCAATGTCTTAGGAAACTTTCTGTATAAAATGGGCCTCTAGATCATTCTTTTTCATTTTCTAAGATTTTCTAACATTTCAGTCGACAGTACGAACTCTGTTTCTGAGTGACCTCTATTGTTTATATAATTTCTCTCAATATGTGATAGCTATTCAAGATTTTCCTTTTGGGTTGTGTTCTAGACACAATAAGGAACATCTCTATAAAAAATCATGCATTGAAAACATTCCTAACCCCTCTTTTCATTTTCTACAAGATCATGTTACTGTTCTGTCCACTATTCACAGCAAACACCTTTTAACTTTCATTCTTTGATTTGATGCTTACATGAACTCCAAATTAGTTCATATCTTAGGAAGTAGTTCATACTACATTTGTACACATCCCATGTTGATTTCATTCATCCATCCATACACATTTTAGACTTCTAAGTCATTCTAGAAATCCATGTACACAAAACACACTACAACCTTTGTACACTTTAGATACATACATTGCATTCATGCAAGATTTGGGGTTTTTATAACTCTTAATCTAAGGAGATTATAAGGAATGAACTCGATCACCCGTTCATGCTTCCCCTTGATCTAATCATCCTTTCTCATCCGTCCCGGGGATTGAGAGGTCTTCTTTTATCAAAAAATAACATGCATCATACTAGCTTGCTAAGCATCCTTGTTTTCTTTGACTATTTGTTTCAAGAACAATTCATGTCCCCCTTTGGATTAGGAAGTCTTGATTATTTGATACATGATTAGACTATTTTTCCTAAGTTTATTTGTGTGATCTTTCACTTTACATTGTATGATATTTGACTTAGATCTTATGAATGATATCTTATCTTTAGATCTTCCATTTCAAGTTTCTTATGTGATGTAATATACTATCATAGTATTAATTGCCGAACCATACATAGTATAAGATGATTATTTGGATGCTAATTGAGGCCCGTCGAAAGACGGGGCGAGTTGAGGGTGTTTTAGTCGCGACGAAGGCTCCTTCCTCTCTCGTACCAAAACCCCGAACCAAGTTCTTTGGTTATGAAGGGCCGGTGCCCTTATCCGCTTGGGTGAGTCAAAATTAGGTTTCTTGGTTCCTTAAAGACCAAGTGGCGACTCTGTATCTGTTTTCAACAGACCTTTTCTTTTCCTTTTCAAAACAATCTCAAACAAGAGAAGTGGTCCGAAGTCCGGTGTCCACAGTACTGTATCTTGATAACCGGGAGTCTGATTCCTATTCCGTTTCTGCCTGCAACTTTCTTTAGACGTGTGGGATGTACGAGTTAAGTTTCGTGGTTACCGGATCGACGGTTTGTAATTTGACCCCCCAAACCCCAAAAACTTAGTTTTCCATAGTCCACGAGGTGAAAAAGTTGTTTTGTAGTGTATCTTGATAACCGGGAGTCTGATTCATGTTCCGTTTCTTCCTGCAACTTTTTTTAGACGTGTGGGAGGTACGAGTTAAGTTTCGTGGTTATCGGATCGACGGTTTGCAATTTGACCCCCCAAACTCCATAAACTCAATTGTAATAATTCCCGACAAAAGATTTTCGTCACGAAAGCTTAAACAATTCCCGATGAAATATTTCGTCACTAAACGTAAAACAATTAGCGACGAAACAATTTCGTCACCAATTGTATTAATTCCCGACGAAAGTTTTTCGTCATGAAAGCTTAAACAATTCCCGACGAAATATTTCGTCACTAAACGTAAAACAGTTAGTGACGAAACAATTTCGTCGGGAATTGTAACAATTACTGATGAAAGTTTTTCGTCACGAAAGGTTAAACAATTCCCGACAAAATATTTCGTCACTAAAAGTAAAAGAATTATCTACGACAAAATTTCGTCACCAATTGTAATATTTCCCGACGAACGTTTTTCGTCACGAAAGGGTAAACAATTCCCGACGAAATATTTCGTCCCTAAAAGTAAAACAATTACCGACGAAACAATTTCGTCACCAATTGTAACAATTCCCGACGAAAGTGTTTCGTCACGAAAGCTTAAACAATTCCCGACGAAATATTTCGTCACTAAAAGTAAAACAATTACCGACAAAAAAATTTCGTCACCAATTGATAACGTTTCGTCGCCTAAAATTTTCCCACCAAATTTTTGGCGGGGAAAATTTCCCGCCAACTATTAGCGACGAACTTTAGTGACGAAATAAATTTTCGTCGGTAATCGTTTGACTTTTACCCTCAAAAATTGGTTTCGTCGAGAAAGATAAACACTTTTGCTGACGAACGTTGATTTCGTCACTAATAGTATGCTATTAGTGACGAAAATAATTTCGCGGGTAAAAGTTTCGTCACTAAAGGTCAGATTTGTTGTAGTGAGTCCGTTCGGCTCTGGCGAATGAATTCAATTGGCTCTCAAACATGAGAAATTATTTCAAATAATCATCACAACTGTATGACTTAAACGATAATTTTGAGTGTAAGTCTCATGTGGGTTCTACCGTAATAAAGAGATCACAATAGATGTGACAGCCACATAAAATAATTTGAAACCCATCGTCACAGTTAGCTTCATATTATGCAAAATGTCCATCACATTTTGCACTGTTTTGTTTTGTTTTTTGAAAATCGTGTAAATACTGTGCAAATTGTGGTATGGAGCAAACTATATATACCGATGTTGTTTCCAAATTATTTCTCCTACCACACGCTCCCAAACGGGGCCTAGTTACTGTGACCTGTTGTCTGGGGTATGATTTTGACCTCTTGAATTACAAAATTGATTGAAATGGAAGAGCTTGTCTTGTTTACAATGGGGGACCAGGAATCTAATCGAATTACAGTACCTATTAGATGTTCAGCTTTATCCAATCTTAAATACTTATCAAAAACTTGTCATCTTCATTTCAGGTTACTCTGGACACCACTTACATGGCTTGAGTGTGAAGATATCAACATTATGACGTGATCATCTAAGAGATTTTTTTGTCATAATAAATATTTCTTAAAAAGCAAAGTCACTAACAACATTAAAATGGTTATAAAAAAAAACATTAAAATGCATTGATTACCATTTAATTTTCTTGATTGTATTATTTCAAACATATATCATTTGACTTTCCATCCTTACTTATACAAAATAAGAGGCTAATCTCCCAACTTATATGCTAACACAGTTAAAAAGGGGTAAATTACATTGACCTCCTATGAGGTATGTTGTAATAACAGGATTATTCGTTATTATTTCAAAAATTACACTGACCTCCCTTGTCAGTGATAACAATAACAGTGATAAAGTTTAATTTCATGCAAAAGCATCAATTTATAGTTAAAATCAAATATGTTTCTTTAGTCTTAAAAATCAAAATGTTGAAAAATGACAAATTTATCCTTAACATGTACTCTTTAAATTAACAAAGAGGAAGAAAAAATTTTAATTTTTGTAAATTATATATATATATATATATATATTATTTTTCGAGTTAAACAAGGGCAAAGTGGTCACTTTAAATAAAAGGGAAAAATACCTTTTACCCCCCTGTGGTTATACCCATTTTCTTATAACCCCCCTGTGGTTCATTTTGTTACTCTTAACCCCCCTGTACTACGGACTAAAGTGAGACTGTTAACTTTTCTAACGGAAAAAAAGGAAATGACATTAATACCCCCAAGCCCCTATACATACTCTTTAGGAAAAAATACCTTTTACCCCCCTATGGTTACACACATGTTCTCATAACCCCCCTATGGTTCATTTTTGTAACAGTCTGTACTAATGACTGAAGTGGGACTGCCGTTAAAAAGTTAACAGTCTCACTTCAGTCCATAGTACAGGGGGGTTAAGTGTTACAAAATGAACCACAGAGGGTTATGAGAAAATGAGTGTAACCACAGGGGGATAAAATGTATTTTCCCCTAAATAAAATAACTATGAAATTAACCTTCAACTGACTGTTGACTAACAAAAGGAGGTAGTGTTACATAACAACCTTGGTGTATGTCAGTGTAATTTCTAAAACTACAAAGCATGTGCTATAATTATGATATACAAGGTATATGCTCGTGCAAATGCACGAGATGTGCGTTTGACAAAATTATATTACATTATACATAGTTTAAAAAAAAAAAAAAGTGATATAGTATAATGGAAACATAGAAAAATAAGAAGTTGCACATCTTTTTTTTTTAAGAGGAAGTTGCATATCTATTAACATATGTAAATAGTGATCTAATTGGTTTGAACACATTAATATTTTTTCATGGTGTAACTCAATATAAACTTTTCAAAAGAATGAGCTGTATAAAATAATTTGCACCAACTTAAAATCGTGAGTTACAACTATTGGCCATTGAATCGTAACTCATAAGCTACATTATTGTGTTGTCGGACTTAAAGTTATAGTACAACCTCAGCTTTTAAAATGACAAAGGAATAAATCACTCTTGTACAATGAATGATGCATGCTTATGGTAAAAATAAATTGCAAACTTTGATTGCAAAAATAAATCGCAACTAACTTATTCGCAGTGCTTGTTTAAACAAAATAAAAAAACCAAGAACACTAAAAATTCATGAGTCTATAAACAATTTCTCATAAAACATAAAGCTAAATGGTATAAATTTTTTTATATTAGGATTGATATTTTAATATAGATTTGAATTCAACAAATCTTTAGCTTATTTAGATTGAATATTTTTGCATGAAGTAAAGCCTGCAAGATCCGAAATTGCAAATCCTTAACTTCTTCAGATTGAACATTTTTGCTGATACAACTACATGAAGTGAAACTGCCAAAAAATATGGAATCACGTGTAGTTTAACAAAACATTCAAATTGGATCAATTTTCTAATCTTACCAAAAAAAACTTAAACTTAAACTTAACTTAAACTAATGAGACGGCATCCTATAACTATCATTTATTATATTTGAAGAACAAATACTTATATTGTGCAGCATCCTCCATTGACCAAAAATAGTAGAGTGAGATAGAGAGAAAAAAAAGATGAGAAACTAGTAGACGATATTTACTCAAAATTGGGGACAAAAAGAAGAGTAATGGTACATTGTTCTCTTTGGTTTACAAGCAACTATAAATTGGAAGAGAAGATAATGATTTTTCAATTGACGTAGTAGTGTGGATATCGCATTTTCTCTTACCCACAGCTTTTCAAATTTCTTTTCAAATTAAAATACAAATATGAGTCGCCACTTAATTTTTAAAACGAAAATTAAGAAACAATTTTAAAGCAAACTGATCTTTTTGGAAACCAGAGATTAACTAGGTTCGGAGATTATGGAATGAGAGAGAAAGAAGCCCGACAGACTAAAACTGTACCAACCTGCATTTCTATTTAATTATATGTATTTGCCTTTGACATAGCTAAATTGAAATTCCATGTTTAATCTGTGTTCGCATGATTATTTTAAATTTGCAACTCTCATGTTGAAATTGATTTCTTGTTTTACTTCATATTTAAAACTCTTTTGGGGTCAAACTGCAATTTCTGTAAAATTTAGCAACACCTGTGTTAGATTTTAAAACGGTATTTCAAAACGGTGGAAAGGTTTACTTTTAGCTCAATCAGTATTTTTATAAAATCGGAAAATCATTTCCTACATTAAAATGAATTTTCTGTATTTTGTGACGGACACCACGCCACGGAAATACCAGTTTATGTTCAAAACTGCCCGCGCTGCGATGATCTCCCACAATATGGGATACTCCTCCAATCATGAAGTGACACATGCTTTATTCCATTTATGGCAAGTAATGATTGATGGTGCCTTGTTTGGATAATACATTAGTGCATGTGTAATTTTTATGCCAAAAGCTAAATTCCCAAACACACACAACTTGCCCCCTATGTATCTAACTTGGCCCTTGAATGATCTGGAGAGTTATCAATCTGTGTAGGTATATATCCTATACGTTTATGAGCTGTGTACTCTACACAATAAAATTGAGGAATTAAAATTGATTTTGTTGAGTATAAGAGAAATTACTTGGCCACCAAGTTCATCCATTTTACTCTATATATATGCATACATACACTCTCATTCTGCATTAAAACCACATAGAGAAAAGAGAGAGCTTGAGAGTTTGATTACTGAAATTTTATAGAGAGAGAAGCTTAATCTCCATAGCCAAGCTTGTAGTGGATTTCTTAATTTGGTCTTTCTTTCTCAACAATCTCTACACTGTTAATCACAGTGAGTATTTAGAACTCACCTAGAATGTAATTCTTATTATATTTACTGTTTTGTATAGCTTAAATTGTGACCACCATTGTTAATTTCGTCCATGGAAGCTTGAGCTTCAAAATCATAATTCTTCAAACCTTAATCAAAACTTGTTTTTAGAGTTGATTATGAAAGATGTTACATCATAGATGAAATGTTTATAATGTTAGAGCATAATTCATTCATATGAAAAAGCATATTAGAAATTAAGTTTTGAGAGTTCTGGTTTGAATCATGTTAATTTGATTTCATATTCTTAATCCTTGTTGAAAAACAAAGAATTCCATATATTACATGCCCTATTTGCTTCTTAATTTGAAAATGGGTCAAAATGACCCCTTAAAACTGAAACAAAGCAGTTCTGACGAAGAAGATGAAGCCTCTGCTTCATCTCGCGCGTGCGATCGCGCGAGCGACCCGCGCGCACATTCCCCCTGTATTCTCGCGCGAGCGGCCCGCGCGAGCGACTTCTGGCAGTTTCTAGTTTTTGCTTGTCTGGTGTTAAGGAACTGTTTGGGTGATATTTTATGATCTGTTAAAGCTCCGTTTGAAAATTTTACTTAAACAGAATCCTATTTGGGTATGTTTGGACAATTAAAACGTTGTATTGTGACTTATCAATCCCCGTACGCACGTTGTTTCTATATTTCAGTGATTTACTTTATGTTTAAAGTTTCATGACATACATGTGGTGTCAGTTGTACATGCATGGTGAGTGTGAATGTCGGTCAGTATGGAAACGAGTAATGGTCAGTGTGGCATAGTGAGTGTGGTTGAGATTGTGTTGTGGACACTCCCTGGTAAGTGAGTACCAAAGTGTGTTGTGATTGAGATTGCGGCGAGGGTGTCTTTGAAATGCAACGGTGGAAAAACTGGACACTCCCTGACGACCATGGTAGCGTCAAAGTGTGTGAAGCCGAACTTGGACATTCCCTGACACCCATGGTAGTGCTAAAGTGTGGCCTACAGATACTCCCTGATACCCGAGTTTGGATACTGCGTGAGGGTTCCTCCGGTATTTGCATGGCGGATTAGGTAGTCAAAGTGTGAGGCAATGGACACTCCCTGGTACCCCAGACCAAAGTGTGAGGCAAACTGGACATTCCTTGGCACCCCTGTGTTAAAGTGTGGCTATCGGAGTATTTCAAAGATACTGGTGTGTGATAGTGAATTGTTGGATTTTGTCGAGAGAAAAGAGTCGGTAAGATGAGATGGTGCATTGTTCTCATACACGGTTACATATACGTGAATCATATCTTTTAAATAATGTTGTGCTTAAATGAACTTCTTGCTTGAATATAAACTTGTTGAATTAATCGGGAAATGGAAAATGGTAAATGAGTATGTGTTACATTCAAAGTTATGTTTTTTTAATACTCACCAGCTTCTTGAAGCTGACGACGTTGATGCGTCCTAGACATTCGTGTTCAGGTTTTTCAGTTTATGATCAGGCTGAACATTATGATTATGCAAACTGAGAACGGCTGCTTTGGATGTTAAGACTGTTATCTATACCCCATGTTTTAAGTTATAAACTGTTTTGTAATAAGGATGACTGTAATAGATATTAAGTTATTGTTTTGATTTAAGGCGGTCTGTGCCTTTAGAGACCCTGTGCTGTAATATGTAATAAGTTAGAAAAATATTTGTAAGCCTTGATTGCTCTACTCTGATTAATGGTTTTATGTTGTTCGACGTTTGGGACGGAATTGATCCTTCAAACTGTCGCGACCTACGGGTCCATAAAGGAAATTAAACGCTTTCCATATTTATGCTACGTCGGGGCGTGACAAAAACACCCTCTCTCATCCTATCTCGCGATAGGCCTCTACTCAACATCTTTATAATCAAATTATTATTTAAGCATGCCCTCGATTAATACATATATATATATATATATATAAATGTACATTACAAAAGCATGTCGGAAAGGATGTAAGATTGCTAACGACAAAATATCATTCATAAACCACATAATTCAAGTACCAAACAAGATGATGTGTAGATAGAGAACTAGGAAACTTACGCGGGATCTAACAACGAATGTGAAACGTGTAATGCATACAAAAAGTAGAAATCCTAATAAAATATTTCTTATCACATATATATACACATAAGACAAATCTTAATTCTAAGGTGCTTTGCATGAGGTCGAAAAAACAATAAAATTAAGAAATTAAATAAGCTAAAGAGGGGTTTGAGAAATTATACCTTAATAGTGCTACAAAACAAAGGGTTAGTCCACATGCTTTAGATAAGATATAATGCTGAATCTTAATTAACATTCCTAAACTTCTAGCTTAAATCTATCAAGTCTTAAAGATTTGACATAATCATGGATTCCTTTCAATTAGTTGGAAATACAACATCTCTATAGATATACAAGTCTCAACTAGGAGCCAATGTAATGTTCATATAGAGGTGGCATAATCCCAACATGATCACAAGGAACTCATAATAAGGTTCACTCAAGTGCAATTTAATCTAAAAAAATGAATCCTAATTACAAGTTGATCTTGTCAGAATCAAGATATAAAAGTATGCTTTACTTTCTAAGGATTTGTAGTGTGGAAGTAAAGGTCGAACCCACAGAGATAGAATTACTAAAGCACTTTAATTTTAAAACCTAAATCTAGTTAATTAAGAAAATGGTAATTTGATTTTGATGTAAACTAAGAACGATCAAAGTAAATCTAAATTATGAAAGCAATTAAAAATTATTTTAAACGATATTTAAAGTGAACTTAGGATTGCAAATCCACCACTAGCTTCGTAATAAGGATATTTATGCATTCAATTATCTTATTATATTGGATGATAATGGGGAATTGTAGCTATAAGCCCAATTGCTCCGTCAAGAAGGTTTCGGTTGGCACAGATTGTTTCACACTAAACTAGGGTTATGGCACAATCCGTCTTTCCTAGGCATGAACTATTCGGCTACTTGATATCACAATTCAATTAAGCACCTTTACATGTAAATAATCTATACAAACACAACAAATATAGATCATTGAGCACATCACATTCAAAATAGATCTACGACAAGAATAAACTTTGAAAGCAATGATTTACTCAATTGAAGAATGATTTTATTATAAAAATCCTAGGAACATGTAATCATCATCCATAGATAATAAATCTAAAAGAAAAGATAAAATACTCCCTATTACTTGGCTAGGGTTTCATTGAAACCCTAGATCTTGGTTTAAGCGGCCATAGAATCAAGGATTGGCAAGATGTTGATGGAGGAGGCCATGAAAATCCTTGGTCTTCTTCTTCTTCTTCTCCTTGCTTTCCTCTCTTCAATGGCTGAAGTTTTAATTGTATATGGATGTATCTAATGTTGTGTATAATAATGTCAAACCCTATAATTGATTTACAATAGGATATATATATATAGATTTGGAGCACGTTTGGAGACTTTCCTAAACCTATTTGCACTAAAACTGCTATATTTTACAATCTCGACATAATTAGGCAGTTTCGTTCGTGGGGGATCTTCAATACACTGAAATATGCAACTTCGCGAGCAATGTTGCAGTTTCTCGCGCGAGCGATATACTTTTCTCAGCTTTTTTCCTTCTTCTTTTTCACTCCATTTAGCCTAGAATCCTTACTTTTCTCCAAATCCTGACAGAACATAGAAAATGAAGTAAAAAGACACAAAATAGGATAAAAAGTACTAACAAATATGAATTAAGGCGTATAATTAGGACTTGTTCACTCCCGATCACACCCCTAAACCATTTTGCTAGTCCTCGAGCAAAAAGAACACAAAAATTAAACTACTAATAAAAAATACTACTCCATTTTCACATGGATCACAATTGCATTTAGCGTATGCAACAATCCTTTTAAACCCCTAGGTGTCCTTAGTCGGACGAGTGAAGTCTCGTGAGGGTTCTCGTCAACGAGTCACCCACAACCATCTTTATTAACTTGTAGATAAGAAAATTTTATTAAAAACGAAAAACGTAATAGTCAATAC
Source organism: Hydrangea macrophylla (assembly GCA_033977485.1). NCBI lineage: Eukaryota > Viridiplantae > Streptophyta > Magnoliopsida > Cornales > Hydrangeaceae > Hydrangea > Hydrangea macrophylla. The sequence goes on along the minus strand of CM066999.1, from coordinate 40,971,617 downwards.
TCCTTATTATAAAACATTGATTTGAAATAGAATAACGAACAAGAAGAAACGGATTCAAACGTCTACCTAAATCATGAAAAATAATCCCAAGCACATGCATTGTATAAATCAATAGAGTTTCTCATAAAATTACACGTGTGTGATATGGTAGTCAAATAAACACGGGCATGTCATGAACTCGGAATATAACTCGGATAACCATCAAACTATGCTTTGACTATGAATCTCACAATGTTAATTACACTCTCAAATGAAACACTCAGAAAAATGTGTAATCTCTCTGATATATGGGAGCAAATGAAATATGTTTTCAAAACAAGAAATGCTCACATATGACTCGAAAAAGACGCATGACACGAAAGAACAGTAGTCTCATGGATAGGACAACAGTCAAGAAAAATTATTCGTTACCATGTTTTAATCTCCCTCCCGTCGTTTACATATCCAAACCATGTTTTCTAAGATCAAGTAGGACTTTTCAAAGGTTGTAACGTGGCTCAAGCAATGAAAAAGGATAGAACGAATTCATTAGGTAGTTTTAGAATGGCATTGTAAGGCATGTTTGATTTCTTTCATCATCTCTTCTGCCAACTTTATCTTTTCATTCTCTTTTTTTCATATTTTTCTTTAATTCTTTCCTCCTCTTTTCTTTCTTTTCAACCTTTTTATCTTTTTCTTATCCTTTTCCTTTTCTTTGCTTTCTGAATAATCAATCAATAAATAACAAGGCAACCACCCCAAACATCATCTTATTTTCTTCTTCTTGTTCTCAAACGACACATTGCCTTACCATCACTAAAAGTTGATCAATCTTTCAGTGATGAACTCCAAGTTGGCCAAATTGGAGCAAAAGATAATGGTAATTAAAAAAAATGGCATTTTAACAGCTCAAAGGGGCGAACTAAGCAAATTTTATCATTTATAGGTCAGCAATAAACAAAGAGGGCCTACCATCATCTCCTATAGTGATACGGTTCTTCAACATTTACGACGGAAGATTATTTAGCATGGTAGCAAATATTTTAACTTGACTATCAACCAAAACAAGAATAATGAGACTAAACAACAAGTTAATGCGCTATTACAATGAGATTCGACAAACACAAAATGTATTTGTAACCCTCTAAAAAGAAAAGATAGGCTCAAAAGCTCACTGGGTCTAGTCTCCACCTTGTGTTATCTAGAAATCTGAATCATATTATAGTTCACATCAAACATGTATTCAAGCGACTACGTGCAATGCATAGGTTTGTGTGCAAATTTTAATATAAAACTACGATTCGAACGATACATAACCTAGAACGTTGCATCATGACTTCAGCAAATGTTTAATCACCTCTTCATGTTTACCATTCTATAACAATCCAAGTTACATAACAAGAAGTATCGACTAAAGATTGCAAAAACGTAGGTAACATCGTTTATTTAAGCACAAGTATCGAATTTTTTTTGAAAAATCAGGGCATACTGGTGTGCATAATGATGTGCTAATATACATTTAAGTGTATACCCTCAAACCTAAACCTTTCATTGTCTCTAATGAAATAATAAAAAGAAAGAAATGAGAGTACGTAAGGAAGGAACGACATTACCTCAATCTCGACAATCACAAACCAGGTAAACATATATGAATATGGCAATAAAGTTCAATTGCTCCATATGGAGACACTAATTCACCTATCAAAATACTTGACAAAAGAAAATAAACAAACAAAAGAATAATGATAGCCAATATATATATATGCAATGCAGACCATGGCGTACTTAAAAAAAAAACAAAACAAAACTAAACTAAAACAAAAAGAACAAGCATCAATAGACTAATCAAACAAAGAATGACTCGATCTAAAAGGGCCCAAGGGAAAAAAAAAAACTGAGCAGGTTTGGGAAAAAGAAAGTAAGAGAACAAAAGAGAAAACGCAAAAAAATCCCCCCTCGCACGAGCGGGCTGCCCGAGTAACCATCGCGCGCGCGAGCCCTCCGCGAGGTAATGCCGAGACATGTTTTATAAAACTTAAAAGAAAAATCTCTAAGTCCTTAGATTGCGCGAGCAAGGCGCGCGAGCAAACCCCTCGCACGCTCGATTCCAGGCACGAGTAAATACTGAGGGTTCTTATAAAACTTTTTAAAAAAATTTATCTAAGGGGCAAACTCGCGAGAGCGGGTCGCGTGCGCAACGTGGTCTTTTTCTTCTTTTTAATGTAAATTCGTTCAACATAAATTAACCTCGACCCCCAAACCTGTCCAGAACACTCACAAAACACTTAAAATTGACAAAAAAAGACCAAAAAGTGTACAAAACTGAGAAAACGGAACGATAAAAGCTTGGGTTGCCTCCCAAGAAGCGCTGTCTTTTACGTCTTTTGCTAGACCATTCTAGCTCAAAACTTATGGAGGCCGTAACTCGAACTTTGTACCCTTGAAGGTAATAGGAAGATTCCGATGGAAAGCAAAAATAATGTCGTTTTGAGTTAATCCATTCAACGGTTCTTATCATGTTCAAATCGATTTCTAACCTTTCGAGTAAATTCATCTTTAGGATCCGTGTTAGTCAAATTCGTCGGCTCATTCCTTACTAAATTGTTTTTCTTACTCACATTTATTTCTTTATAAGGTTTACTTGTTCGTCTCACCTCACTCTCCGCCTCACATAGAAAAGCATCGTCGTTAGGAGGTTGATCAATAGCGTTAAAAACGTTCAACTTTAAGTTCATGTTCCTGAATGACACTTTCATTACCCCCGTTCGACAGTTGACACTAGCATTGGCCGTAGCCAAGAATGGACGACCTAGGATGACAAGAGTGTATTTCCTAGCATCTAGCACAGGTTCGGTGTCAAGGACCATGAAATCAACTGGATAGTAACATTTATCGACTTAACTAGAACGTCTTCGATGATTCCTCTAGGGATTTAAACAGAACGATTTGCTAATTGTATGGTAGTGGCCGTAGATTTAAGTTCACATAGACCTAATTGTTTATAGACAGAGTAAGGCAAAAGGTTCACACTAGCCCCTAAGTCAAGGAGAGCACGATGAATGACAGTGTCACCAATCTCACATGAGATCGTGGGTGTTCCAGGATCCTTATACTTCGGAGGAGCGTGTTGGAAAATTAAACTTACCTTTTTCATGAGGAAGACCTTTTTCGGAGTATGACTGCACAACTTGCGCTTTTGAGTGCATAGGTCTTTACGACATTTAGCATAAGCGGGAATTTGTCTTATCGCATCGAGGAATGGAATATTTATTTTAACTTATTTAAACACCTCGAGTATATCTTCTATTTTTGACCCTTTCTTAGAAAAATGTGACGGTTCATTAACGTTTGGTGGAAAGGGCAATTTTGGTACATAATTCGTCGGGATCGTTACATTCTCTTTCCTAATTTGACTCGTGTTCTCATCATTCTCTTAATTTGAATTAATGTTTATATTTTTCTCACCCTCATTTGGGATTTCAACAAGTTCGTTGTCTCGAATAGTCATCTTAGTCGAGACAGCATTTACTTGCTCACTCGTACCCCCATTCTCGTATTGTCCCTTAGGGTTTTGAATTGTTTGGCTAGGCAACTTACCCTCATTTCTATGACTCATTGTATTAGCCATTTGTCCCATTTGGGACTCAAGCTTCGCAATGGATTGTGTGTGAGAGTGTACTATTTGTATTTGTTCTTGTGCTTGCACTTGCGTTTCAATATTCTTAAGGGATGCCAACACCGTCTCCTCAAAAGCATTAACCCTTTGAGGGTTTGGATTAGGAGAGGGGTGTTGGTATTGACTTTGGTCGATAAGTATTAGGAAAATTAGTCGACATAGGACTATAATTATTCTGTGGGAATTGTTGAATCGAGTTTATGTGTTTCTCCATGAATTTCGGAAATTGAGACGCAGATGGGCATGCAAAGATATTATGAGAAGGTTCAGAACATAATGCACATACTTTGTAAGAGGGTGCGCTTATCGTTTGATTCATTATCATAAGTCAGTCAAGTTTTAAAGATAGTTCTTGTATTTCGATTGACTGACTCGACTCAAAACGCTCCTCTCGCTTGGGTTTAAGTGGAAGACACCCCTCAGGACGTACGGACATAGCTTGGTACATCGAATTTTTGCTTAATATTTCAAAAATTTTCCATGCCTCATCAGTGCTTTTGTGTAGGAAGGTACCCGCACAAACAGCATCGACGGTATTACGTAGTGAGGGAACAAGTCCCTCGTAGAAGACTTGTACCAATTGCCACTTGGGAACCTGATGATGTGGGCAAAAGCATAATAATTCCTTAAATTGCTCCCAAGTGTCATAAAGTGTTTCCCCATCTTGCATCACAAAGTTTGTTATGGATTCTTATTTGATTTGTATGCATAATAAGGAAAAACTTTTGTAAGAATGTGGTGTGTAAGGCTTCCCATGTTCTAATTGTGTTTGGCTCCAGAGATTGGAGCCAATACTTTGCTTTATCTTTTAAGGAAAACGGGAAGAGACGCAATTTTAACTCATCATCAGTTAGGTTTTGGATTTTTAAAGTAGAGCATATATCTTGGAAATCACCTAAGTGCTGATAAGGGTCTTCTTTAATACGACCATGGAATGAGGGAAGTTGTGCGATGGTAGATGACTTTATCTCAAAGTGAGATGCCATCACCTTCGGTAATTCTATGCTTGCATGTGGCGTATAGGCCATAGGAATAAAGTAATTTTTAAGCGGAGAAGGCGGAGGTGTATTATGGTTATTTACAATATTATTTCCGTTGTTCCCGTTGTTACCATTGTTTCCTAAGTCGGCCATTAGAATAGGACCAGTGATATTCAAGCGTGGTTTTTTATGCCTTTTTAAGGTACTCCATATTTCAGATTTAAATAATGACGACGCTTTCGGTGTCGATTCGTCGTTTAGCATCAACCGAGCTCGAGAAGCTAGGGTTGAGGACATAAGGACTCTCAGGGTACGTTCAAGTTCAAGATTAAACTGATTTAATTTAGGTTTACTTGAGCGGATACCAAACATAAACAAAAAGAAAATAAACTAAAACAACGACTGACTCAACAAAAACGAAAAGCAATCACGCAAGTAATCAAGCACGCAAGCACACAGTACTACTATGATGCATGTAATTATCCTTATGCAGTGATTTGCGTCAAAGACCAGTGTCCCGGGTTTCCTAGCTAATGCAGTGCTCACTCTACACCTAACCTAATACAAGTAATTGTGTCTCAGCGCCCTGACTTACAGCAATTTGATGTGAAATTTAAAGGAAGCAATGTATTTTAATTTTTATTTTACTTATTTTGTGTAAGCTCTTTTGGCGTGCTAAGCTTTTCAACTCTGAAACGCTAGAATTTGATTACTTGAGAACTACAAAACAAAGAGAAAAGTTCGTGAGTCAAATAAAAACGAAAAATAAGAAAAATAAAACCTAACCTAATATTTAAGAATTAACTAAACTAAAATTCTAAAACTAAAGGTAGTAATTTGCAATCCCCGGCAGCGGCGCCAAAAATTGATCTAGTCAAAATCAAGATATAAAAGTATGCTTTACTTTCTAAGGATTTGTAGTGTGGAAGTAAAGGTTGAACCCACAGAGATTGAATTACTAAAGCACTTTAATTTTAAAGCCTAAATCTAGTTAATTAAGAAATCGGTAATTTGATTTTGATTTTGATTTAAACGAAGAACGATAAAAGTAAATCTAAATTATGAAAACAATTAAAAATTATTTTAAACGATATTTAAAGTGAACCTATGATTGCAAATCCACCACTAACTTAGTAATAAGGTATTTATGCATTCAATTAGCTTATTATATTGGATGATAATGGGGAATTGTAGCTACAAGCCCAATTCCTCCGTCAAGAAGGTAACTATGATTCAAGCACCAACATAATTCATCTTCGGTTGGCACGGATTATCTCACACTGAACTATGGTTGCGGCACAATCCGTCTTTCCTAGGCATGAGCTATTCAGCTACTTGATATCACAATTCAATTAAGCACCATTACATGTAAATAATCAATACAAGCACAACAAATATAGATCATTGAGCACATCACATTCAAAATAGATCTACGACAAGAATAAACTTTGAAAGCAATGATTTAATCAATAGAAGAACGATTTTATTATAAAAAATCCTCGAAAGATGTAATCATCATCCATACATAATAAATCTAAAAGAAAAGCATAAAATACTCCCTATTACTTGGCTAGGGTTTCATTGAAACCGTAGATCTTGGTTTAAGCGGCCATGGAATCAAGGATTGGCAAGAGGTTGATGGAGGAGGCCATGAGAATCCTTGGTCTTCTTCTTCTTCTCCTTGCTTTCCTCTCTTCAATGGCTGAAGTTTTAATTGTATATGGATGTATCTAATATTGTGTAATGTTGTGTATAATAATGTCTAACCCTATAATTGATTTACAATAGGATATATATAGATTTGGAGCAAGTTTGGAGACTTTTCTAAACCTATTTGCACTAAAACTGCTATTTTTTACAATCTGGACATAATTAGGCAATTTCGTTCACGTGGGGATCTTCAGTATACTGAAATACGCAACTTTGATTTTTACACAAGCCGCGCGAGGAGGCTGCCCGAGCGTGTAATTGGGAGGTCCCTCGAGCGGGCCGCGAGAGCGGTATGCTTTTCTCAGCTTCTTTCCTTCTGCTTTTTCACCCCATTTAGCCTGGAATACTTTTTCTCCTAATCCTGAAAGAAAATAAAAAACAAAGTTAAAATACACAAAACAAGATAAAAAGTACTAACAAATGTGAATTAAGGCGTATAATTAGGACTTGTTCACTCCCGATCACAAGTATCAAACCACATGGATGAATGCATTTAGATATACAAACATGAACAAAAATAAGCTATAAATTATTCCTTGATTTGGATCATTTAGCCTCTGTATTTAAGTTTAATTGATCATTATTAAAAAATGGTTTAAGCCCTAGGTCATAGAAAAGTCATTTGGACCATTATTTACAAAGTTGTTCAAATCTGTCATAAAATTTTGAAAATTACAAAGAGCAAACCAAACTTTGAAAAATAGGAAAAGCATAGATCCCATGGTTTGATCTTGATGATTTTTGGACACAAGGTGCCTATGTGAGTCTAGTTTTTAACCCAATAAGAAAAATCAAACATCAACGGTTCAATTTCCAGGAATTAGACAAACACTAGACATCACTCAGAAATTTCCAACTCTCTGTCCAGAGATTTTGTATGATTTTCTAAAAATAGTAAACGAATGAGAAAGACTCTAATCTTTTTAGGAGACTTTACTAACACATAACCTTCGCACAAAAAATTATTTGGGGCCAAGAATACTTGATTAATGTTCTGATCTACTTATATCAAAAGGGTGTCACTGTTCTAAAATTCTGGACAGATTTTGGTTACTTCACAAAACACATGACCAAACCACTTTAAACATGAAATCTCACCAAACCAAAAATCACAATGATAAAACTTTGTGTTATTGACTTTTTCCAGTTGGTTTCGTTCAATTCCAACAATCTGTTATTTAACTAAAAATCTTTGATCAAAAACAGTTTATGAACCCACTATATCATTGTCATGTTCAACTTTTATTTGTTAATTCCAATTACTAAGCCATGAAGTTAGGCTTAGACCAATTTACTTCTCCTACCATTTGATGGTCATTGGAGGCTAAAGACACTCATACTCAAGGATTTCAATGGAGTATGAAGAAAACTTTATGAAAGCTTAAGAGAATGGACTCAAACCATGGAGATAGGTTCAAACCCTTTGACCAAAACATACTAATATCAACCTTGATCTTCTTATAAATCATGAGTTTATAAGAAGGTCAAAGGATTCCAAGCTTAAGGATTCAAGTAAGACATTGAAAGTCTTATGAATCCCAAAGGGAAAACATAATCAAGAGGAAAAAAGAGGAAACAAGGCTCAAGTAGGATCTAAATTAATTTCAAGATTTACTTTAAACTTTAAACCTTGAGCTACTTTGATCCAAACCAATGAAATGAAAGTTTAATCACAATATGTAGTGTATGATAAAATGAGGTAGGAAGAGAGTTTTTGAAAATGTGTAAAATGTCCTTAAAATCTATATATTATGATTAAACTTGAATATAGAAACTAAGTAACTTAGATTTTACCTATAATTATCCTCAAGTTCTTGGTTATTTTAAGACTTTCCCAAGATTGACCAAGCTCTTCTTCTAGCTCCTTCTTCTTAATCCTCCTAACTTCTTCTAAAATTCTCTTAATTTTCTCTAAGAATATCAAGGTGATTTTTTGCTTCAAGAATATCCAAAAGTGGAGTAGAAATAAGAATGTATGTGGGATCCTTGGTAATGGGATATTCACTCCCTATATATAGACAAAATCTGGAGGGTTATTTTAGTAAATTTGTATCAAAAACCCCAATCCTGAATGTCTTTTAGAAGGTACAAAATGCACAGCTGGCTGCCAAAACGTGACACTCAATAGAGATGGAAGCGACACTCAATGAATGTCGTTCCGACACTCACTGATAGCCGTCGCGGTATTCAATGAATGTCGATGCGGCATTCAGTGAGTGCCACGGACAACTCCGCAGACTGCCATACTTTAAATATTGCGGTGGTCACCGAGTACCGTTACGGCACTTACCAATTGCCGCACCGGCAACACATGAATGCCGCAAAACTTGCTAAGTGCCATTTTCTTCTACTTTTTTCTTTTTCTCTCTTTTTCTTCTTTTTCTTTCTTTTGTTTAAGTTGAAGAGCATGGATCACCTTTTGGAAGTCCTAGATTGGTCAGACATCGTCATCATCAAATTTTAGTGGTAATACTTCCCTTAATTTGACGTTTGGTCAAAATCGGGGTGTCTACAGTTTGCCCCTCTTCGACAGAGCTTGTGGAGCAACGCATTTCACGAGCGAATGTCAAAGCCTATGTGAAGACAAGCCTTTGACTAAATTGTCAAATTTAGGTAAAACAAAATGCGTTGCAAAAGAAAACAAGCGCGCGGTAAGGTTCTAGTCGGTCGTGCTCAATGGTGAGCTACCTACGTATCCGCTCGGGAATCAGACTAAGACGTAGTTTGGGAAAGGATTAAACATACACAAACACAAGTAGTCATACGGATGAATGCACCTATCCTGTTGTGATGCACATGCTCAAGAAAATGACGGCTGTCAATGCAACTTTAAATGCTGTGATCTGAGATCGTGCGATCGTGATGCATCTAGATAGAATCCAAGCCTTTACGCTCTTTTTAATGCTCGATAATTATTTTATCCTAAAGATGAGTTATTTTTGGAGCTCTGGGTTTCTATAATCAGCGAGTCGATCCTCTCCGAGATCCATGGCTATCTCGGCCAAACGAATGAATGCAATTGACTGGGTTGCACATTGCGACTTAAACCCCGGTGTCAATACAAGTTTGCTCTGAAAAATCTGCAGCCGCTCGGCCTCGTCGGATATGTTTGCTCTGAACAATCCGCAGCCCTTCGGCTCCGTTGGATATGTTTGCTCAGAAAAATTTGCAGCCCTTTGGCCCCGTCGGATATGTTTGCTCTGAAAATTCGTAGCCCTTCGGCCCCGTCGGATATGTTTGCTCTGAAAAATCCTCAGCCCTTTGGCCCTATCAGATATGTTTGCTCTAAAAAATCCGCAGCCCTTCTGCCCCGTTTGATATGTTTGCTCTGAAAATTTCGCAGCCCTTCGGCCCCGTTGGATATATTTGCTCTGAAAAATCCTCATCACTTCGGCCCCGAAATTCGGAGTCAAGCATGCTCAAATTCGTTTCAATTTTCAAAATTTGGAGTCAGGCAGACTCAAATTCATTTCAATTTTCAAAATTTAGAGTCAGGCAAACTCAAATTCATTTCAATTTTCAAAATTTGGAGTCAGGCAGACTCAAATTCATTTCAATTTTCAAAATTTGGAGTCAGGCAGATTCAAATTCATTTCAATTCTCAAAATTTGGAGTCAAGCATACTCAAGGAATTTCGATTTCATGAAATTGAGAACCAATTTGGTCTCGAAAATCATCTTCAGCGGCCAAAACGTGTAAGAAGGGCAAATTTTGGGGGTTTAAATCCAATTGTCGGGACCCAATTTTGAATTATAGGGGAAAAATCAAAGCCTCTTAACCACCTCAAATGCGGCACATGCTTGATAATGCGATGGTCCGTGACTGCCGTACGGCACTCACGGAGTGCCGCTGCAGCTTTCAACAAGTGCCGCACGGTCGTCCGTCAACTATCGTACACGAATATCAAGTGCTGCGTTAAGCGGGCAGACTGCTTATATGCCCATTTTTGGTTCATTTTCATTCATTTCTCATAATCTCTCCAAACTGAAATCCTTTGGAGATTTTTCTCCTTTTCCCTGCATTGATCTACATGATCCATAGGTAAATTCCTCTCGATCAAAATTTTTTTTTTTCTCTTTGTGTCTATTATTCTCTTGATTTATTTCAAAGGTTTGTTGTCCAAATCCTTTCTCTTGGAAGATTATGGCTAGCGACTCAGGTAGCAGGAAGAAGGCCAAGTATAGGGCTTCTCCTCACGCCGACCCTACTTTCTTGCTTCGAGTTCTAGACAAGCATATGTCCGCACGAGCATTCAGACGAGAGGTAAATCCATCTCATACCTCTGTATTCTTTTTAGAATTCTAGTGAATCACAACGTATAATGACATGCTTTATTTAAAATGTGCTTTCGAATGCATGTGCACTGTTTATTGAGAGTCTGAATGCTTTAATCACTTTTTCTCATTGTTTTTTTCAATTCCTGTGTTCTTATTCTATTCATGATTTGAACCTTATGAATGAGTGTGTAATATTTTTTATATGAACATGAATGTTACGCTCATAGAATCTTTTGAACATCCCGACTGTCCTTTTATTCATTCACTATTATAACTTACTATTATTTATCATTCGGTTTCATCATCCATTCATTTTCAATTTTCTCTAGAGACCTTATGTATGTATGATGACAAAATTTTCGTGGATGCTATGCTTGCAAATTTTCCCGAGCGTTCCAACTGCTCTTTATTTATTCATTTTCCATACATTCTTTCATTATTGCTTCTTTTTTTGATTATTTCTCATTATTATTTTATTTTATTCTATTTCCTTCATTCAACCTATTTGCTGACGCAGAATTTTTGTTATTTTGTTACAGCTCTAGCCAGACACGCTGAAGGGGCACAACAGCTTGGCTCATGGCTTCTCATGGTACGATCCCTAAAATCAGACCGTGAAGGGGTTTATTGATGTTGCGGGTTTTGGGGACTTCGTCAAACTCTTGACGAAGAGCTCGAATGACTTAAGACAGATACACGCTCTCTCAGAGCGATGGTAGGACACCACCAATATATTCCATTTTGAGTTCGGGGAGATAACGATGACCCCGCTCGATTTCAGTATGATTACTGGGATCCCTTTCGGTGGGGAGTGCCTCCGTTATCTAGATACGATGACGGAGTGGGACCGGGTGCTGCCACTGCTAGGAGTCATCCCTGAGGAGCCCTTGGTGACGGCCAAGTGGTTTATGGATACATTCAGGGACCAGGAGGGTTTCTCTGACGAGAAGATAGCTCGGGGCTTTATTATGTACATGCTTGGATGCTCCTTATTGAGTACTAGGGGCGACATGATTTCTGTAGCACTGGTGGGGTCCTTGGAGTGCATGGACCAGATTTATTAGTATGATTGCGCTGGTGCATGATTAGCCATCCTATATAAGCATCTGAGAGACATTTCTCAGGATCGGCCGTGCTTCACTAGTGGCTTCTGGAGGGCATGGGAGGTACAATTTTTCATTTCCAATTTTTATTTCTGAATTTAATCCTTGCATTCCTCTTTCAATTTCTTTATTCATGAATCTTGAAACTCATGTTCCTTATCTTTTCTTTCTTACAGATTTGGTCCCATGAGTATCTACAGATGATGTCGCCTGAGACGCGACGAGCAGACGCCCCCATTATTCCCCAAGGGTTGAAATGGCAGAAGGAGTGGGTCAGGCGGAAGACCGGGGCTCATGACTTTATTTCGTTCAAGAATTTCCTGACGAATCTGCGAGAGCCATACGTCCGCTAGTAGCCTTGGGTGGATGTTCTTCCTGTCACCCCTCTGGGGATTCGGCATTCGGGTGGGTATGACCCAATGTGGATTCTTTTGGATGGTCCAGATGCCCGAGAGTGGTACTTGGGAGAGAGAGTGACCCGACAGTTGCTGATGGCTCTCGGATATTTCGTGCCACATCCCCCACCTGATTCTATGAGAACTACCGAGACTCTCTAGGGTTCTGCGCTCACGGTTGCCCTGGAAGGGCTCTCTGTTCAGGACTTCATGGAGTCCCCTGAGGGTACGCAGCCTTCCGTGATGCTAAGTTGATGAAGAACTTCCCCTTGATGGAAGTGGCTCGAGTGAGTTTTCTATTAGCTTTGTAGTCTTTCTTTTAGCTCTTATCATACATATATGCTTTCTCACTAAACTCACTTTTTTCTTTGCAGCCCATTCCTGCTATAACTCGGGCCCAGCCTTACCACCTTGGGACTGGAGCCTTCGTACAATCTTCTATGGTGAACAGGTCATGACTACAGTCCCCCGGTATCATGCGGGTGCTCCCACCATTCCACTTCGGTACAACCATATCCCACGGGACTATGCAGAGGAGGTCTTGCTCTATGCCCATAGCGAGAGAGAGTGGATCTACGATCGAGAGTGGAGGGTAATCTTTCAGAATTTTGACTTTTGCATTTCTAACTTTGATGTTCTAATCTTTCTTTTATTGGTATTCTGGTTCAGGTCGACTGGGCGCGGGCATCTGCTGAGGCTCATGCGAGAGCCATGGTAAAACTCCCACTGACCTTTCACATATACTCATTTTATCATTCTTAAATGAATCCTGATTATGCAATCTCTTTCTTCGCTCAAGAGGAAGAGAACAGGGCTTGGTCCTGCAGGTGAGTGAGCTTCAACAGCAGCTTTAGCAGTTTGGGATAGGCCCCACGGAGCTCACGAAGGTGCCATGTGAGGTGGAGGTAGTGGTGGCAAAGGCAGTAGAGGCGGTAGAGGTGGCGGGAGTGACACGGAGTCAGAGGAGGAGCCCCTCAAACGTGTCACTCGTCAAACTTGTGGTCGGGGCCGGGGTTGACCTCTACACATTTATTTATTTTTTTGGTTTTCCTGATATACGAATGGATGACTGTATATATGTACTCTTTATTTTTTATGACGGCTCCTGGATAGCCGAGATAGGACAGGCATCTGCATGCTTTTACTATGACTGTGTTTACTACTGGTCATTGTATGCGTGACCATAGCTTGGTCCTCCTTATTTTATTTTTAATTTTCTGTGATAAATGAACCCTTTTGCTTTTATTACTTTGCTCTTTCATGGATGAATGAATGAATGAAATGAATGCGACCACAGCATGGTCTTTGTTGTACGTGGTGTATGATGCACATCTTTTATTGTTTTTATTCAGTTTTATGTTTACAGGTGGGATAAAAACATTACAAACGAATCCTGGCCAAAATGAAACTCCATGCGACACTTGATTAATCATGCGTGACACTCAGTGAGAGCCGCAGCGGCAGTCCGTAACTGCTGTGCAGCAGTTGCTGACTACCGTGCGACATTCCAGTGAGTGCCGTTGCAATGTATTGAGTGTTGCCCTGTGCTCTGGGTAGATTTACTCCTATTTATACCCTCATTTCATCAAAACTCAGTAAAATATTCTCCCCTTCCATTCACTCCTTTCTCAAATGGTCCCATTACTCTTAAATCCTCTTCCTATGGATGGATACTCTCTCTGGCATTGGTAGGCTCAACTTTGAGTGTTTCAGGTTGAGCGACCTCTTCTCTTTCCGACGGATGATTCTAAATGAAAGTTTGCTTCAAACCACAATTCAATGTTGGGATCCTTCTCTTCATATCTTCCGCTTTGGCTTCCAGGAGGTTGGCCCTATGTTAGAGGAATTTAGTGCTATCTTGCACACCAATCCTTCTGCGGAATTGATAGTTCCTTCGACGCAAGCCAGGTATATTCAAGACCTTGCTGCTCTTCTTCATACATCACAAAATGCAGCAGGTTCTTTTGTCCATGATAGGCAAATGGACTTTGAACGCCTTTCCTCTGTCTATACTCCTATGGGGGATCCTTATGACGGTGTGTACCAGATCATTCGACGTAGTGCTTTATTGATAGCCATGCTCTCTTACTTCCTCTTTTAGTCATCTTCTGACGTTCTCATACCCATTGCCTGTGGTTTGCAGGAGATGATGAGTGTTGTATATTGGTCCTTGGTGAGACCTTGATGGGCCTGGATCGTGCTTGCGCTGCTGGGGCCATGTTATCCTCGGGAGCACCTTTTGCCTTACAGGTTTGGCTCACGAAGCGCCTTGATCTTTTCATATAACCTTCACACCTTCGAGGACCACTCCCCTACGACCATATAGAGGTCCATTGCTTATTATGTTCCGCCGATGCTTGGCTTGGTTGGCTCCGAGGCCTTTCTGCTGATGATATCTGCTGGGTCTGCCCGTAGTGGACTTATCGTTCTATTGTAGTATGATTCCCCGAGCGGCCTGGTATCTGGTTACCTGGCTTACATGCTACCACTTTCTACATTCCTGGCCGAGTGGTTCGTCAATACGAGCTTCTCCAGGATTTTACAGAGGACATTATTTTTTATTTCATAAGGAGTTCGATCATGCGTCCTTCCACCGTGAATGTTTTCGCTGAGGCTTGGCATGACAGGCTGGCTGCTCTCTTTCAGAGGATTCCAGCCTCAGTCGTTCCTACTACTGAGTATCTTTTACAGATCCAGATTCTGGTTGAGAGACAGACTTTGTAGACATACATAAAAGCAAAACAGGACAGAGCGTTATTTTACAAAACACCTGACAAGTCCTGCCTACCTTCTTGTGCTTTTGAATGCGATTTTCTGATTTTCCAAAGAATGCTTATGTTTTTAGAAAATGTCCAATGTATGCTCAATCAATGTATTCACTCTTCTGATCTTCCTTAGGTTATGAAGATCCTTATTTTCAAATCTTTTCTTGGCTTTTCGTTACTTTGCTGTGAATCTTGCTTAGAGCTTTAATCATTCTATGCCATGAATTCTCATTTGCTTCCTTATAGTACTTATTTCGATAGCCAAGGGATCCAGAGATGGGCTTAAAGTATTATCTGGGTTCCTCGGTTTAGCAAACGAAGTTTGCCCCTGGTTTTGGGGCCTTGAAGTGATTCCGGGCAAACGCGAGTTTGCCCCTAGTTTTGCATAGGGGTTTTCTTTGGGTTTTTCAAGGACCAAAGGCTTTTGAGAACCCACCTACTTATCCCCGAGTGGGTATCAGGTCCACAGTAGTTTGATTAAGGTTTAACAGAAGGTGCCACTCGGATGATTGTTAATGAGCGAACTTAGCAGGTTGCCTACGTATCCCCGAGTGGGAATCAGGTCAAGCCTAGTTCACCTAGGTAGGAGGTTTTGAAAGAAGTGGTTTTAAGCAAAATATTTCTTGAGGTGATCAACATTAATCGATTGCTTTAATTTGACCCCGTCCAGGTGCATAAGATAGGCAGCTCATCCAGAAAGGAGGGTCTTAATGATGTATGGCCCGACCCAGTTGGGTTTGAATTTTCCTCTAGGGTCATAAACATGAACTTTCAATTCTTTGAGGACAAGGTCACCCTCAGCTAGCTTCCTTGGGCGAACCTTTTTGTTGAAAGCACGAGCTATCCTCTTCTGATATCCCCGAGTATGGTTTATTGCAGCCAACCTTTTCTTATCGAGCAACATTAACTCCTCATACCTTCCCCGGATCCATTCTGGTTTGGTCACTTCATACTCTGCTAAAACCCGTAGAGACGGTATTTTTACCTCTACCGGAAGGACATCCTCTATCCCATAAACCAAAGAATATAGTGTAGCCCCTGTAGAGGTTCTCACGGAGGTCCGGTATCCCCATAGTGCAAACGGCAGCTTCTCGTGCCAATCCTTGTACATGTCTGTCGTTTTTCCCAAGATTGCTTTGACATTCTTGTTTGCTGCTTCCACTGCCCCATTCATTTGTGGTCTATACGGGGATGACTGATAACGTGTTATCTTGTATTTCTCTAAGAGTGGGATGACTTCTCCTTGGGAATGACTGCCGTGATTTGAGATAAACTCATTTGGGACCCCATATTTGCAAATTATGTTATTCTCTATAAAGCTCACCACATCTTCATCCTTCAGAGTTGCATATGACGTAGCCTCCACCCATTTGGTGAAATAATCAATTGCCACAATTATGTATCGATGTTCATTAGAGGCTTTTGGAACTATTTTGCCGATAATATCAATACCCCATACAGAAAATGGCCAAGGCGTAGTCATGCTATAGTGTTGGAAAGGCGGGGTGTGCATCAGGTTTGCATGGATCTGGCACTTATGGCACCTTCTGACATACTCACAACAATCTCTGTCTAGGGTTGTCCAGTAATACCCTTGGCGAGTTATCTTCTTTGCCAACATATGCCCATTCATGTAGGGTCCAAAAACTCCCTTGTATATTTCCTCCATCATTTTCTTAGCCTCCTTTCCATAAAAGCACTCCAAATTATACCCGGTATACGACTTCTTCCACAGATTGTCTGTATAGATCATAAATTGGGCAGAGAATCTTCGAATCGCCTTCCTATCTTTCTCTAAAGCTCCTTCGGGGTACTCACCTTCCTTGATGAAATTCCAAACATCCTTGTACCAAGGCATTTCCCCTTCATCTTCTAGGGTTGCGATCATCTTAAACGACGTTGGTTCCTTACTTCTGTGGATAGCGGGATCATGGTGACTCCTGAAGGGATTTGTATCATTGAGGCTAAGGTTTTCTAGGGAGTCAGCCAACTGATTTTCTTCTCGGGGAAGGTAATAGAATGATATCTTCTTAAATTGCGCCTTCAAACTCTCCAGATAGTCGTGGTAGGGCCTCAACTTCTCATGCTTCACCCTCTAATTTCCTAGTGCTTGAGATATGTTCAAATTGGAGTCCCCAAAAACATTGATTCTCTCAACTTTTAAGGCCAGTGCTGCTTCCATCCCAACTATGCATGCTTCATACTCTGCCGTGTTATTGGTTGAGTTATATTTAAGCTTGACAACTAAAGGGGTTGGGGTCCCGTCTGGTGCTACAAGGATGATTCCAACCCCATTTCCCGGTTGGTTGGCTGCTCCATTGAAGTACATTTTCCACAAATTCTCATCTATTCCCATCACTCCTTTTCTGGAAATCAGAACTTGCCCTTCTCTTTTAGATTCTATTACAAGGTCGGCTAGGTATTCAGCGACAGATCTCTCTTTCACGGATTTGGAGGTGACATACTTGATGTCGAATTTAGCCATCATCATGGTCCACAGGAGATTCTGTTGGTTAGGACGGGTTTTTCAAATAGGTATTTAAGTGGGTCCATTTGGGAGATTAGGGTTACAGAAAAGGCTAACATGTAGTGCCTGAGGTGACGGGTACACCAGACTAGGGCCCAATAGGCTTTCTCTAAGAGTGAGTATTTTAGCTCGTATCCGGTCATCTTCTTGCTCAAATAATAAATGGCTTTTTTCACTTGCCCCTCTTCTCCCTCTTGGGCCAACATACGCCCCATCGAATCTTCAGACACAGAAAGGTATAAAAATAAAGGCCTTTCGGGTAAGGGTGGTGATAGGACAGGTGGATTTTGGAGATAGGTTTTGATCTTATCGAAGGCTTGTTGGCATAGGGTATCCCACTTACACTTCTCTTCTTTCCTAAGCAGCTTGAACAGCGGGTCACATGTCAAGGTGAGTTTTGAGATAAAGCGGCTTATGAACTGTATTCTTCCCAAAAATCCCTCAATTCTTTCTCATTCTTTGGCGGCTACATTTCAACTATGACCTTTATTTTGGTTGGGTCCACCTCTATTCCTCTCTGAGTGATAAAGAATCCTAACAGCTTTCTGGTGGTGACTCCGAAGGTGCACTTCTGCGGGTTTAGCCTCATTCTAAATTCTCTTATCCTCCCGAAGAACTTTTTCAATGCCCCCAAGTGTCCCTTCCTCTCCTTAGATTTCACAATTATATCATCCACATACACCTCTACTTCATTGTGGATCATGTCATGCAGCAACGTAGTAGCAGCCCGCTGGTATGTTGTGCCCGCGTTCTTGAGCCCAAACGGCATCACCCTATAATAGTATGTGCCCCACGGTGTGATGCAAGTAGTTTTCTCTCTATCCTTGGGTTCCATTAGAATATGGTTATAACTTGAGAACCCATTTATAAAGGACAGGAGTTCGTGTCCCGCAGTATTGTCAACTAACACATCAATGTGAGGTAAAGGAGAATCATCCTTAGGGCTGGCTCTGTTCAAATCCCGGAAGTCGACACAAACCCTAACACGACCGTCCTTTTTAGGAACCGACACAATGTTGGCAATCCATTCAAGATACTCGGTGACCATCAAGAATCCGGCTCTCAATTGCTTTTCAACTTCTTCTTTAACCTTAAGTGCCCATTCAGGCCTCAATTGCCTCAATTTTTGTTTTACCGGTTTTGAGTTAGGAAAGGGGGGAATATGGTGCTGGATTATTTCTGGATTGATACCTGGCATATCATTGTAAGACCATGCAAAAATGTCTTTGAATTCATTTAATAATTTGATCAATTCTTTGCTTTCTTCATTACTAAGTGTAGAGCCAATGAAAACATTTGAGGATTATCTTCATTTCCTAGATTAATCGTTAGAGTGTCCTCAATGATATTACATGCAGGTTCTTTTTCAATTAATTTTTGTAATTCAATTGGTATCTCATGATCATCACAGTCATCACATTCATTAAGTGCATTCGAGTAAGAAGAATTGGTCACATTTTCATTGATTTTGTTCGGGGTGTGATTACAATAGACATAACGATAGTAAGACGCCTTATTTGGGCCATTACAAACTCCAGGGAGGGGGATACTTATCACTAGACTCAAAGATCCACTCTTTGTTGACCCCTTTCTTGAGTTCCACAGTGTGGCTGCCTGGCAGATTCCCCGTTTCCATCTTGGCTTCTTCTCCTATCACTACTTCCCCAGATTCTTCCATGCCATTCACTTCGTCCTCTTCTTGCACTTCTTCCACCATGCCCTCGGCGTACTCTTTCTCGACCTTGGTTCCTGTAACTTCTTCTCAGCCCTCTTTCTCGATTTCTATGCTTCTTTCGTCCAATAAGTTTTGCATAGTTGGTCCTTCTAGCATACCGATCTAATCTTTGATGGTGGCAGATTTTAGAGGGACCTGCAGATATGGGTCTTCATACTCGAAAAATTCATAGGGGAAAAAGATCTCAAATCCTGGCTTTAAGTGATTATCCTTTTGATCCACCCTTGGTTCTGGGAAGCCACAAAAGGGGAAATCTTCTCCCTCCTTCACAAAGTATCCGTTGAGCATTTTTCGGTACGGGGCCAACGGTGCGTCAGCTGCCTTCTTCTTTTCCCTCAGTTCCTTCTTTGATGGTTGGTAACCCAAACCATGAGTGTGAGTTTAAGTGGGGATCTTTGGAAACTCTAGCAGTCCTTGGAGATTCTTTCCTAGTCCCATGCCTGGAAAAAAACTCATCTTCTTCATAATCCTCGCGACCAACGGGCTCGCATATTGATCAAAATAAAGTGGCAGGTACTCCCTTGGCTTGGCCTCTTCCAGCATGTTGATAAACTCAAATCCTCCCAGACTTGTCTCTTCTTCTTGTAGCTGTACTGCTAGAGCCAGCGAGCTTCATGAAGCTTCAGACAAATGGATCCAACTGTCCATGAGGATATCACAGACCTTGCTTTCCTAGACACACTTGACCTTTTGATGGATTGTTGATAGTATGACACCCAAACTATCCAACCATGGCCTTCCCAACTGCAGGTTGAATGAAGCAGGTATGTCAATGACCTGAAATTTAGCTTTTTTTTCAAAGGGCCCAACAGCGAGGCAAAGGACTATATGCATGACTATTCTCTGAGTGTTGTCGTATGTGTAGACACCCCGATTTTGACCAAACGTCAAATCCAGGGATTGGTTACCTCTTAAAAGACCGATGATGACAATGGCCGGTTACACTCGAAGATTTTCCAGAATATTCAAAATCTTCAATTAATTCTTCAAGGCAAATTTCAAAATTGAAGTAGAAAAATATAAAAAAGGAGAAGGAAGAGAGAGAGAGTTTGGGTATTCGGGAGAAACCCGAATAATAAAGAACGCGTGAGAAACCCAGTCTGGGAACCAGATTTTAAGAAAATAAAAATAAAAATAATAAAGAGTTCTTTTGAAAGAGATGGGAGGACAAAATAAATAAAAAATCTTGGAAAAAGAGAAAATACAAAAAAGAGAGTAGTATATTCAAAATATACCATACACATGGTTGATACCATGCACATGGGGGATCTTAATACAAATATATATATAGAATAAAAAATTGTGTTTACACCAACATATTTTTGAAAAATAAAAAAGAGGGACAAAATTCTTTGAAAATTGAAAATATTTGTTTTAAAAGTGGGTAAAATTTGAAAAAAAAACCTGCGATATCCACAGTATGCTCTCACCTTCTGCTCAGATGGTATGAAGGTTGACTCATCCAGACCCATTCGCTTAGCTGTTCGAAATGGACACACGTTTAGAGCAGACCTGTAGTCAACAAGATAGGCGGGTACGATATTCCCTAAGCATTCCACAGTAACGTACATCGGTTTATTGTGAACGGGCCCTCCTGGTGGTAGGCCATCTGAGGAGAAGGTGATAGCCAGAGTTGGATTTTTGCCGATCATTCCTACAAGATCCTCCGGTGCTGTATCGATGGAAACATCATACTGATTTAGAGCATCAAGGACTGCCTGCCTGTGGCATTTTGAAGTGATCAACAACCCCCATATGGTAATATTGGCCTGAGTCTTCTTCATTTGCTTCAGAACCCTGTCTTCTTCTTCCTCTTCGTTCATCTTCCCATTTCCTTTGTCCAATTCCTTCCCTGGGTGATCTTCTTCTAGCTCATACGATTTGAAGTGCCTCCCTGACCGGGTTAAGTGCCTGACTTCTTCCTTTACCCATAAATTGCCGATTTCTAAAATGTCTTTCACATTTTCCTTTTCTGTTCCTGTCTCTTTGTCACTCATATACCACAGGTCATCTTCCACTTGATCTACATTAATACTGTTAGTCTCCTGAACCTACCAATCCATTTGCTCTGACGTTCCTTCTCCTGACTGATTCTCTAGGGTATAGATTATCAAATCTTCTGGCAACTAGTAAGGTTTCCTTGGTGTCCCAGCTTTGGTGATTAGCTTAGATGGATCGAAGGTTGTCTCTTTTAACCCCAAGAATTAAAGGCCTTGTGGCGGCGGTACTGCATGGTGATTTGGCAGCAGATTCTTAGTAACGTTAGGAGTTTTGACATGCAGCTCGGATATCACCTTGTTATTAATGAGGTCTTGGATTTCATGCCTCAACCTTGTGCACTGATCTTTAGAATGACCCTTTTGTTGGTGAAATTTGCACTAGAGGTCTTCCCGGAAGCTTGATGGAAGTGGACTCGGTAAAGGTCGGGATTCCAACGGACGAAGATGTCCTTTTGCCATCAGCCTATCGAGAGCGTTTGACAGTGATACCCCAAATCTGAAAACTTTCTCGGTTATTTGTCCCCTCCTCTTCTTGGTGCTATATCGAATTTTCTCTCCGGCCCACTCAACGCGTTGATATCGATGGGGCCAGAGTGACCTCTCGAATGTCCTCCATTTGACCCGTAGCTTGGCCTTCTATATCGATTTGGCTGTTCTTCCTTCTTGATTACCCCTTCTTAGATTGCATCCTCTATCCTTGTCCCCACGTCAAAACCTCAGTGCAGGTGTTAATCGACTGAAACCTCATCTTTTCTTGGTAGAAGGACTGAAGGTTCTTCATTATAATTCGAATTTGATCTTTCTCAGGCGACCTCTGCACCATCTTGGCAACCTTTGCCCTCCACCTGCTCAAGTATTCTACGAACGATTCCTTGTTCCCTTGCCTGGTGGTTTCCAAGTCTCTGACTGTGACGTCCAAGTCTTGGTTGTACTTATACTGTGCCACAAGTGCTTTGATCACCTCCTCCCACACCCTAGTCTTGCTTGGTTTGAGCGTGAGGTACTAGGACAGAGCGGCCCTAGTTAAAGTCTACTGAAACAGGACGGCCATCATGGTGGTGCTTGATCGGGAGAGAACAAATCCTATTTATACGCCTTAACGAGCATTTGTTAGTACCTTTTTATCCTGTTTTTGTATATTTTTACTTCGTTTTCTATTTTCTGACAGGTTTTGGAAGAAATCAAGTATATCAAGCTAAATAGGGTGAAAAAGCAGAAAAAAAGAAGTTGAAAAAGCCAGTTCGCGCGCGCGAGCTGCGCGCGCGAAAACCAAGAAATCGCTCGCGCGATCCGCGCGCGCGATGTACCAATTGTCGCGCTCGCGCACCCACTCGCGCGATATATGTAAAAATGGAACTTGCGTATTTCAGTATACTGATGATTCCTACGTGAACGAAACTGCCTAATTGCGTCTGGAAAGCTAAATACAGCAGTTTTAATGAGTTTCGAGTTAGAAAAGCTTCCAAAAACTTGTTGTAAATCTATATATACCCTATTTTATTTCAAATTAAGGGTTGAAAACTATTATACACATCAATATACAACCATACTTTCAGCCAGTGAAGGGAGGAAAGCAAGGAGAAGAAGAAGAAGACCAAGGATTCCCATGGCCTACTCCATCAACCTCTTGCCGATCTCTACTTCTATGGACAGCTAGACATTAGATCTAGGGTTTCAATGAAACCCTAGTCGAGTAATAGGGAGTATTTTATGTTTTTATTTTAGTTTTATTATGTATGGATGACAGTCACATGTTCCGAGGATTTTTATAAATAAATCGTACTTCTATTGATTAAATCATTGCTTTCAAAGTTTATTCTTGTCTTAGATCTATTTTGACTGTGATGTGCTCAATGATCTATGCTCGCTGTGCTTGTTTAGATTATTTACATGTGATGGTGCTTTATTGATTTGTGCTATCAAGTATCCGAATAATCCATGCCTAGATTAGACGAATTATGTCACAACCCTAGTTTAGTGTGGGATGATTCGTGCTAACCGAAGATGGAATATGTTGGTGCTTGAACCATGATTATTTTCTTGACGGAGGAATTGGGCTTGTAGCCACAATTCCCCATAATCATCCAACGTAGTAAGCTAATTGAATTCATAAATATTCCTATTATGAAGCTAGTGGTGGAGTTGCAATCCTAGGTTCCCTTTACATATTTACAAAAACACTTTTAATTGCTTTCATAGTTTAGATTTATTTTTATTGTTATTAGTTTAATTAAAATCAAATCAGAAATCCGTTTTCATAATTAACTAAAGTTAGCTTTTAAAATTAAGCCGCTGTAGTTAACCAATCCCTGTGGGTTCGACCTTTGCTTTCACACTAAAAATCTTTTGAAAAGTAAAGAACACTTTTTATATCTTGATATTGACAACATCAGTGCTCAATCCACTCGGTTGAAAAGCTCCGATACACATCCTTACATGACTGCGAGGATTCCCTGTTCCGTCGAACTTGTCGAAAACTGGCATTTTAAAACCAACAGGCA
Source organism: Hydrangea macrophylla (assembly GCA_033977485.1). Lineage (NCBI taxonomy): Eukaryota > Viridiplantae > Streptophyta > Magnoliopsida > Cornales > Hydrangeaceae > Hydrangea > Hydrangea macrophylla. Next base: position 40,947,969 of record CM066999.1, on the reverse strand, counting down.
GTGTTTCGCGGACCCCATCATACAGACCCTCTAACTCCATCAGATAAGTGTCGACCCCCTGAGCCTTGCGCATCAACCTTTCCAACTTCTCTATCTTCTTGGTCATTACCCTCTTTTTGTCAGTCTTTTCTCTGTCCACCCTCTCTCTTTCTACTCTGGGAACCTTGGCCCTTGGCATCTCTGGCTCATCATACCAACCTTTTTCCCTAATAGGCGGATCAATGTTTGGTGGATTTGTAACTGGTGGCGGGCGTGCTATTGCTTCTATCATGACCATCATGCAGTTCATATTCTCGGTCTGTCGCCTCATCTGTTCTGCTTGTTGTTCTACCAGTGTCCTTAATTCTCCTACTTCCCCATCTTCCTTTCGTCTGCCATCTCAAAGTTTCCTTCCCTTCTTACTAGCCTTGCTGTGAAACCTCTAAACCAGACCGTGCCCAAACTTGATGCTATTTTTGCCCTACAAAAGAATTTTTAATGACTTTCAAAAACTTCTTTTGTTATTTCTTCTTCTTTTTATCCTAATTTTGAAAGATACTTGGTGAAATCCTTTTTTTATGAATGGTTCATATGTCACACAGATGCAATGCATGTATGTGTGTGTGTGTGTGTGTGTGTGTGTGTGTGTGTGTGTGTGTGTGTGCCTATTCTATATGCGAAAGAAAAGAAAAATTATAACCCTATCAAATAGCCACATAAGCGTATAAATCCCTCACTCATGTCAAATGCGCCAATTTTCCCTTTCATTGCGATCCTTACTACCCTTTCCAAGGTCGGGTATTTTATTTGAAAAACATTTCTTTAGATGTTGAGATTTTTCAGAAAAAAAATTTTCAAGAATTTTTCTCAATAAAGATGATTGGATTGAAATTTTTGAAATTCATTTGGAAAAGCATTTCTCCAAAACACAATTCCGAACATTTTGGATTTTTCCTCTGAATATACTTTGTCAAAAACTTTGTTTAGGGCTTTAATCAAAAAGGTGATCTTCAAAGATTTTTGAAAGAGAGGTTTGAAACCTTGGAACAAAGGTGACAAGAATTGCTTGTTTGCAAGGACAGATTTAAAACTCTTTGGGTAGAAGAGTCACTTGATTGGATTATCACAGTATTTTTCATGAATTCGGATACATACAAGGTCAATGATGCTTAGCTAAAACATGATACAAGAGATGTAATCTTATCATCAAGATTAGGCATGTTCCCCAAATGTAATGGGACATGAAGAGGAATTTCTCAAGAGTGATTAAGAGGTTACACATCTTTTATCAAGCAAGCATCGTCATCATCTCAAGTAATCCCTTCCGGGCATACAAAACTTCTTAACACATAATCCTAATCAAGAATTGATCTCCTAAGATTGAAAGGTTCTATAGGAGCTTTTCATGCAAAGGCTGGGTTTTGGTCAAATTAGGGACCCTTGACACACATCTGATAGGATGCTTCATATACCAACACATGGTACGAGATCAAGGGTGATCACACAGTCCCATGATAGCTTGACCGACCGGGTTGCCCCGAGCCTCCAAGGTCATAGTTCCGTGCAATCGACTAGCGAAACATACAAATGCAATGCAACAGGCACACAAAAATTAATTAATTCGATTAAAAGGATGCTTCAAGTCTAATCCTCGGTGAACCTAAAATCAGAAATTCTGGTCTGCGAGAAATTCTGGGTTCGGTCCCCAGCAGAGTCACCATATCATGGATATCGCATTTTCTCTTACCCACAGCTTTTCAACTTTCTTTTCAGATTAAAACACAAATACGAGTCGCCACTTAATTTTTAAAAGGAAAATTAAGAAACCATTTAAAAGCAAACTGATCTTTTTGGAAACCAAAGATTAAAGATTAACTAGGTTCAGGGATTATGGAATGAGAGAGGAAGGAGCCCGACAGACTAAAACACCATCTCTCATCCTATCTCGCAATAGGCCTCTACTCAACATCCTTATAATCAAATTATTAATCTAAGTATGCCCTCGATTAATACATATATATAAATATACATTACAAAAGCATGTCGGAAATGGTGTAAGATTGCTAACAACAAAATATCATTCATAAACCACATAATTCAAGTAGCAAATAAGATGATGTTTAGATAGAGAACTAGGAAACTTACCCGGGATCCAGCAGCGAATCTGAAACGTGTAATGCATACAAAAAGTAAAAATCCTAATAAAAGGTCTCTAATCACATATATACACAGAAGGTAAATCTTAATTCTAAGGTGACGCGCATGAGGTCGAAAAATAAAATAAAATTAAAAAATTAAATAAGCTAAAGAGGAGTTTGAGAAATCATACCTTAATAGCGCTACAAAACAAAGGGTTAGTCCACATGCTTTAGATAAGATATAATGTTGAATCTTAAATAGCATTCCTAAACTTCTAGCTTAAATCTATCGAGTAAGAAAGAATTGACATAATCATGGATTCCTTTAAATTAGTTGGAAATACATCTTTTTAGATATACAAGTCTCAACTAGGAGCCAATGTAATGTCCATATAGAGGTGGCATAGTCCCAACATGATCACAAGGAACTCATAATTAGGTTCACTCAAGTGCAATTTAATCTAAAAAAAATGAATCTTAATTACAAGTATCAAACCACATGGATGAATGCATATAGATATACAAACATGAACAAAAATAAGCTATGAATTATTCATTGATTTGGATCATTTAGCTTATGTATTTAAGTTTAATTGATCATTATTAAAAAATGGTTTAAGCCCTAGGTCATAGAAAAGTCATTTGGACCATTATTTACAAAGTTGGTCAAATCTGTCATAAAATTCTGAAAATTACAGAGAGCAGTCCAAACTTTGAAAATTAGGAAAAGCATAGATCCCACAGTTTGATCTTGATGATTTTTGGACGCAAGGTACTTCTGTGAGTCTAGTTTTTAACCCAAAAAGAAAAAAAAATTAAAGATCAACGGTTCAATTTCCAGGAATTAGACAAAAACTAGACATCACTCAGAAATTTCCAACTCTTTTTCCAGAGATTTTGTATGATTTTCTAAAAATAATAAACGAATCAGAAAGACTCTAATCTTTTTAGGAGACTTTATTAACACATTAAACTTCGCATAAAAATTATTTGGGCCAAGAATACTTGATTAATGTTCTGATTTGCTTATTTCAAAAGGGTGTCACTGTTCTGAAATTCTAGACAGATTTTGGTTACTTCACAAAACACATGACCAAACCACTTTAAAAATGAAATCTCACCAAAACAAAGATCACAATATAAAAACTTTGTGTTATTGACATTTTCCAATTGGTTTCGTTCGATTCCAATGATCCGTTATTTAACTAAAAAATCCTTGATCAAAATAGTTTATGAACCCACTGTTTCATTGTCATGTTCAACTTTTATTTGTTAATTCCAATTACTAAGCCATGAAGTTAGGCTTAAACCAAATTACTTCTCCTATCATTTGATGGTCATTGGAGGCTAAAGACACTCATACTCATGGATTTCAATGGAGTATGAAGAAAGCTTCATGAAATCTTAATAGAATGGACTCTAACCATGGAGATAGGTTCAAACCCTTTGACCAAAACATACTAATATCAACCTTCATCTTCTTATAAATCATGACTTTATAAGAAGGTCAAAGGATTCTAAGCTTAAGGATTTAAGTAAGACATTGACAGTCTTATGAATCCCAAAGGGAAAACATAATCAAGAGGAAAAAATAAAAGAAAACAAGGCTCAAGGATCTAAATTAATTTTAAGATTTACTTTAAACTTTAAACCTTGAACTACTTTGATCCAAACCAATGAAATGAAATTTTAATCACAATATATGGTGTATGATGAAATGAGGTGGGAAGAGAGTTTTTGAAAATGTGTAAAAGGTCCTAAGAATCTATATGTTGTGATTAAACTTTAATATAGAAACTACGTAACTCAGAGTTTACCTCTAATTATCCTCAAGTTTTTGGTTGTTTTATGACTTTCCCAAGATTGACCAAGTTCTTCATCTAGACCAAGCTTTTCTTCTAGCTCTTCTTCTTAATCCTCCTAACTTCTTCTAAAATTCTCTTAGTTTTCTCTAAGAATATCAAGGTGATCTTTTGCTTCAAGAATATCCAAAGTGGAGTAGAAATAAGAATGTTTGTGCATGGGATCCTTGGTAATGGGATTTTCACTCCCTATATATAGAAAAAAAATTGGAGGGTCATTTTAGTAAATTTATAGTAAAAGCCCTAATTTCGGATGTCCTTTTGAAGGTATAAAACGCATAGCTGGCTGCCAAAACGCGTCACTTAGTGGAGATGGAAGCGACACTCAATGAATGCCGTTCCGGCACTCGCTGATAGCCGTCGCGGTATTCAGTGAATGCCGATGCGGCATTCATTGAGTGTCGTGGATAACTCCGCAGACTGCCATACTTTAAATTTTGTGGCGGTCACCGAGTGCCGCTACGGCACTTACTAACTGCCGCACCGGTAACCCGTGAATGCCGCAAAACTTGCCAAGTGCCGTTTTCTTCTACTTTATTTTTTCTTTTTCTCTCATTTTCTTCTTTTTATTTCTTTTGTTTGAATTGAAGAGCCTTTTGAAGAGCTTGGATCACCTTTTGGAAGTCCTAGATTGGTCAGACATCGTCATCATCGGATTTTAGAGGTAATACTCCCATTAATTCGACGTTTGGTCAAAATCGGGGTGTCTACACGTAGAATTTATTTTTTGTAACTAACAAACATACCAATGAGACTTATCTTTCACATTCACATATGATGTAGACTTAAATTTGTGGGTTCAATATTATTTGATGAGTGAAATCTTATCTATAAATTTTTTTGTAAATCTCTTAGAGAAAAGTTCTTTATCAACCAAATTGGTTTGATTCGACTTTAGAATAATGTACTCCCTTTTCTCCATAAAATTCTAATGCTAAATTCAACTCTTTAGGTAGAAAAGTCACATTTAATTTAGATTAAATTTTACAAACCCATGCAACATAATAATAATAATAATAATAATAATAATAATAATAATAATAATAATAATAAGAACTAAATAACTAACCCTTCTTGAGAAACAATCTTCACTTGCTTTTCTAATCTGGTTCAAATTGATCTTTATAACTCATCCTTCAAAGAAAACTGAAAACTAAAGTCAAATTTCAAAGTCAAAAAGAAAGATAGTTATACTTGTGTAGAAAATAATTTATTTTTGTATGATTTATGTAGAGAGATAAAGCTTGAATCAATGTAAAATCTATTTGAAATTTGAAAAGAGTAAATGTGTTATTTATTTCAAATTTGAAAAGTATCATCCATTTTTTAATGGGTTTTATTAACAACCACATAAATTGCACCCCCAATATTCATAAGTCACACAACAAAAAATTGTTATGACATTCTTATAAATAATGTTGTGACCGATCTTATCTGTACATCAAATATATCTATATATATATATACACATATATGCATACATAAATCAAAGCATTAGACCTTTTAAAAATTAACCTAAATTTGAGGAATCAAACAAATTAACGTATAAAAAAAACCTATAAACTACTTATAAGTACCCAACATATCCAAAAAAATTAAATTTTAATATAGGGGATTTGTAGTAACTTGGTTTGCATATTTTAAATGTGTTTTATGTACCTAAATATAATGAAAAATGGAGAGAAGTTAGGGATGAGAAGTTTTTCCTCAATAAATGAGAAGCATGATTGGCCAAGAAAGAATATGATAATTAATTAGTAAGAATTAGAATTCATTAATATTAATTCTTATTTATTCTAATTCAAAGGGGGTCATTTAGAGAAAATTACACATAGGCACTTAGGTGGCAAAAGCAAAAGTTTTTGTTTTCATATATATATATATATATATTAGATATATATATACACACACACACATGAACAGAGTATCATGATTCAAAAGTATTTCATGAAATGAGTTGCACACTTAATAGCAATCAGCCTTGTTGGCCTTCCATACACATCCAAGTCCAACACAACCATATATTGCATTGCATATACACGTATACATATTTGGAAGTATATATAAAGACATGTGAGCTTCAACATGGCCTGCCGTCTAAGCACATGACAACGGGTTGTAAAACATCACTTTCATCCATTTTCTTGAACTATTAGATGACCAAATCAATGTTAATAAACTTATCTTGTCTCATTATATAAGTGATTGAAAGTGTCAATTTTGGAAATTTTCATTTGACATAGTGAACTATGTTGTCAATCTTAATGATCATTGTTAGTTCCTTTTAGAACACATAGGGTTGGTATATGTTGGATTCAGCGACAAAAACAAACACTATATGTAGGAAGAAAATAGTAAGGAAAATATTATATAATTAAAATAAAGGGTAACTTAATATATAGTAGTCATAATATATATATATATATATATCTAACTAAAAATAGGTATCATTTTGAAATGAATCTAAAAATAGGTCCCTCTAGTATTTTAAGGGGAGAGAGAGACAGAGAGAGAGAGAGGGAGGGAGGGAAAAAGAAAAAAGAGAGGGTCACAGCTCCTCCATTGCCACCGGCGATCACCCACCACCTTCCTCCTCCTCCCCTCTCTACCTCCCTTCACCTATATCAACCATGCACCACCATCTCCGGCCACCCCTCTCTGCCGACGACCATTTTGTGGACAAATTACTTACCAATTCGTGAGGAAAAAATCAAAATTTCTCACAGAAATTGAATCATTTGAGGCGTGAAAATTCGATCTTACCTTTGTTCTCGAAAATGCGAGTGAAAAGGTAGGTTTCGAATTTGCAATCCATCATCAACAAAATCAACCGATAGCGAGACGATACATAAGTCGATCACTCTTTGGACAAATTTCTCACCCATTTGTGTTCAAAATTTGAAATTTCTCACAGAAATTGAAGTGTTTGAAGTATCACGACAACATAACTAGTGCAATGTGAGAGTTATCATGAATGGTCTAATCTAAGAATTTCTTATCTGAAATGGTTCATTGATTTGATGCATTCATCGACGGTTGTGCCACAGATTTACTCACTTCCATGAATTTGTATACATACATATAGTGTTGATGAGGATCTCCTTATTGTATAGGATGTAAGAAATTTCTCACTTATTATGTAGATTATGTTAGTGAGAAATTTCTCACTTGTATAGATTGTAATAAATAGCTCATTTATTATGTAGATGAAGTTAGTAAGAAATTTCTCACTAATATAGGCTGTAATAAATTGCTCATTTGTTATGTAGTGAAATTAGTGAGAAATTTCTCACTTGTATAGGATGTAAAAAATAACTTCCACATCGTATGTAGATTAAATTATTGAGAATTTTTTCACTTGTGTAGACTGTAATCAATACATCATTTATTATGTAAATGAAGTGGCAAATAGACTATAATTAAACTAGTAAGAAAATTTTTCACCTTCCTAATGAGAAAACATACTCTCAACAAAACTATATTAATTTATCTCACTTGTAAATATCATTGACAAATTTATCACATAACACTCATGCAACATATAAGTTTGGTATACTATAAACAATCACAAAATTATAAAAGGTTAACAAGTGCGTGAGAAATTTATCTCAATTGCAATGAGAAAGCATACTCCCAACAAAACTAGATTAATTTATCACATTTGTAAATATCAGTGACAAATTTATCACATAGTACTTATGCATGTATAAGTTTGGTATACTCTACAGTTAGAACCTTTGGAATCCAATAATTTTGAATTATGATTATCCTATATCAAGATACGTTTAAATTTAATATCACATTTAAAACATCACACAACCCACTACTGTGATTTTAGGGAGCAATAATCCCCATAAGGCCTCCACTTCTCCATTAAAAGATAATGACTAAAAATAAACAAATTCAAAATTAACTTCTATTTTAAAATAAGGGTATAATGGTAATAAAAAAATTAGGGAAAGGATCAATTCCTGAACTGTACACCAATTAGGGGATTAATTTCATAACTACCTAATTTAATTACACTCAATACATAATACCACTGATGATGCCAAAATTTGGTTAGAGATAAATTGGAGAAGATTAAGGGAGAGAGACAATGAGAGACTGGTTTTTTGTATGTGGTTTGGCCCTGTTACTGAAGGAACCTACATCCATGTGTGTGTCCGAGCACGTTCACTATACTGTAAAAAGCCGGTGACCTGTGATGAACCAACAATAGTTTGGAGCTACCGTAGGTCGGCCGGGCGTGATGATGACTAATATAGAGGTGCTATGCAGACTGAAAGATTGATCTCTTCTATGGGGGGTGAGTGGTCTCTTTTATAGATGCAAGAGACCTACCCGTACAAGGAAACTAATCAGATTTGGTAACACAATCCTGATTAGGATTGATTGGCATTAATTGTTGGGGTTCCTAATTGGATTAGGAAATAATTTGCACTTTCCATTAGTCTTCTAACTTGAGTAGGAAACAGCCTGGAATACTCTGGAGCAAATCTCGTGGGCCTAGCTGAACTACGCTTGTACGAACCGTGCCTACGCGGTCTTTCTGTCCTGTTGGTCAGGTCGTAGATGAACTGCTCAGGAGGCCTCGGGTAGACCAAACTGCTCGGGCTGATGCTTACCCAAGGAACTGTGCATGATTTGGTTGAGATAGGGGTCGTCCACTAAGTGGAATCGCTCGATCATAGGATAGGGCCAATTTTGGGCGTATCACCGCCAATTTAAGGGACTAAACAATATGTTTCTACAAAAGGAATTAAATTTTTATTTCATATTTTCTTTGTCTTGATTTTTTTTAATTTATTTGAAAATTTTCAATTTTGAGGTTAAAATACAGGGACAACAAATCAAATGCTTTTACCAATTGTACTCAATCAAATAAGTTCACTTACAATTTTATCAGAGAATTTTCAAATATTTATTGTTGTTGTTGAGTTCACTAACAAATTTGAAATGGCTCAATTAAAGTACTAGAATACAATGGCCTAGACTTATTTGATTAATTTAATATTTAAGCAAATTCATTGAATGAGCGTATCAGATTATTATTCAACACTGGTGAGTTAAATGTACCTTGCAGGACAACTCGGTTATTTTCTTTTCTTTTCTTTTCTTTTTTCGTTTGGGACAAATTATCCTAGCTTGTCTTCCATGACTTAGGTATCTGATATTAAAATGTCGTTTACATAGAGTAGGATGGGGTGGCAAATGACGGGCGCATGCACTGACTCCAGCATAGCACCAATTTAATCAGGGGGCAAGTTGGTAGTAGGATTCGAACCCTCACCAAAGAACATGGACTTGGTACACTAGAGCCTTGAGATCCGTCTTTCTTACCAACTTGCAACTTGGCAATTTTTGACACAACACGATCCCAACACGGAATGAATGCGTTTTGATTTAGCTTATACGGGTTTTGGTCGTTAATGGGTCAACTCGTTAACACTAATAATATATTAGTTGGATCGTGTTTTAACTGTGACCACTCGTCTAACCAAAAAGAGTTTAAAAAAAATGAAAAATGAAAAAAAAAGTCTAACCTGCATGATCCGATTATGTATCTGTTTAGTGAGACTATTTTAAAAATATACAACATTACCTATTATAAAAACCTAATAACATTTAAAATCTCCACCTAAAAAATACTAGTCTCTCAATACCCGTAGTTGACACTCCATTCTCAACTCACAACATCACGATGATACAAGTTAGAAGTTCGTCATCTACTACGACTACGATTCTACAACAATCACTCTTATTATTCGGCTATTTTCAAGTTCATTTTTTTGTTATGCAGATTCCAATCATTCTTTTCTATTATTCTATTATTTTCTAGGTCAGACTTTTATACACAACTTCAGGTACTTCATAAAATTTAATTGAATCACCCAAGACTAAGCTCTTTTCAACAATTGGACAATAGGTGGTGTTGGATAAAATTGGTTTTGGACATGTTTGAGGTCAAATAAAAGTGGGACTCAATTAGAGTTTGAATGGGGTCTTTGTGAATTTGTGTTCTCCTCCATGAGGAGATGCACTTTGGATACTTACATGTCCAAAATCAGTGTTGAGTGAATGAGAAATTAATCCCACAATGAATACATATGTATAATGTACATCCAATGAGTTGTACATCCATTGAATACATATGGATAGTGTACATACATGAATGAATCATGTACATATATGAATGAATCTATAAAGGAATCATGTACATACATGAATGAATCTACAGATGCATAAAATACATACATGGATAATGTACATACTTGAATGAATCATGTACATATAGATGCATAATGTACATACATGAATGAATCCACAGATACATAATGTACATCTAATGAATCATCTCTCCCCTTAGTTCTATATATTCTAAGCTTTCTCCTCATAAATTCATAGCCAGAAAATGAGAATTCACTTTCCTTCATTCCAATACTTGTTCCTGAGAGAGTTATAAGCATAGTTGGTTCATTGGAACGGTTGTACAGCGCTTGTCAACCGTTGTTGCTGTTGTATCCTGGGAGACGGATGCCGAAGAATTCCTCGAGCACTTCTGGTGAGGCGGCGAATCTGTTTTAAAGAAACTGTGTAAATCACAGGCCTCAGTTTGCATTTCTATTTCAGTTTTTGTTTTCAATTTTATTTATTAAAATTCTGTTTCTAGATTTAATTTATTTTTCCTTCTGTTTTTCATCAAGTGCAATTTAAGGACCTGTTTGTTTGTTTCTAATATTAATATATATAGTTTCCAACAATCTTATAACAGATTTGTATATGTTTGAAACGAAAAAAAAAAAATTGGTTTGAAAATAGTTTTTTTTTTCTAAAAAAGAAATTAATTTTCTAAATAGAATTGTTTTCGAAACAAAAACAGTTTAGTTGGTTTAAAAAATAAAACTGTTTTCTTTTACAAAACTGTAACTCAATTTAATTTTCAGATTCAGTTCTAAAATTAATTATAAGGGAAGAATTCGATCCTTTTTTGGATTTAATTTTTCCTAATCTCCTTTGATGATAATTTCTGAAATGGCAACTGGAAATGATGGTGTGAACACTGACAGTACTAATGGTGCAAGGACTAACATTGTGGTGATTGGTTCGATTCCTGTGAAGGTTCCTTTTAGTTCAAACAATCCAAACGGTTCATGTGAACCACGGGGAGAAACCCAAGAAATTCAATGGAGTGGATTTCAAAAGGTGGCAATAGAAGATGCTATTTTACCTTACCACCTTGAACCTTGCGAGGTTCTTGAAAGAGGATGCTCCTGTTCAAAATGAGAATGACCAAGATCAAGAGGCTGCCTTGCAAGTGGCTTTTGCCATTGATGCTTGGAAACACTCAAATTTCCTGTGCCGAAATTATGTGCTGAATGGCTTGCACAATACACTCTATAATGTGTATAGTGTTAAGACCACGGCTAAGGAACTGCGGGAGTCCTTAGATAGAAAATGAAAAACTGAGGGTGTTGGGTCCAAGAAGTTTGTAGTAGGGAGATTCCTCAACTACAAAATGGTGGACTTGAAGACTGTGATCAGTCAAGTTCAGGAGCTGCAAGTTATCTTGCATGAAATCCATGCTAAAGGGATGACCTTGAGTGAAACCTTTCTGGTTGCTGCCATTATCGAAAAGCTGCCCCCTGCTTGCAAGGACTTCAAGAACTACCTGAAGCACAAGCGAAAGTAAATAAAGATTGAAGATCTCATCGTCAAGCTTGGGATCGAGGAAGACAACAAAGGAGCTGATAAAGAAGCAGGGAATAATTTTGTGGCCAAGGCTAATGTGGTTGAGCATGGTCAAAGTTCAAATGTGAAATTTTTTTTTGGCACCAAAATGGGCCAAAATGTGGTATCTCTAAGAAACCTAAGTTTCAGTTTCAAAGGAAATGCAACAATTGTGGTAAAATAGGACATCGTGCTTCAGAATGTCGTTTGCCACAGAAGAAAATCAAGAAGAATCATGAGGCTAATATGATAGAATTAGACTCTATCTCGAGGGATGTCTCTGAGATTAATTTGTCAACTATGGTCTCTAAAGTGAACTTGTTGGGTTCAAACCCAAAAGAATGGCGGATAGACACTAGTGTTACTCGCCACATATGTTCTAACAAAGCAATGTTCACTTCCTTCGAACCAATGATGAATGGTGAGAAGATGTTCATGGGCAACTTAGCCTCTTCGAATGTTGAAGGCCAAGGAAAGATAATTCTAAAGATGACTTCAGGGAAAGAGTTGACTCTGAATAATGTCCTATATGTGCTGGAGCTTCGCAAGAACCTTGTGTTTGGCTCTCTTCTTAGCAAGCATGGCTTCCGTTTGGTCTTTGAGTCAAATAATATGGTGCTGACCAAAGCTGGGATGTATGTGGGAAAAGGGTACATGAGTGATGGTCTGTTTAAGCTTAATATAATGACTATTGTTCCCAAAATCAATAATATAAGTTCCTCCTCTGCTTATTTTCTTGAGTCTTCCAATTTATGGCATGGTAGACTAGGACATGTTAATTATAATTCTTTACAAAAATTAATTAAATTAGACCACATACCCAGTTTTCATATTGATACAAGTCATAAATGTGAGACTTATGCTGAAGCAAAGTTAACAAAGTCTTCATTTCAATCAATAGAAAGAAACACCGAACCATTAGATTTAATCCACGCTGATGTATGTGATTTAAAAATGGTTCAATCTAGAGGTGGCAATAAGTATTTTATTACTTTTGTCGATGATAGCACTAAATACTGCTATGTGCATTTGCTTAAAATTAAGGATGAAGCTTTGGATAAGTTCATTATTGTAACACCCGTAATTTCCTATTATTAATAATGTAATTTCTAAATATTTATTATTAATATTTTCTATATATGTAAATGGGATTTTGAGTATGCTTGACATTACATGAATGCTCACACATTTCATAACATGATTTATGTTTTCAAAACAAACCTTCCTTGTTTCAGTAAACCCGAGCGCTCAGGAGGAGTGAGCGCTCGAGGCCAAAGAGCTCGAGCAGCGCGAGCGCTTGAGTTATAAAAAGAGTGAAAAGACCTTTTTTCCCCTGGCCTCTAAAGTTTTATAAATACCAAGCCATTTCTGTAGTTTTTCGTCCAAAACATAGTCATTCCAGAGAAAGTGTTGGTGAGGGAGAGTTCTTGTATTTCATATACAACCACATACATTTTGCTTGGCATGGTCATGAATTCATGATCTAATTCTTCTACAAACATACAAACACTTGTATTTCATCACTCTTGAAGTTTTAGAGCTTAATCTTGGAAGATCGAAGGAGGTTTAGAGATTGCATGGGTGGTTTTTGAAGCTAGAACATCATCATCATCATCCTCTTTTTCAACATATATCTCATCTACTTGGTTTGATCATCCTTGTGAGTACCTCAACTCACATTCAATGTGCAGATATACATGAATAAGTGGTAAAATTTTGTTGAAAGTGGTTGATTTACGAAGATTTAACTCTTGATCATCATCTATGTTAAGTTCATGTGCAAAATCATCATCTACTTGGTTTGTTTGCATTGCATGTATGGATATATATTGATATATGCATGCAATAATCTATAAAATGCATTGCATGTATAAGTTTGAGCATGATCTAGCTTTAGATCCTCATGATCATTACTTCTTTTCAAAGTTATTATGCAATTTCATGATCTATCTAGTTTTGATCAGAATTTGAGTGCTAGGATTCGTGTCTAAGGTGTATATGAACATGCTTAATATGTTTATTGAGTTACATTTAAGTTTACTTAAGAATTTTGGAAGTTTCATGTTAAATTCATATGGGTTTTCGAGCTGCTAAAACATACATTGTTCTGTACTACTAAACCCGAGCACTCAAGCAAGCGTGAGTGCTCGAGCTTGGAGCGCTCGAGTGATCCGAGCGCTCAAGATTAACAGAGTTTTGATTTCTTTGCTTGTTTATATGTTGAAGCTAATAAGGTTCATAGTATGGAATTTATTAATGGAACCTGGAGTTGTACATGTTGTATGTGAACGAGTTGACCAATTCTATGGTTGTACGTTATGCTTATTCAATAGCACCATGTCGTATGTTGATTTCATAATATGTTGAATTTCCATATCATTGTTAGAACATGATTATGATCAGTTTGTGTTGCTTATAATAACGCATCGGGTCGAATCACTAAGGATGTGAAGAAGAATAATATGCGATAATAATGTATCTAAATGAGTAAGCATGTTGACCGCTGTGAGATCATTGTTGTGTTGATGGTCGTGTCGAATAGCTTGTCGGTTATTCCGTGGTTGGTTGCATTTGTTGTGTGACCTTAATAGGTCTTATTGTCACTTGAGTTGTGATCAAGAGTTATTGTCGTCAGTTTGTGGTGTTCGTGTCGTGGTTTGTGGCGTTGTGTTAGGGCCAATTATGGGCTAAGCGAGATAGAGGGTCATGTTTGACCGTGATTTGTATATGAGGGACATTTAGTCGTGTAGAAGTATGCGAATGCTAAACAAGATTAGAGGGTCATGTGTTACCGTAATTTGCATATAAGGGTCATTTGTGGCTGTGTGGAAGTATGCAAATGAATGTGGGCCATGTGTGGCTGTATTTCACATATGAGAGGCATTTGTGGCAGTGTGGAAGTATGCGAATGAGTTAGGGCCAATTGTGGGCTAAACGAGTGCAATGAGGCCAATTTAGGCTTTGATGTGTTGGTTATTGTGCGTTTAGTGTTGTTGTGGTTGTAGGCAGAAGCTAGTACTGCCGATGTTTTGAGTTGTTGGCACGATGGATTCGTGCGCAGTGTCTTGCGTTGTGGTGGTTACATAGTCGGAAGTAACGTTGGGTTTTGGGGCGAGCACTTGCGTAACGTCACGATAGCTTTTCAAGTGATAATATAAATGTTATATATGTTCATATTGTTTGTGCCTTGTAGTACTTCACTCAACTTTCAGCTGATGGGCGTGTGGTCCTTGGACATCTGTGTCCAGCTGCTTTAGTTCCAGGTGTTGGAGATGCGGTTCTGTAGGGCAAGTATCATGGAGAGGAGAACGTTGATTAAGAACGTTGGGGCTTCGCCAGCTGAAGAGTTTGTGCTGCTGGAGCCATTTGGTTCCAGTGGGGAACTTTTACTATCTTTTTTTATGTTGTTACTATTACTGTTATCAGCTGTTTGGCCCAGACTTCTGTTTTTTTTTTTTTTTTTTGGATTTGGAGATCTATAATATATATATATATAAGTATGTATAATGAAGTTTGTAAGACTCTGTTATTGCTTTCGCTGAACTTAGAATTAATTCCGCTATTATTTATACTCTGATATTCATATTTCATTAGTAATTGGACAATCATGCGATCTGTAACTTGCTATGAGCCTACGGGTCTGATAAAGAAGCTTATTTCCCTCAATTATCGCAACCGGGGCGTGACAATTCTGTACAAGACCAAGGTTGAAAATCAACAAAGAAAAAAGATTAAGGTGTTAAGAAGTGACAGGGGTGGTGAATATATATGTAGCACTGTATGGTGAGTATTGTGCACAACATGGAATTATTCATCAAACCACTGCGCCTTATTCGCCTCCATCAAATGGAGTTGCTGGAAGGAAAAACCGTACCTTAAAGGAAATTATGAATGCTATGTTAATAAGTTCTGGTTGCCACAGAACTTGTGGGGGAGTCAATTCTCTCTGCAAATTACATCTTGAATAAGGTACCTCGAAAAAAAGTTGATAGTGGAATGATCGAAAACCTTCCTATAAGTTCTTACGAATGTGGGGTGTCTTGCAAAAGAACTTATACCTACTCTTAAGAAAGAAATGATAAGTCCAAAAATTGTTGATTGTTTATTCATCGGCTATGCACATAATGGCAGTGCGTATCGGTTCCTTGTGCACAAATCTTAGAATCCAGATATACACAAGAACACGATCATGGAGTCTAAAAATGCATCATTTTTTGATAACGTATTTCCTTGTAAAGAGGAATCTAGTGCTAAAAAACGCGCACTTGGGACTGTCGAGAGAAGCAGTAAAAACCAAGAAGAGAATGTTGATGTTGAGCCTAGACGTGGGAAAAGGGCTAGAACATCAAAATTGTTTGGTCTAGAATTTCTAACATATTTGTTAGAAAACGAGCCTCAAAGCTACGATGAAGCTATTAGATCCCTAGAGAGTCCATTAGAAGAAGAAATCAAAAATGAAATTGATTCCATCTTACAGAACCATACTTGGGAACTAGTGGATCTTCCTCCCGGATGTAAGCCTTTGGGCACAAATGGATTTTCAAGAGGAAAATAAAAATAGATGGCACTATAGATAAGTACAAGGATAGGGTTGTCATTAAAATGTATAGACAAAAGGAGGGTCTAGACTAATTTGATACATATTCTCCTGTTATGAGAATAACATCCATTCAAATGATTAGTGCGATTGCAGCTTTGCGAGATCTTGAAATGCATCAAATGGATGTTAAGACTGCCTTTCTTAATGGAGATTTAAATGAAGAAATCTACATGTAGCAACTTGAAGGGTTTTCAGCTCCAGGGCAAGAAAAGAAAGTATGCAAACTTGTCAAACCATTGTATGGCTTGAAGTAAACTCCAAAACAATGGCATGAGAAGTTTGATAAAGCTATGATTTCTAGTGGATTTAAAATCGACGAGTGTGACAAATGCGTTTATGTCAAAGATAGGAATGATGGCTATGTCATCTTGTGCCTGTATGTTGATTACATGCTCATTGTTAGAAGTAATGAGATTATTAACTCTACCAAGAAAATGTTGAATTTCAAATTTGACATGAAAGATTTGGGACTTGAATTTCAAATTTTAAAATTTTCTATAAAGATTTCTAGAAATCCAAATGGACTTGTTTTGACACAATCACATTATGTTGACAAGATTCTAAAGAAATTCAATAAGTCTGATACTAGTGTGGCTAGGACGCCTGTGAACTTAAGTCTACACCTATCTAAGAATACTGGTGAGAGTGTTTCTCAACTGGAATATTCTTGAGTGATAGGAAGCTTGATGTACTTAATGAGTTGTACAAGGCCTGCCATTGCTTATTCAGTTAGTAAACTGAGTACATCCACTAGTAGTCTAGGATGTGAACACTGGAAAGGGATAGTAAGGGTACTACGGTACTTATGATACACTCATGATCATGGGTTGCACTATATGAGATATCCAGCTATATTGGAAGGATACAGTGATACAAACTGGATATCAGATACGAAAGATTCAAAGTCTAGGTTCAAAGGGACAACCTAAAGATCTAGGTTCAAAGGGACAACCTAATTTCATCTAACTTAAGAGAATTACTGAGGAGAAAATACTTTCATGTCCATGTCTACGATACAATAGTGATACCTACATGGGTAGAGGTTAAGTTTAGCTTTTAATGACTATGTGCGTTGGTATATCCAAGCGGAGTATAGCAGGATACTCTAAATAGGTCACCTGTGTGAATGTGAAGTGGGGTTGCTTCTAAAAGAATGTGAGAAAGGCAAAATTCTTTGATAAACATTCACTCAACCAGGCGAGTGTTCAAGGCCAAAATGAACACAAGTGTAAGAACTTAATTATGTTAAGAAAAGCTCCTGTGTGAGGGTTGTTGGTTGTTTACACTAATGGCAATCAATTCAAGACTTCACGTTCACTGATCCGCCAGTAAATCTGATAGACTATCACAAGGAAAGGTTCAAAGCCAAAAGCTACCTATCTCTTTGCAGGAGTGATCTGTTGTGCTTTCTCTTTCCGAGTCTCGGGTGTCTCACATTATTTTCGATTAATTTCATTCATGTGGGGAATTGTTGGATAAAATTGGTTTTGGCCATGTTTGAGGCCAAATAAAAGTGGGACCCAATTAGAGATTGAATGAGGTCTTTGTGGATTTGTGTTCTCCTCCATGAGGAGATGTACTTTGGATATTTACATGTCCAAAGTCATTGTTAAGTGAATGAGAAATTAATCTCACAATGAATACATATGTATTATGTACATCCAATGAGTTGTACATCCATTGAATACATATGGATAATGTACATACATGAATGAATCTATAGATGCATAATGTACATACATGAATTAATCCACAAATACATAATGTACATCCAATGAATCCTCTCTCCCCTAAGTCCTATATATTATGAGCTTTCTCCTCGAAAATTTATAGCCAGAAAATGAGAATTCACTTTCCTTCATTCCAAAATTCATTTCTGAGAGAGTTATCAACATTGTTGGTTCGTTCACTTCGTTGGAACGGTTGTTCACCGTGCTTGTCAACCGTTGTTGCCACTGTATTCTAGGAGACGGACGCCGAAGAAATCCTCGAGCACTTCTGGTGAGGCGGTGAATCTGTTATAAAGAAACTGTGTAAATCACAGGCCTCGGTTTGCATTTCTATGTCAGTTTCTATTTTCAATTTTATTTATTGTAATTCTATTTCTAGCCTTAATTTTTTTTCTTCTTTATTTTTTCTTCATGAAGTGTAATTTAAGGATCTGTTTGTTTGTTTCGAATATTAATATATATATATATATATATATATTCCAAGGGTAATACTTGGGGCACAACCTTCATACAACTTTCATACAACCTCCTCAAAAGATGTGTCTATCTCTTTCCTGTGTCACTGTGGGGTCCAGTGACATCACAAGAGAGAGATAGACACATCTTTTGGAGAGGTTGTATGAAAGTTGTATGAAGGTTGTGTCCCAAATATTACTCATATTCCAACAGGTAGTTCATTGATAGTGTGGATTTGATGAAAAAATCTCATTGCCCAGTCCCATACCTTTTATAATTGTTCTACATTCGCGTCGATGGTATTTTAGTACAATTGGACGTTACATTTAGATTAGTTTAATATTTTAACTGTCGTTTTAAAACTTAATTAGTTTAATTTTGAATAATTCATAATTTTCATTTAATCATTCGTAATATTTTGGTATTAAGACTATACGTCATGCATATCGGTGATTGGAATGTTTGGTGGGAGGATCCTGTTCTTTGAAACAGGTGCATTTTGTTTTCTCTTATGCTCTGTTTGTTTCATTGTAAAATATTTTCTGAAAATAATTTTTAAATTTTTCGATATTTTGTTAGACTAATGAGTAGGTAAAATATTTTACACGGAAAACATTTTACCCTCTCGGGTATGAAAAACAACTTGCGCCTTAAATGGGAGTAAGTCATTTTCCTCACCCGCTTGATCAAATCACGATCGGGATTCACAGTCCACCATTCACTATGGATGAAGCCAATATGGATTGCGTGTATCCGCTAGCTTCAGCTTTTCCAATTTGTGTATTCATTCAGAAAAGTTATTCTGAATCTGATAGATACACAAATATATGTATATCTATAATCTATAATATATATAAATGTACCAATGGGTATAAGTGTTTTACACTTTTATCAATTGGTGCACTTTTACTTAAATATTTTTCTTAGAGTTTTAAAAGTTTAGTATACCACTTTTTTATTTGTAGTGTGTCCAATCATAGCCTTTTTTATTAGATATAATGTGTATAATAATTGTATAAGGAGTCCAAATCGATAAGAACTTTGCATATGCCTCACGTTAATTTGTTGCCTATTTTTTTGGGGAGGAAGTAAGGAACCTTCCATTTGCATTGATAGGCCTCACGTTTCT
The DNA here is from genome assembly GCA_033977485.1 of Hydrangea macrophylla. Taxonomy (NCBI): domain Eukaryota; kingdom Viridiplantae; phylum Streptophyta; class Magnoliopsida; order Cornales; family Hydrangeaceae; genus Hydrangea; species Hydrangea macrophylla. The sequence goes on along the minus strand of CM066999.1, from coordinate 40,928,344 downwards.
ATTGCCAATATTTTTTTCCCTTTTCTTTTTTTTTTTTTTTTTTTGGAGGAACTCATCCATTAACCGTCTTCGTGAGTCCTAATTTTGACGAAATAACGATTCCTAAAAGATATAGACTCTAATTGGGTTTAAAAACGGATATTAGATGATAGATCCATCAATATTAGGTGTATCAGCCAAAAATCCATACGATTTGACTATTTTTTTTAAGTCCCTCTCTCGCTACGTTTTCAATTTGGCAAAAAGCCTCTCGCTACTTTTGTAATTAAGCGAAAACCCCTTTGTTTCTAAGCAAAAAATGCCTAACACAATACTATCTGTCAACTTTAAACCACTATAACTTACTTAATTTTTTTGCCTTTTGGGTATTTTTTTTTTATTATTTTTTATTATTTTTTTGGTTCATGTATTTGGTCGAGATTTACGCATTGGACTTGAAATTTGTACAAAAAAAATAAAAAAATTTCGAAACTCATTTTTTGATTTTATTTGTCAAAATAGACAATATTATCTGTTGACTGACAGATAATATTAACGAAAATAACCATAATCTCCTCATTTTTTTTGGCATTTTTGGATGATTTTTTTCTTCGTATTTCATGTATTTCCCAAGATCTACGCATTAGACTTGAAAATTTTACAAAAAAAAGATAAGTTGCGGCCTAATTTTGAGATTTTATCTGTCTTCAACAAGTAATATTATCTTTTTGTATTAACGACGATAACTTTATCAATTCTTGGGCTTTGTGGGTGACTTTTATTTGTTTTTTTTTTATTTCATTTTTTTTAGATCTACGCATTAGAGCTGAAAACTTTACAAAAACAAGTAATTTGCAGCCTCATTTTGGGATTTTATCTGTCTGCAAATAGATAATTTTATCACTTTTTGAAGTTTGTGTGTGTGTGTGTGTGTGTGTGTTTATCTCATGTATTTTTTTTTTTTTTAGAACTATGCATCTATGGTGCAAATTTTACAAAAGAAATATGTTTATGTTGTAGGAATTTGAAGTTTCTTAGGTATAAAATGGCATTCTTGACCAAAATGAATAAAAAGGCCTAATGAGTTAAAGAAAATTAGCTTAAATTTTAGCTTGGACGTGTTTTATTATAGGGGGCTATAGCTGAAGACCCCATTTAAAAATAACTCAACATCATCAAATAAATAAATAAATAAATAAGAAAAAAAGAAAAAAAAGTCACCACGCGCATGTAAAACTAAAAGGTGAGTTTTAAATGTATCTCTCTTTTTGTATGTTAAAATCTTTAGTATTTTGCTTTTCAGAGGTATTATAGCTCTCACCTTGGCCCCCTCGACAAGAACTTTGCTTGGCCCATTAATATGCATAAGCAAAGCTGCCAAAGCATCTAACACCACCACTACAAGACTTCTTACACAAATACTTTCTTTTGAATTTTTTTGTTTGTTGCGTGCATGTTCTTGAGATTTTTAGCCATCATATGCCATTGAGAGTACAAGGTATGGTTTCCTTTGGTTCTATTCACTTTTTTTTTGTCATTCTTCTTGATAAAAGTGTATTGGGATCACAAGCAACCGTTGAAGAATCATCCTGTTTTCTCCCCGAATTATAATATTTTTAGTTAAGAATATGTTTGATTTATAGATTTAGTGAGAAGGGGAAAAAACTGAGACAATGCTTAAGAAAAATTTTGAGGCGAAGAAAAATATATTCAATAATGTTCAATAAGTCAATACAAGGCTTAACGTCATAGTACATACCTGTGTACATATCTACATTTATACATTACATATAGGGTAAATTGGCAATTTTTGGGGGGTCTACGTATACATAATTTACAATTTTTTTGGGTCTACTTATGCATAATTAATGATTTTTTTGAGGGGTTTACTTATAGTATGAATCTAAACATAAGTTGAGGGGAAGCCTAAACATAATTGAGAGGGGCCTAAAAGTAAAATACAAAAAAATCTTAAGGTAAAAATATAATTATAAAAATTTCATGGAGGCCCTCAAAATTTATTGAAATGCTCTTGGCTTTAAATGAATCTTCACCCTCACTAATAGCTGAATTCACGGAAAACTCTTCCATCAGCTAGGCAAAGGTCCCTTTTACTTTTCTTTTACACTCAAATTTGTATTGGTTTTAATTGCTGTTTGAGTCTTCTATAATTTTAATTGTAATATAATATTTATACGGACTATTTTTATAAAGTTAAAAATTTAGAGCAGCCAATATGTTACGTTGAAAATTCAAGTGGTGTGACATTTTATATTAGGCTTGCCTTCATTGGAATTCAACTTTCATAAAGTTAATAATATAGAGTAGCCAACATGTTATGTTGGAAATTCAAATAGCGTGATATTTTCACCTAGACTCGCCTTCATTGAATTCATCCTAGGCTAACATTTTTGGGAGCTTCGGCTATAGCCCCCTTCAAATAAAATCCTTTCAACCTAAAACTCATGTTACCTTTCTTTAACTCATTAGGTTATTTTTATGCCTAAAAAACTTCAAATTGCTATATCTTAATTCGGTTCTACAAGTCTGTTTTTAGTAAAATTTAATTTTGGAATCAGCAAAATGAGATCTATCAAACGAGATCAATATTCACTATGAAATATTGGAAAAAAAAATACAGGAAATAAAAAAATATCACCAAAAAGCCCAAGAATTGAGAAAGTTATCGCAGTTAATACAAACAGAATTGATACAGATAATATTATCTGTTAGAAGATAAAATCTCAAAATCAGGCTGCAACGTATATTTTTTTGTAAAATTTCCAATCACATTGCGTAGATCTCGAAGAAATACATGAAATAAAAATAAAAATAAAAAAAATCACCCAAAAAGGCCAAAAAAAAAATGTGGTTGTTTAACTCAATATTATCTGTCTGTGCACAGATAATATTATCTATTTTGACAGATAAAATTGAAAAACAAGGTTGCAAATTACTTTTTTTTTTATATACAATTTTGAATTCCAATGCGTAGATCTCAAACAAATACATTAAATCTAAAAATAAATCACTCAAAAAGGCTAAAAAATGAGTGAATTACGGTGGTTTTAAATTGATAGATAATATTATCTGTGGAATAATCAAAACTGAGTGATGTTATCAATTGGGATCAGAATTCCAAAACAATGCTTAAAGAATATTCCAGCATATGTTCCAAGAGTGAAAAGACCGGAGCACTTATGTATAGTGATTCCCAGAGTACTATGTGTGGGATACTAAAAAATAAACGTTGGTATGAATGAAAGAAAGAGTACTATGTGTGGGATACTAAAAATAAATGTTGATATGAATCAAAGAAAGGGGAAGTGATTGGTCGAATAAACGGAGCAAATCCAACGGAAGGTGAGAGATATTATTTGAGAGTACTACTACTTTATGTCAGAGGTCCAACATCATGTAAGGATTTGTTAATGGTTAACGGTACCAGTTGTCAATTTTTTTTAAAGAATTTGCACAAAAAAGAGGCTTACTTGAATCTAATCAAAGTATTTTAGAGTGCTTAAATGAGGTAACCATCTTCCAAATGCCTCATGCCTTTTCGTAGATTATTTGTAACAATATTGGTTTATTGTGAACCAGCTGATGATGTAAGGAAATTATGAGATAAACATTTGAGGTAATGTCTGAAGATTTTAGATGTGATGACAATTCAATGAAGTTGCAAATTTAAAAGACCCTTACAGGTTTAAACTTTTATTTGAGAATTTTGACCTACCAAGTATATAGCATGATGCCTTTCACCCTGAACAAACTTATCCAAGAGAATCAAAGATGAAATGTCAATTGATGTTCATCCAGAAGATTGTTACTCAGAGTCAAGCATAAACAAGTAGCATTCATAGAGATACCAGACCGAGTTAATGCTAGAGAAGTGGTGTATTATTCATTGCCGTAGAGGAACTGGTAAAACATATCTTTACCGTGCCTTACTTGCAACCATAAGATCGTGGAAAACGATACCTCTTGCTACAACAACATTAGGAGTAGTAGCTGCGATAATGCCTGGTGGACGAACAACACATTCATGCTTTAAAATACCCATCAGTGCTAATGAGATCAGTATGTGCAACATACTAAAACAAAGTGGAACAACAAAGTTATTACGTGAATCAAAGTTAATTATTTGGGATGAAGCACCAATGGCAAGACGTTGGGCTATTGAGATAGTTGATAGAACATTGAAAGGCATCTTAGACAACCAAGAAGATTTTGGAGGAAAAGTTATCGTGTTTGGAGGGGATTTCTGCATAAGTATTTCCAAAAGTGCCTCGAGCTACAAGAGAACAAACCATTAATGCAAGTCTGGTAAAGTCATATCTCTGGCCAAGAATGAAGATGTTAACCTTTACTAAAAATATGACTGCAGGAACTGGTCCATACATTAGCCAACTGCTTCTATGAATTGGAAATGGCGATGACCCAATAAATGATGATGATATGATTGTAATTCCAAATGAAATGGTGATTGAATACGTCAATGAAGTGTTATCAGAGTAGAGAATTATAGATTGCATCTTTCCATCTTTGCATCAAAACTTTAAATCACCAGACTACATGACAAATCGAGCAATACTAGCGACCACAAAATGAATTATGTGGACAAAATGAATGAGAAAATGATTAGACCTTTTCTGGGTGATGCCAAAATATTCATAAGCTTTGATGAAGCAGTTGATGACACTAGCAACTATTATCAAGAAGAGTTTTTGAATTCTTTGACTCCGAATGAACTACCTCCACATAGGTTGATTTTGAAGGTGAGTTGTCCGATTATGCTATTAAGAAATTTAGATCCATCAAATGGTTTATGCAATGGGACTCGCATGATGTGTACTAATTTTGTGGATAATGTTATCCATGCAGAAATCACAATTGGAGAACAAGCAGAAAACACGTTTTACTTCCACGAATTCCTCTGTCCTCAGCAGAGAATGAAGGCTATCCTTTTCAATTCAAATGTAAGCAATATATATCCAATTCGTTTTTGCTTTGCGATAACCATAAACGAAGCACAAGGACAACGTATGCCAAATGTGGGAATCCATTTGACTCAACCGATGTTCTATCATGGACAATTTTAAATTTAATGTTACCTTGTCAAGTTAGAAGCTACACACAAAGAAAATGAGGCATAAACAAAAATGTCATTTATAAAGAAGTTATAAATTCAAAAAGGTCGGATTAGGCAAATGTATAGTTAATTTATTTTGATTGATATACAATTGCCCTTTTTACCCTTTAATATTTTTAGCAACTTGACTAACTTTTAGTTGAAAAGGAGTCTCACTTTACTTGGTTTTCCTTATTGTTCCATATTGAATTGATAGAAAGAGGTTCTCGCTATACACTCTCACAAACTTTCTGGTCTTTTATTTTGTAGAAACTGCTCCTAAGCGATAATGTTATATTAAATGAATCCTTCGGCTGGAAAGGACTGAAATCTCTAAAGCTAGAAGACCTGCATGTCTTTGAGCCAAAACTTAAAAAAAAATTTGGTACTATAATCATGTCCTTAATTTCCAGTTTAATTTGGAGTGTGTTTCGGCCGGAACGGAACGAAAAACAGTGCATTAGAAAAAATTCCAAAAATTTTGGAATTCCAAAATGTGATCCGATTTCGATTCCGAAAATTCAAAATTTTCATTTTCCATTCCGATTTTGAATTTTCAGAATTATCGAAATTCAAAATATTTCAGAAAAGGGAATTTTTTGGAATTTTTTAAAATTTTCAATACAAGCTACTAGCTTGGGACTAATGTAGTGGTAGCTTGGGACTAATTCATAGACTCACATTCCTCATCTTCCTTGCTAACCAATGTGGGACAAATATAAGTTAGGTTCAAAAACTTTCGGAATATTTCAGAAAGTTTTCACAATAATTTGAAAAAATTCTAGAAAATATTTTTCGGCATATATTCAGAATTTTCGGAATTCTCAAAACAAGTTTGATTCCAATCCGAATTTTATCGAAATCTTCGGAATTCAGAATTTTGGAATTCGGAATGCATTTTTAGTTTCTAAAATCAAAATTTTCCGAAACAGAATCGGTCAGAATCGGAGTTTCTATTCCAAGTTGCACCCCTAAGTTTAATAAAACGGGACCTTATGATTAGCATTTTAATTACTTATAAAGTACCTTATGGTTGTCTTTAAAATCTTTCCTTGATCACATTTATTCTTTTATGCAATGTTATTAAACATTTGTCTTAATTTTAGTAATAACATAATAATTTTTTATAATATCAAAGTTGCGGTTTGAGTTTGAGATTGATCATTTTTCCAAGAAAATCGTATTGGCAATGCATTATTTGTTTGCTCTATATTCTTCCATTATTTCTCTGGAACATGTGTTCTTCGAGAACACATGTAGGGTGTTTATAGAAAGGTTCTGATAAATTACTTGAATTGGAAGTTAGGTAAGGATCTTTTTCTTATCAAGGGTTGTTTCTACTAAGTTTTCCTTAACTGCAATGACTGAAAGAAAACATCATCCAACAACATTCAATCTAAGTTTTAAGTTTATTTTACTGTCTTTAGTTTTTTTAACATTCATTGTTCTTTGTGGAGCAACAATTAAAGTACTTCTCTATGATTTTTTAATTCTAGACTAAAAAATTTAAATGTTATCAACATATCCTTATTATGAGCCACGCCTTAATTAGCCCAGTTGGAAAGGATCTACATGTCTGGCTCATTACCAGGGTTCAAACCCTGCACCCCCCACCCCCGACTTCACTGGTCCCGACACTTAATTCCTCACATAAGACCACTACACCAAAAGTGCCAAACAAACTATTCTCAAGGTTAAAGATATTTATAAATATGTACCAACCACGTGCAACGCACGTGTTGTATGACTAGTATATATATAGATGGTCTCATTCTTACACTCAATGTCAAGAATCTAAAGGTACACAAACCAATTTTATTTTATTTTATTTTATTTTTGGGCCAGAACACAAACCAGTTTGAGGTACTTTGGCTAACTGGTCAATACTCTCTCTCTCTAACACGCGCGCGCACACACACAATGTAATGATACACACAAATCAACTTTATTGACTTGCTAAGTACAAATAATCAACAATTTTAGTAGATCACTTATTTTTCCCAAATTTTCACAAAATATATATTTGAGCACTTTAACCAAATACCGAAAAACATAAAGAAAAAAAATTTACATGAGAATATTTTACGTGGAAAACATTTTCCGACGTAAAATGTATGGATTACATATTTTACATTAAAACAAACTTTTGTAACATTTATGTCTTAAATTTTGTTAGATTGAGTTAATCTATTATATAGGTCATGTTACACAAGTTATATGGACCCTAGCATGAATGTTTATTATATATAATCCGTATATTACATTAGTTGAGTTTGGAATTAGGATTTTAGATGTGTTTTTTATAATAAAAAAAAAACGACACGATTAAAATATGACACAATTATGACACGACATAATTACCACCCCTATTTGCAATCACTCCCACAGAGTTCGAACCCTCAAAACCCAACATAAAGGGAAATGAACTAATAGTCTTGTACCGTATTGGCAACCCAAATTCCAGACTATTAGTCCATTTTAATTGAAATAGTCCAATCCTTTCTAGCCCCTTAAATCCACGTTGGGAGGGGATTAGACAAATATTCTCTTTTAATTCCTACAGAGTTCGAACCCTCAAAACCCAACATAAAGGGAAATGAACTAATAGTCGTGTACTGTATTGGCAACCCAAATTCCAGACTATTAGTCCATTTTAATTGAAATAGTCCAATACTCTCTAGCCCCTTAAACCCACGTTGGGAGGGGATTAGACAAATATTCTCTTTTAATTGATAGTCCCGTGACTAATAAAACCACATCCCCCAAGTTGGATGATAGGGAGGGGATTGGATAAATATTCCCTTCCAATAGATAGTCATGGGACTACTAAACCCCCTAAGGGGAGACTTTCTTTTAAAATGGATAAATTGTCCCGAACAAAATAGTCGTACCAAATGTCAAACTATTCAAATTAAAATAGACATTAGTTTAATCCCCTCAATCCCATTAGTCATGCAAAACAAACATAACCTTACTCCCGAAAAACAAAAGTGGCTTAGTGCACACTATCTCCAGTGGTATAACCCAAGTACCAACCAATCATTCTACACACAAACACAATATGGAGGGAGAGAGAGGGTTAAGAGAAAAGACCAGGGTAGGGGCTATATAGTAATTCCCATTGCCCAATGAGTCTGCATTTCTCCAACTGTCAAACTAACATTGGCAGATCATGAGCACTGGTTTGCATCAACAGCATTCTCCTCATGTACTTCGGGTCAATAAGGATTGGGTCAATTTTGTTTTGTCATATTTAAGTGGCAATCTGGTCTGCATCTTTTTGCAATTAAAATGTCAATCTAAAGTACAAGAAAATTTGTCATCAACAAAATTTGGAGGAAAAAGATAAAATAAAAAAACCCAACTTTTGATGTTTTAAGAAAAAGTGCCGGTAAGGGCATATTCATTTTTTAATAAGGATATCTTATTTTAAGTTAAAAAATCAATTTTTTATTTTTTATTTTTATTAGTAAGGGCCCTCACTTGTTGTATTACATATTATATTTTACAAATAAGGCTTAACTTCATTTTACACCCTTCAAGTTTGTCATTTGTGTTAATTTAGTCCATGTAGTTTAGAAATTATCATATTAGTCTCTGTAGTTTCATAAGTGTGCCATTTTATTCACCCAAAGCACTTTTTTGTGACAATTTTTTTTTTTTACTTTCAGGAACAAATTATTTGTCATTAAAAAACTTATTGGACTTATTTGTCACATTTATGAAACTACAGGGACTAAAGTAATACTTCTAAATTATAGTAACCAAACTGACACAGGTAACAAACTACAAGGGTGTAAAATGTATTTAACCCTTACGAATAAACTTAACCCATCCCAATTGACAAAAATCAGTGCAAAATAAACTTAGACCACCCACCCCAGTTGAAACTTGAAACAATTAACTTCCATATGAAATTAATCGTTTTAACTTTGGCTTCTTTTTAACATAAGCACTGAATCAGAGTTTGTACTTATAACAACCATATTTAATATAATACCAATATCTTGAGCCCAATAGATAAGCTCTAATCGCGAGTCAAATATTTACATATTTATAAATAAATAAATAAAAAAAGGCAATGCAAGAATAATTTAAATTTAATTATTAATGTATTAAAAATGATAAAATATTCACCTTATCAATGAAAAAATATTGTGTTGCATCGATATCTGCACGTTGGTCTTCCATTATATTGGGTAAATGTACCAAATAATTTTCAACATCTTCTATTCTTTATTTTTTTTTTCAGCATGTGCTTAATACAAAAATATACGGACATTATCTACTAAGGAATTCATTGTATTGAGTGAAAAAGAATAATTAAAACATGGTAAATAATACTTAACTAGCAAAACGGGAGTAAAATAGTTGAAAAAAATTATAAAATAAAAGAAAAACGTGGCTGAATTGATTTTTTTTTTTTTTTTGATCAATTTCAACTGCTCATAGAAGTAATTAGAAGTCAAAGCCCATTCTTGTTGTAGTTAACAGAACCAAATATGAAATATTACATGCCTAGAACCAAAAGGAGAAGAGACAAACTCTGATTCTAACACAAACAAAAGGAGATCAGATGCTAGCAGACTCCATCCATGTTCATGAATTCATTGAAATTATGACAATAAAAAAAACTATAAAATAATAAACAAAACGTGGCTGCAATGGTTCTTTCACAGTTTCACGTAAACACATATTCAAGCAGCTGGGTTAGTCTACTTCTCGTGTAGTATGTTTCGTTCTCAGTTATATGTACAAACTAAATTAATCACAAATCAAAATTTTAGAGAATCGAGTTTACAGATTAGCGAGGGTTTCAAGACATAGGTTTTCTCTTGTTTATAATAAACTCTATAATAGTGCATGGTTAGAGATTCACATAAAATGAAAAAGCAAGGTGAAGAAGATCAAAAGTTAGTGAGGAATAAGAAAGATGGATTTAGACTTACCGGATATCAGTTGAATGACAAACACAACACTTGCTTCGAAAGCAAAAAAAAAATCTAAACTTCTTAAATATATAATTTGTGGGAGGTGCCCTTAAAAGAAGCAGTAAGTTGATTTATTTATTTTACCTAAAAAAAGGTGCCCAGATAAAAAAAAATGAACTTGCCCTTACCAAATTAACACTTAGACAATTTCTTAAACTACAGGGACCAAATTAACACAAAGGGCAAACTAGGAGGGTGTAAAATATAGTTAAGCCTTATTTATAAAATATAATATGTAGTACAATAAGAGAGGTGCCCTTACTAATTAAAGTAAAAGGTAAAAAATTAATTTTTAACTTAAAATAAGGTGTGCCCTTACTAGCACTCTTTAAGAAATATAGAGCCTAATATTCACATATTTAAGAGAATATATAATCAGTGTTGTGTTATCATGTATAACTTGCACAACGCTAGGAGCAAAGCTGCACAACATATGAAACAACTTAACACAATGTTAGGTGCAAATTACACAATACTAAAAATATTTTGTCAAGTAAATGTTTGTGCCATTTAATAATTCTAAAGGTGAATTTTTTTTTCAACAAGGAAGTACGAACTAACTTTTAAATATAACACAAAAACATGACTGAATCATAATTAACCCATGTTATAATTGTGTGTTGAAATGACCAACTAAACTATATTCTGAAATTTAACAGCTAAAACCTCCATTATCATTAAGTCATCCTTCAAATCTTAGCCAACGGGCACAGGGTAGGCCTTCAGGATTTAAATAAAGTAAAATCTATCATTACCTTTAAGAACACTAGGAAAAAAAAACATCAAAAATAAAATCTAAGACAGTAATTCCTGGTGAGCTTGATGAAACTACCTATATGTAAATATTCACATTACTTTGCAAGGAAAAACTCCTTTCACACTTGAACCCCTCTCACACATTGCAGTTGGAGTTCAATGTTGCACCAAAAAATGAGTTGTTATTGTGAATACTTCTTACTCTAATAGAATAAATAAGAATTATGTGAAGAAACAATCAGTCAATTTCCAAATGAAAAAACAACTATTTACTAGTTATATTTGATCATCCAGAACTTCATGTTTATGCACAGACCTACCAATTCTAAATAGTGAATAGAACAAATTGTTCCAACTTAGGACCTGAGAGCATATGCATCTGGCTTTTGGCACAAGTTTTTAACTCATTTCAACCCACACTATAAAGATCAGTCAATCCCGCTCAAATATCAAACGCGGCGAATCAGGATCGGGAATCAGTGAGCACTTGCTGAGTTACAAACTTCAGCAAATTCTTTGTATTAGCTTGAAGACGTGTTTCGCCTGATTGAATGGAGTTGAAAAGATCTGGCAGTTCCAGGAATCTTGCAGCTAATCTTTTTAACTCTTCCAACCCAGTGCCCGAAGATTAGAATGATTCAGTTCAACGTGCTTCCCAAGCCTGTAATTATCCAAAAAAATTAGATAATCTTGACAGCTTTGCATAACAGTTATAAAAAAAAACAAATAAAAAAAATAATGAAGGATATGGGTATCGCACCCTATATCAACATCAGAAGTGGGTGATTATTATCAAATAAGCATATATTTCTTCAGTGGAATTTCTGGCTTTTCTCAAATATACGGATAAAATGGATGGTAAATCACCACTTATTCAAATTCAAAATTTGAAACAACGAAGTGAATGACCAACAAGTGCAGTGGAATATCATGTCTGCAGTTAAGTACTCAATTTTATGAATTGGTTCCGTATCCAAAGGAACATAAGTAGAGAAGTCAAATTTCCTTTTTTTTTTGACAAGCAAGTTAGAGAAATCAAATTTCAGACACACACAATTCAAGCCCCAGTAGATCTAATCTAGACAAGTGACTAATTTCATCTTTATATTAACTATGAAGCACCGACACTCTCTTTTGCCCCACGTATCAGTGTCGGATACGTATCCGACACCGACACTCTCCGATACTCTTTGGACACGTGTCGGATACTCAAAATTTTGTGTCGGAATTTTTTGTTAGTTTTTCTTGAGCCGACACTCTTTGGACACACACGCACACATGCGTGCATGCACACAATTATTATAATTCCCAAACCCAACTCTGAGCAGATTAAACCCTATTAAGTTTACCAGAAAACCATTCCATCCCAGCGGCATCAAAAATGTCCCTAGGATATTGTCTTTAGCCTTCCATAACATGATGCCATATATTAAAATGGATATCTTCTCTGACCAATCGCCATATATCTCCGGTCTGATTCACAAGGACCGCTTCCATGTTTCAAAACTTTACAAAAATCAAATCATTTCCCTTGTTCACTCCTGACTAATGAAATCCACCTACTTGGATACATTCTAAAAGCAGTTCTGCTTCATGGAGCTCCCAAGAATAAATCTAGGACATTAAAATGCTGATTCACAAATATCACCAGTTTTGCAGAAGGCGGGGGAGGATGCTTTCCTCTCCAGGGATTATCTGCCATCAACCCATGTTAGAGGCTTTGTTTGGTTCATGATTTAGTGAGGGAAACATGGTTCAAAAACTCGGCTGAAACCGAGACGTATCGGCCGAGTTAACTTGGTTTCGGAGGGTACCGATACGAGTTAACTCGGTGAGTCAAGGTCGAGTAAAAAAAAATGGGGATCGCGAGTTATCTCGGCCGATACGGGCGAGATAACGATAACTCGGCATGAATCGTCCGAAACGAAGCTTCTCTTCAACTTCAGAAGAACTTCAAGCTTCTCTTCATCTTCATCTCTCTCTCAAATTTCACGTCTTCATCTTCATCTCTCTCAAATTTCAGATTTGGTCTTCGAAAGTACTCCAAGCACCGAAGGTAAGGTCTTGTCGATCTCTGTGTGTGTGTGTGTGTCGAGTGTGAGTGAGTGTGTGTGAGACAAAGTCGATCTCTGTGTGTGTGTGTGTGTGACAGTCGATCTATGTGTGTGTGTCTAATAGAGTCGATCTGTGTGTGTGTGTGTGTGTGTGACTCTGTCGATCTTTGTGTGTGTGTGTGTGTGTGTGTCTTAGACTCTGAATCAATCTGTGCGTGTGTGTGTCGAGTGTGTGATTGTGTGTGTTGGTGTTTGTTTTGGGTGATCTGCTTGTGTGTTTGTCGGTGTGTGTGTGTTTTGGCCCTTTTGGGTCTTAATATAGTATATATTACATGTTAGGGTATTTAGAAGGATCAACACAAAATTTCTTTTTTAAAAAATGGTATTTAGTAAGGAGAGAATTTCATTTTGGCTCACCCCATTTTGGTCACCCATTGCTCATCTAGATCTCCATTAGGTTACATATTGACATGTGTCTCATTTCATTCCCATTTTATTCATTTACTATCAACATAATTACTTGAATTGGAAACATGTCACCCAATGGAGACCTAGGTAAGCAATGAGTGACCAAAATGGGGTGACCTAAATGCTCACTTTAGAAAGGGTATTTAGTAGGATCAGCAAACATGGGGAAAAAAAAAAGAGGGAAAAAAAGGGCATTTTGTATTTTTTTTTTTTTTTTTCTTTCTTCTGAATATTAGATTATTTAGTATATAATAACAACACTTTTGGAATATATATATATATCTCTTATCTTAATATTCTAAAAAGATAAATAAATAATATTGGACAAATATTACCTATATATATATTTATATATAAAACATGTAATATATGCATTATTTGGTAGTATTGAATAATTTCGATCCAATTATGTATGTACAATTATTAGACACTAGATCAGCTGCGTTTGAAATTGAATAACATGTGCTTCTATAGTTGGTACATTGTGTATTGTGGTAATCTATTAGGCCAATGTTGATATTCTGATTATTTTAAAATTTTCCATAATTTTTTCATATTTTTTTGAACCTTAAATCTAGCGTATCGGAGCGTATCGCCCGATACCAGGCCGCATCGCCGCCACACCAAGTCATCACAACGGACTCCGATACCGCGACTTTGAACCATGAAGGGAAAGGAAGGCAAACACTTCCCTTTCTTTGGTTAGTAAGAAAAAACAGTGACGAATATAGGAAGGAAAAGTAAACATCGTGAGAAATAAATTAAAATTACTGAATTTTGTGAGTCACTTCCCTTCCTCTTTTCGTAAGTTTTACAGTTATATTTCTATATTTTTATTACTATTTAAGCATGGAGGTAAACACAAGGGAACTAGTTTCCTTCTTGTTTTCATTATTTTTTTTTCTTTTCCTTGTATAAATCCACAAACCAAACAGAACCTAAGGTCCTTCAATGGAAGGATCACATCCTCCCCACCATCTCTATTGCCTTCTGCAGGCACCACAACCACCAAAGGCGTAGATTGACTTCAAACATTTTGCAGGGACGCACAATTGCCTTATGAAGTACCTAGTGGTTTTTCAGCAACCAGCCAACAAAATGCTTCCACCGTTGATTATCAGTATTAACTTGAGAATGACACTATAGCCAGTACTACCTCTGCAAATTAGGAAACATTGGAAGTGAATAGAACAGGATTTTAAACAAACATTCTTACACTCCTATGGCACTGTCTCTATCGACCTACTAACCAATAGTCCTTACAATGTAACTTAGACTTGCACTCTAGCAAGTCTACCTTTGCAAATTGTGAAACATCGAAAGTGAATAGAACAGGATTCTAAACAAACATTCTAACACTCCTATGGCACCATCTCTATCTACCTACCAACTTTGAATCACACAAGGCGAATAACTTCACATGCTAAATTGCTAATAATTATTATGTTTTGGTGAACACAAATGTATATTGTATGCATGTCCAAAATTTTTATCCTGCAGACATTTTCCGAAACTAGAACTTGGTACTCTAATTAGCAGAAGAAAAGAAAAACAAAAAATAAAGAAGGCACCATATAAGAATGAAATAAAGAAAGGTATCACTAGCACTTACCCAAGATCTGATGGAAGCCTGAAACCACCTATACGTACACGCTTTAGTGCATGGACCTAATACATAAGAAATATAAGTATTCCCTAAAACACAACTTAAAAAGAAACGGAGAAAATCAATAAAAGCATGACGTAACCAGCGATTCTCAATCTAATGATACGCCGAGCACATTGCAGCTAAGATTTTACAAATTCCATATATCACAACAAATCAAATTTCATATGATTGCTGCTATTAAAAAATAATATAAAAAAAACCATATCAATCTTTAAAATCCGACAATTAATATAGACGCAAAATCTAAATAAAAGCATCCCACAATGCTATTCTTTTGTTAGAAATAATAAAATACCTCTGTCATATACCATTCAAGATCAGTGTTTTAAAAAATACTCCTAGGCCCTAGGCCGTGACCAGCCGCCTCGAATTTCACCTAATCCTTTGCAAAAACTACATAGTAATTTAGGCCGGGCTTAGGCCAACCTAGACCCGCCTAAGAGGCCTAGGCCTAGGCGGGCCATTCGCACCATAGTCGACAAACTTGTAGAGAGAGAGAGAGAGAGAGAGAGAGAGAGAGAGAGAGGGAGGACTGCAACTAATGTCTCTTCTGCGGCATCTAATATCGCGTCTCAATCGGACCAATATGGGATTGCTGCTATTAAAAAATAATATAAAAAATACCATATCAATCTTTAAAATCCGACAATTAATATAGACGCAAAATCTAAATAAAAGCATCCCACAATGCTATTCTTTTGTTAGAAATAATAAAATACCTCTGTCATATACCATTCAAGATCAGTGTTTTAAAAAATACTCCTAGGCCCTAGGCCGTGACCAGCCGCCTCGATTTTCACCTAATCCTTTGCAAAAACTACATAGCAATTTAGGCCGGGCTTAGGCCAACCTAGACCCGCCTAAGAGGCCTAGGCCTAGGCGGGCCATTCGCACCATAGTCGACAAACTTGTAGAGAGAGAGAGAGAGAGAGAGGGAGGACTGCAACTAATGTCTCTTCTGCGGCATCTAATATCGCGTCTCAATCGGACCAACTTCTAAAGTGAAATTCATATGATGTTGGATGGGACTATGCGATAACTGTGGATCCTTGAAATTTGGATAAGTTACAATGTAAGTTGTATCGGATGAGGATACAGAAGAAGAGGGTGATGAGTATGAGTTTGAGCCTGATGGAGAGAGAGTATTGGAGCGATATGGAGAAGAAGAGTTGGAAGCTTAGTTTGTTGGTAAGCATCAATTTAAGTTACAATGTTGATAAGTGATTTTTTTTTTCTATTAGAATTGTCTCTATATTATTAATTTTGTTTTAAAATAAATTTCCTGCCTAGCCCTAGGTCCTCCTTCACCGCCTGCCCACTGCCTAGCGATTTTTAGAACATTGTTCCACATATAGGAAAATTCTCAAGACGTTATATCAACTTAATAGAATACTATACAGGAGTAATGATGGAGAAGGAAAAGGTTATGTTGTGGTGTAAAAACATCCCAAACGCAAACTAACCTCAAGTCCGGCACTTTTTACTAGGTTCCGAACTTCATGATTTCTCCCCTCATGAACCTGCAACAATATAGTTTAGATCAAGACACTTAGCTACTCGTGATAATGTGACCCAAGTTAGCCAAGGAAAGTATAAGAAAACATTATCTAAGATGGTATCACCCTTCCCATACCTTTCTTCAGGTGTACAGGGAAAGGGAAATAGAGAGATTGTCTAATAGGTTTGATGACACTTCAGCCTTTGTCCTCATGTGGCAGGCAGGATAAGAGGACCGAACAGTATAGGATGAAGCAAGATCGAATAGGATAAGAAATCCTGTCGAATTACACTATATCCTATGTTGTGTTTGGAACAAGCTTGGATTATGGTGTCGGATATGCTTTCATATCCTAATCCCGTGTTTGGTAGTGAGCAGTATATGAGTTCCGGATAACATCATTAAAAAAGTATATTATTTTTCATTTAAATTAATTTTTTCTAAGACAACCACATGTTGAGTCAATATTCCATCAATACAGTGTAAGGGTGTCCACGTCGAATTAAGGCAAAATAAGTTTAATGGACGGTTGAATATGCAACATATGAGTTAGAGCACTTAAACTTGGTGCTTGTATAAATTTTCTCCACATAGTTTGATAATATTTTTGTTGTGAATAAAGATCGATTTTATGAATTGTTGTACATATATCATTCAATAGTTTGTGTTAATACGGCTTCTCTTGTGCACGTGCACAAGCATAAATGACCAAACTTGGATGATCAATTGATGATTTCTATTTTTAATTGATCTAGTATCTAGCACAAGCATATATTCCAGAATGAGGATTTGTAATTTCGAGTGGAACCCTTTTATTATGCTCTAAATTTGCGAATTCCAAGGGTAATTTACAAATAAAAGAATAACAGTGGACTAATAACATACTAAATATTATTTCACATGTATTAGTTGGACTTGGCTTATATAGTCTCTTTTCTCTAATTCACTGGCAAGGCCAAGTATGCATATGGAAGAAAGGAGAATAACAAAGACAAGATAAATACAAATAAATTAGAATTAGAATTAAGGCGATCCATGTTTAAGAAATAATATCTCTGTAGCCAGCCCAAGGGGTATATTAGGACACTAGCATGGAGGCTAGATTCACATTTGAGAAAGGAAAATAAATTAAGGAGTAGTGTGAAGGCTTGATCAATATTTGTTGAAGGGGGTAAGCTTAAGCCTGCAAGGAGTCAACTAGGGACGCAACCAATCTCAGTGATTGGAAACCCCATGATGGAGGTTCAATGGGTACAAATAGTTCATATTGCGTGAATTGTATTCCAACACTTTATATGAGGGAATATATAACATAAGTGTGTTGCGAGTGGCAAGTCACATGTACCCTTGGAGGACTCACCTAAGTGGTAACCGTCGTGAGGCCGCGACCGTGAGAACTAGGCTATCCTGTAAAACTCCTACGAAAATCAAGATTAATGGCATGGCCATAAATAGTGCAAACCTGAACTATAAGTCTCATACCGACACTATGTGTGTGACTTGTTGAAATCTAGTTCAAAGAGTCTAGTTCAAGGTGTAGTCCAATATGATCCTTTCAGTTGGAGAGAGTTACAAAAATTAATTAATAACCCCCAGCAGAGATTGGTACGATTCAATTCAACATTTTGTTCGTTCGGGTTTGATTGTGTCGTAGCTCTATAATTCGGATTAGATTTATCGTTGGAGATTCAAGCCCGAAAAACACCTACACGCATTGCATAATATAAAGTTGCCCCAATTCCTATATGCATATGTGTGATTTTATGAAGTTTTAATTGTTAGCTTCTTTAATTAAAAGTGGGAAATTGTTGCAACTTTAATCAAAATAAAAATCGAATAATTAGTTAATTAATATATACTTATATGCCCTTAATTTACACATATGACTTGGTGGTTACGACATATTAATCCAGATTTCTAAATCCACCTCTTTATGTTCTTGGTGGTTACAAGACCATTATTGGTCATTATATGCGTGTGGGTTAGAGGATGAAGTAAATCCTACATAACTGCCAATTGGGTTTACTCGTGTATATCGAAACTCTTATAATAGAACTGGAGTAGAGAATGAACCAAATTCAATACCAAACTTGACATCAAGAATATTGTACTTTTGGGGTGTAAATAAAAATATCAATTTAGAATGCAAAGATGAAGCATCAAAACGATTCTTTTACTATACTTCCTATATTCACCTGGAAATACCTTTATATGCGATTACACTTAGAGAGGAGACCAACCAAGTACAATAGTAACAAATGTGTGATAAATAAAGTTGTACTTCATTGGTACGAATATCGCCACAACTACAGAAAGCAAGTGCTGAATATAAAAGTGGTAACTAGATTTACCACAATGCGAAGTCGAGGTCTCGATATATCAGGTTGTTGCGGTAGTAATTCCACAGCATCCGGGGTGCAATGGACGCCTTCAATGACTGCTCCCTCACTGAGAGCCATTAAGTGCCGCTTATTGACTGCACCAGCTATAGTTGCAATGTATCTGCCATGAAATTATCAAGGTGTTTATATATTTATGCATAAACACCCAAACATCATTATTTAGCCCCAACTTTGTGACGTATGAAGCATGGTCCTGAGTGCAGGTTACAGTTGTTTACCCTTATGATGTGTAAAGAGACGCCCATAAGAGAACTTTTGATAAAATACGACATGAATACGATACACTGCAAGATATACGTATGATGTGTTTGACAATCTTAGCATCCACTAATGAGCATTAAAAAAAAGGTAATTGCTTATCATGACAAACATTACTATTTTATAAATCTACCAAATATTCCAAGTGTCTCATTCATAACGCTAAATTCACAAAAGAAAATAAAGGATCATTAACTAAACCTTTGATATCTCAATTCTTCTTTCTTAAGAGACAAATTGTTTAAAACCAGGATAGATACCCAACGAGTATTGACATATATAACACTACTTTTGCTTATCCAAAAAATAAAAAATTCATATATGACTACTTTCAAGAAGAATTTGTAGTAGAGAATGAGAAATAGATTATATGACTTCTTAGCCATACATCCATTTGAAGCAATTTAGAGGGAGAGTGGGCGGAAATAGTAGAGAATGCGAAATAGAATGAACAGGTATAGACAACAGCGAACGTTCTATACAGAAATTGGCAGGCAGAATAAATCAACTGCTGATGCCACTAAGCGAGCAATACTATCATAATCCACTGAGGAATCTTGTCGACCCAACATTGAACACCATACTAACAACTAAATCATTTGCAAGAAAACTGATATAAAAGGGGTTTCTCAAAGCTTTTAAAGAACTTTAACATGGTATATGAAGTTGCAATGTCACATATAAAATGAGGAGAAAAAGGAATCATTTAACAATCCAAAACGAGTAATAGAGTCTTACTCCTTTGATAAATTAGATGAAGGGTGGGAAATCTTTTGGGCAAACTCCCCTGAAATAGTATGACAAGAAGATTAAGACGAATCCACTAATTTAAACATTTAAGATTCCAAGTAACTCTCAACAATCAATTATTGGCATCTATGATATCAGATTTAGTATCATACCCACCGTCGTTGGTCACAATAATCAATCCAGTTGTAGCAACATCAAGGCGGCCAACAGTAAACAACCGTGGTTTTTGTTCTCCAATATATCTTTTATCCTGCAAAAGCAAACTACTATCTGAATAAATTGCAGAGGACCCAAAACTAGTGTTTATAAACTAGTAGAAAATTGTTTTGCAGAATATATTGTGACAATGTGTCAGATGTGTAAATCCATACATACCCAACTCTTCAAGTATTCATCTAATAGCGTCATCACTGATTTAGACTCCTTTGCCCCACATGAGCAAATGTATCTGTAATAGTAAATGCATCAAGAGCATGCACACCCATACAGAAGAAAATAAGGTATGTATGTCAGTAAAAGCATCAAAACCAAGGGGGTCGAATCGTGAATCAAATCATGAATGGGTTTGCCAAAATTATGAATCATGAATCATACAGAATCGTGAATCGTGAGATTCACTTTTCTTTAACAATGCTTAGAATGAAAAGAAAAAAAAAAAATTAACACAACTTTCATGCAATATCAAGGCTCAAAATATCGAAAGTTTTCCATTTAACACTTCAAAGTTCCAAATTATGAATCATGAATTGTACTCAATCGTTAATCGTATCAAGTTGTATGGACCTTGAATCCACTTGTATGAATCGACTCATGAGTCGTTGGATTCTAACAACCATGATAAAAAAAAAAAATCAGAACAATGGGGACATACAAAAACTTAAATTTGACCAGCAACAGTAATAAGCCAGTGAGATGACAAACCCTTTTGGCTTGTTCAGGGCAAGATAGACTTTCGGAGGCAGTTTCTTAGAAAGGCGGTTTCCGTTGACATAAATTGAATCCCTTGAAGGATCAACTCTAGTCTGCCAATTATAAGAAGCAAGATAACCAGATTAGAATTATCTTATGGGTACATAGCTAATGTAATCTCATATCATTATCTTTAGAAATATATGTAATCCTAGAGGCGAACCTGAGGAGTTTTGCACATAGAACCATTAACAGTTACCCTTCCTTCAAAAATAAGCTCTTCACTGCTCCTTCTTGAAGCCACTAACAACAAGAATTATACACATTCAAACATCATGATATATAGTCCAATCAATTTGACAGCAGACAAACACAAGAGCTCCTTGTTTTTGGACAGTATGTGCAACAACTTAGGGAGTGTTTTGGAACGAAATCTTCAAGATGTATTTTCACAAATTGTAATCACACTATACTAATCAAATTGTGCTAATTTTAAAAATGCATTCTAATACAATTTACTTTGTCAATTCCCCAAGTTGGAAATGGTGTGCAGTATATTGACGGCATCGCCATAGTCTGCCACAACAGATAACTCTCACTTTATCACATAACTCTATCCCTCTTTCTACCCCTCTTTCCTGAATTCTCTCTCTCTATATCCGCAATAATAACAATATATTTCAGCTCCAAATCTAGTAGTACATAAGGATGCACGAATTCTTCTAAAACGCTGAAGAATTCGCATTATGTGCACCCGCATCCACACTGGCATGGATTCTTCTCAGGTGAGGCAAGGTGAGTGTTCTAATTTTTTATTTTATATATTTTTATAAAAACATGTGATTTCCAACATCATTTCAAAACTTTGGAGTCAATTAAGAACTTTAGAAGTTGGATAACACACCAATAGACTAGTGTTGCTGTAGCCTTTTTTGTTTGGTAATTGGTATTCAAGTCTTAGTTACACAAAACAAACTATACAATGTAGTTGTAAAATACATTATATAAAAGTATAATTTTTAATACATTACACAAGTACCCCCGCACCGGCATTCTAGGTTTTTTTTTTAATAACTGAAGAAGTGCTAGCACCCGCAACAGCATCCCCGTATCCGCACCGGTGCTTCCGAGGCTATACACTGCTGGCTTTTTTTAGGTGCTTTATAAAAGTAAAAACACAAAAAAGCAAAATAGGTGTACTAGTTAATGGACTATGCAGTATACACCTTTTTTTAGAGAATGACTACCAAAATAACTGGAAGGCAAAATATAAGTTCCAAACTTCAGCAATCAAAGAAAATAAACATCAAATTTATAAACAAATACACAAACACACACACACACACACAAAAATATAACACAGTGAAAGCTTATCTTTACCTCCGGCGGCGGCGAGAACCTTACTAAGCCGCTGAGGTGGGTCCCTAAAATTCTCATTATAAAACCTCCGAGCAGCCTTCGAATACTTCGGCTCCACCGTCGCGGCGGCCGCTTTGCTCGAACTCTCCTTCTTCTTCTTCTTAGCAGGCTGTGTCTTCGCATTGGCCATCTCGTGAAGCAGACGCGCCGGCGGGGTCGCCTGGAGCGTGAGGTTCCCATTCTCGTCTCGGACGATCCACGGGATGAAGAGCTGGCCCGAATCGTCCAAAGTCGACTCGGCAAGGAACACCGAGTCGGGACTCTGTTTGAGGGGTTTGGTTTTTGGTTTGGGGGGAGCGAATGTGATGTTGAATTCTGTGGAGGGAGGAGAGAGAGAGGCGGTGATAGTGCGGAAGTGGAGGCGAGTGCGTGTGAGATAGGGTGGTTTGGAGAGGTGGAAAGAGGAGAGGGCGGTGGTGGCGGCAGCAGCCATTACAGCCCCTAGCGCCGCCATTTGGTGGTGGATTTGGGTGGTTTTGGAGGTTTTGGATTTTTTTTGAGTTTTCTGGTTTGTTGCTGTGAAGAAGAGAGAGAGAGAGAGAGACGGGGGGAGGGACAAGTAGATGAAATGGGCTTTGTTGGGCTGTCAAAGAGGGCCTGGCTCAGTTATATATGCTGGGCTCGACACATTTTGTTTTGCAATTTCCAAACTTGAGAAAGTTGAAATCTTCTGATTTAGGGCTTGTTTGGTTCATGCATTTAATCAGGGGAAAAAAAAATATAGACGAACACATTTTTCTTTGTTAAGTTAATAAGGATTTCATAGGGAAATAGACATCTTTTCTTAGGCGTTTGCCCCCCAATCCAATCAAGGTCGAATTTCTAAGTAACTAACTTTCCTCGATTTGAGACAAAGTGGATGCGCATATGATGAAAAGTCGAGCGAAAGAAATACTAAATAGTAATGCTACACTCACATCTAAATTCACACTTAATTCTACAACTAACACACCTTGGTCTTTGATTTTGATGGGTCTAATGTGGAACTCATATGAGGCCCACTGGAATCAAGGATCAGAATTATTGTGTGGATTAAGATATAGGTGTAGCATTTTTGAATACTAAATAAGATGATAGACAAATTTAATATTTTAGATTTTTTGAATCATTTCTTGACTTTTTTTTCTTCTTAACAATTGTATATTGAATTTCTTAATTTTAATGTTGTTTAACGATGGGAGAAAATATCAAGAAAAATACAAAGATCTAGCTTTTCTTCACGTTTTTCTTTCCCTTCTCTTTTTCCTCAATACATCCATGAACCAAACAGAGCCTTAAGGACTTAACAAGGGAAAGTAGAAAACACTTTGTTTTGTTTGGTTAACCAGAAAAATGATGACAATACGAAGTAAAAGATATTAGAAGAAAAGATAAATTCAAATTTTGAATTATTTGAGTAGCTTCTGTTCTTCCTTTTTTCCTTGAGAGACGTTCCTATTATGTGTCAAAAATAGTAATGCTACACCCACATCTAAATCTACATTTCACACTCAACACCTCCTTGATTGTGGCGGATCCCGTGTGAGATCCACTGGAATCAAATGCCAAGATTGTTGGGTATAGATTTAGATGTGAGTGTAATATTTTTGGTTAAAAAATTTATTTACTAACGTCATCTAAAAACGAAGAAAATCACTAAGAGAGATTTTTTTCCTGCTTGCTTTTTCTTTACTTTTTTCTTTCCATTTTTGTAACAATTTGGAAATCATACATCAAACTATAATCATTTAATTACCTGACCCTCTTACCGGGGGCGTATCAAGAATTTTTTATCAGGGGGGCCTAGACTATACAAAGGTTTGGGGAAAGTGCCCTTGAGGCTAATTTTTTTGGGTCTACTTATACATAATTATGTGTAAAATTATAGAATTGGTTTAACACTGCTAATTTTGTTAAATCATGTAATTTTAGGGGACTTACTTCTAAAATCTATAAAAAATTTACCTGTAAATCTAGAATTTTCAAAAATCTAGAAGGGGTTGTGTTACATGTAAACCTAGAATTTTAAAATTTTAAGGGCTTGCAACTCCCATCTAGTTCCCTATGTTATAGGTTTTGAGCGATGCAGTATACTTTTATCATGTCTAATAAGAGAAAGCCACTTAAGCTTGCCCCTATGACCTTTTGGCACAAGAAATAAAAATAAAAATAAAAATAAAATTAGAGGAATTTGGAGATAAATCCTATAGAATTAGTCAAGAATGTGTAAAACACAGTCAAATTCTTGTTTAATCTAAAGTCCACACGCGTTTTTAGTTTGTAATCAAAAACTCATTTTTGTTTTTTTATTTATTTTAATGACGACGTTGCCCCCAACATCGACGAAATCGCCCCGACGCCGGTGACTGCTACTACCACCATCACACCGCGACTGCCACCGTCACTACCACCATCGTAGTGAGACCACCACGTTCGCCACCACCACCACCATCGCCACTGAAGAGGATGATATATATAGATATATGTATATATACACATATACACACACAGATAATAGCGCCGCCACCACCACCATCGCCACCACCATTGCGCAACCACCACCATCATCACCACTGAAAAAGATGATATACATATATATATATATATATATACATATACACAAAGATAATATTATTTGTTTGACAAACAGATACTATTATCTGTTTACAAAACCACCATAACTTCATTATTTTGTGGCTTTTTTGAGCGAATGTTTTTTTTTTTTTTTTGGTTCATATATTTTTCAACATCTGTGCATTAGACTTGCCAATCTTGTAAACCAAAATTTATTTTGAACTTGAATTTGAGCTATTGTGGTTCAGGAATTTTATCTGTCAAAATATGATACAAACATATTATATTATCTATTTGAAATAGTCAACTTAAAATGGCCATAACTTTATCTTCATTTGGTTTTTTTGGGATTTCTTTCATTTTTTTTTGCAATATCTACGCAGTTCACTTGCAATTTTATATAATAATAAAAAAATTTATATCTCATTTTGAGCCTTAATTTAAGCTTTTTTGGTTCATGGATTTTATCTGTCAAAATTTGCTAAGAGATAATAGTATCTATTTCAAAATGGCTAAATTATCTGATTGGAAAAAAAAGAGTCTTTAAGTGGCTCTTCAATGATTTTGTCTGTTTTAAAGTGACAAAATTGATAACTTTACATGTTATAAAGTGATAAAACAAGTAAAAGTACGTGTTATAAAACATGTAATTTTATCTGTTATAAAGTGACAAAATATGTAATTTTATATGTTATGAAGTGGAAAAACAGATAACATTATCTGTTATAAAATGACAAAATATGTAATTTTATCTGTTTTAAAGTAGCAAAAACATATACTGTAATATTATATGTTATAAACTTCTTCTTCTTCTTCTTCTTTCTCTTCCTTTTTTCCTTCATCGTTATCTTCTTCTTGTTGTTCCTATTCTTCTTCACTCTCTTCCTATCTGTTTTTCGACAATATTATCTATTTTTGAAAACAAATAATTTCGCAGCACCACCACCACTACCATCGGATCACTACCACTACCACCACCACCACCACCACCACCACTACTATAACAGCACCATTGTGATGTTATTATCTGTCATGCTCAACAGATAATATTATTATGTCACACCCGTTCCGGAATTTGCATTCTTTAAAAAAAAAAACATATATGGGAACATGTGAAATTATTAATGTTGATTAATAATTGAGATGGAGTTGACTGTGAGTCAACGGTGAGGTGTCAGTGGAGACACGGGAACTTGAAGTTCATGATACATTGGCATGATTAAATGACATTTTATGTGATTTAAATGTTATTTAAAATATCTGGTAGTTCGTGAATAGTAACTTTACTTGTGTAGAGTAAATTTTTGGTATTTTGAATATCATTGTAGATTGTTTTGAATACTGTGGTGAGAACGTGAGTGATACGTTGCATAAAAGGTAGGTTATATAGAGATTCTACGGAAATTAGTTCTGGATCCCTATTTGGACCCAAATGGAACTTAAATGAAAACTTTTATAATTTTCAGTTTTTACTCGTGAATCAATGGATTAGGCATTTAGGACGTTTTGGGAGAGAATTAGAAGTTTTGGAAACTCGTGGAGAGGTAAGTGTAATTTACGGAAATCGTTCCTATAAATAGTAAGAGTGAGTTTTTTCATTATTTGAAAACTTACAAAAACTATCTAGAGAAAGAGTGTGAGAAAATTGAGATTTGGTTGCCACGAGCTTTGCAACGCCGATTGACGACCGTTCATCTGCCATTTTTTCTCCAAATTCAAGATTTGAACTCCTCGAGGTAAGATCTTCATTTTGATACCTCTTAGGCCTCATTTGGCAATCTTTTCCGAAAATCTAATTTCTAGATATTTGGAGAAAACCCAATAAAACTTATAGGAATCACTTGAAATCGGAGATCCGACTTAATCGGGCCTCTTAGTAATCCCTCAAAGTTTTAGGACGATCACATGAGGTATAAATTCTAGATCTATGAATTAATGGAATTTACATGTTTTGAATATCAAGTTTGATATTTTGGATCCGGGCGAAATTTATGTGTTAGTTAGGCACATTAATTATGCATGCGAACATGTTAGAAAAGCATGTATAACTGTTTATGTGAGCATGCTATGTTTCTACTTGGGTCAAAGGGGAGTTTGGTGCAATTCCATCCGGGGGTAAGCTCCTTGAAATTTGAGGATTGTAATACTGATAGTGGTGGTGTCTGTTATGGAGGAAGGCCCAACCAGGACATGGTACCTGGTATGGAGGAAGGCCCAACCAATGTACAAGGTGTGTGGAAGAGGTGTGCCTTCCACGGCACCGGTCTCATTTACTGGATGGAAGCGTACTACTCACCCTAGAGACTATTTTGATGTGTTTTAAATATTTTAAAGCATGGATTGTCATATAAGCATATATTTAGAATTGTGCATTTAGCATATAGCTGAGCAGTGGAGCTTTACTCCATTGCAGGTGACAAGAAGTGAGGAAAGAAGAAACGTGAAGAGTGAGGCCGATGGAACGACGGGAGCACTCTTGTAGATGTTTTGTTTTCCTTTTAAATGTTGATACAAGAACTTTGAAATTGCATCAAATTGTAACTGAATCTTGGGAAGGATTAGTAGTATTGTATTCTGTAGTAGAACTCTTGTAATCATGTTTTGGAACGTTGAAATGTAGTGTGTTTATGTTGAAATTGAATTGGGAAATCATGGTTTTTAGCTACTGCAGAATGTGCAGAATTGCGAGGGATCAGTCGACTGGGCCCCGACATAGTCCCCTAGACCACTGTTCTACAAAGATAATCTTTCAGTTTTCAAAAGCATCAGTTGACTGGAAGATGGGAATCAGTCGACTGGTTTTTGCACGAAAACATGACATTCTGCTAGAATGGGTTCAGTCGACCGGACAAGTGTTAGTCGACTGAGAAATCGAGACCCCAATCCACTGAGTCCCCGACACAGTTGACTGGACAGGGTTGTTGAACTTTTCTTTCTGTCTACTTTTGACCTCCAGTCGACCGGAACCCCGCCATAATCGACTGGACCACTGGTATCAAAATGGAATCTTTTTGGAAGTGTTCCAATTAGAAAAACTTTTTATAACTCTGATATTAATGGGTTTTATTTATGTTTTCCGCTGCTATTTACTTTAATGGAATTGGATGAGCCTTGGTGATGTGCCATGTGTCCTATTTTCACGCGTAGTGGGATGGGTCGTGACATATTAAAACAGATAATTTTACAAATATATCATATTATCTGTCATGGTCAACAGATAATAATATTATCTGTTCGGTAACAAATCCGTCATCATTTGCACCACCATCACCATCGCGCCACCATTACCACCACGCTGCCATCACCATTGTTGTCTCCATTGTCCTTCCCATCATCGTCGCCTTTACCATTGCCATCGCTATCGCCATCACACCATCGTCACCTCCATTACCATCGCCATCACCACACCACCATCGCAGCAACACCACCACCACCATAGTCACCTCCATCTACAATTGCAGCACGTCCACCGCCATGTCACCTCCATGACTATCGCAACAACACCACTGCCATCGTCACCTCCATCACCATCGCCACCTCTATCTACAATCGCAACACCTCCACCACCACGTCACCTCCATCATGGTTCTTCGTTTTTCTAGTTTTGAATTTCTGTCTCGTGTGTTGGGTTTATGGAGGGAGAGGGTTATTCTTATCCTTTTATCATTGGAGGGGGTTTAGAAACCATTAGTTAGCCTTGGGTTTTAAATTTTATTCCATACATTATAAGGGACTTTGGTTGAACGGCCCAAAAAACTAACACTCTTTGTGATTATCATATATAATAAGAAAAGAAAATTTCTAAGACCTAAAATTAGGAATTACACGTCAAACTAGTTATATTTAGCCAACCTGGTATACATGTTCCCTAACCCTAGTGGCACCTCTCTCTCTCTCTCTCTCTCTCTCTCTCTCTCTCTCTCTCTCTCTCTCTCTCTCTCTCTCTCCCCCCCCCCCCCTCCTTCCCTTCCCTCCCCTCCCCTCCCCTCCCCTCCCCTCCCCTCAGTCTCTCTCTCTTACTCCAACCGCCGACATCGATCACGGCCACCGTGCCCAGGACCACCGACTTCAAGAATTGTGCCCAGACCTAGTATACATGTTCAGTTTGAGTTCTTGAATATCTGATTTCCCAAAAAAAAAAAAATACACACATAATTTTATTCAGATGTTTGTTTGTTGAATATCCTTGGTTGTCTATTTTAATTACACATGGGATTTTTTTTAAATGTCTTTGGATGTTTATTTAGATGTTTGTTGAATCTACTCTCATTCGTCAATTTTTTTTTTTAAATTTCATTCACTGGGCATACATGGTTCATATTAGTTGAATCATCACTATCATTCCCATCATTATTCTGAAATGTATTTGTTACTATTTTTGATGCCTTTTTCATGATGTCAGTTGAAGCTTTTAGCTATTTCTTATTTCAATCAAAATTCAGATGATTATTATTTATTTACTAAAAATCTATTTGTTTGGTGCAAAGTGTTTCCTTGTTTTGGGATATATATACAAGCACATATATGGATGTTGCATTTGCTAAACATGTTACTATATCTTTTTCTTCTTCAAATGTCCTATTCTTGAGCAATAGCTTGAAATTTTTATTTCATACATGTTTCTGATTGCTACATTTTTGGATTTCTGATTGTACAATTCTGATTTTTGAAATCTCATTTTAGTTTGATCTTACTTAAATTTGGTTTGATTTTTTTTTTAAAAAAATCCACTATTCTTATTTTATGATTTCATTTGAAATGGGATTTTGGGGGTTTCCTTTCCAAATTTTCCCCCCAAATTTTAAAATGATTGTATGAATTGCGGGAGTAAAATCTCTGTCCTAATTATATCTTCTAACATTATTATTTAACACTATTCTTATCTTATTATTTCTTCTCAAATATGATTTTGGGGGTTTTTTATCCGAAACCTTTCTCCAAATTTATGGTGATTGTATGAGTTAATGGGGGTAAAGTCTCTGTGCTAATTATATCTTCCTAAAGTTGTTATTTTAGGGTTCTTCTTTCAAAAATCTTCCCCCAAGTTTTAGAGAAATTATTCAATGAGCCCATCACACCACGTTATTATGCTGATGTGGTGTGATGCCTTAATTGTACGATGGCATGTGGAATATGAAAGAATGTGGACATGACATGTGTAATACCCTGTATTTTTGGATTGTATAGTAATACATAAAATTCTGTATACTTCCCTTCACCATACTTGAAGTTTCACTTTCAATCGAATGAACCTCTTTCAAACGATTGAGGGTTTCTGAGTTCAAGCGATCGAACCTCTTTCATGCGACCGAAACCCTTTCGACATGAATTTATTGCGTGTTCCCTTTTTCAATCGATTGAATCGGTCTCGATCGATCGAACCTGACCGATCTACTCTCAAGCGATCGAAGTTGTTTCGATCGATCGAACATGTCTGCAAATCTTATCTCAATTCTGCGCTGGACATGCCACATGTCCTTATCCTTTCCCTATATATATATATATGTATGTATTTCGTGTTTGTGTGAGGTTGTTGCCCAATTTAAGATTTATAGAGAGAGAGAGAGCTCTTATATACATACACACTCTTATACATATATATACACACGCTTCTATATATACATATATACACTCTGTGTGTGTATGTGTGTGTGTGTGTGTGTGTGAGAGAGAGAGAGAGAGAGAGAGAGACAGATAGACAGACGAAGTAGAAGAAAAGAAGAAGGGGAAGTAGAGAGAGGAGAGAGATAGAAGAGAGGGAGAAAGAGAGGAGGTCATTGGAGGAGCTTGGAGTTGACACTTTGCCAAGCACACCCTACGACGTTTAGGTGAGTTCTAAACTCACTCAGTCCTATTGATATGATGTTTTGCAAGTTTTTGACGTAAATAAATAAACCCAAACATACCCTAGCACTTCTGAACATTCACTGTCCAGAACCTCTAGAGAAGACAATTCTCGAGCGATTGAACTGGGTTCAATCGATCGAAAGGACTTCAATTGCTTGAACCTTAGTTTTCCCAATTGATTAAAATGGTTTCAATCGATCGAACTTTGTAGAAGATGGATTGTTTACTTTGTTTATTATATAAGGAGTTCGATTGTTCGATTCTCGATTCGAACTTCCATTATACGACTATAGGGATATCAGGGATAATGTGATACCAAAGATAAGTAGGAGAGTGAATAATGGATTAATGTTAAAACGTTAGTTATTATGATTGTTCATGTTTGAGTTCGATGTCCATTTCCTTTTATTCAAGGTAGTCAGGCCACAATGGGAAAGTCATGTGTCGGTATTAGTACGGGATCTAAGTAGATTCGTTAAGTTCCGGGAATGGAACGTGGGCAGGACCAAGTAGTCATAAGATAGCCAGATAATCCATGTGATATCCTTAACGAGCGGTGGATGGTTTAAATCCTTAACGAGCGGTGGGGATCACTGGTATATGTTGCTAAGTCATGGTAATAGAATATTGTTGTTCAAAACATTATATCCCTGACATGCGGTGGATGGTTTATATCCTTAATGAGTGGGGGATGGACTGACGTGATGTCCATGACATGCGGTGGATGGTTTATATCCTTAACGAGTGGTGGACAGAATGATGGTATGTCGATATATGTTAAACGATTGAGTTTGTTTCTCCCAGTTTTTACAGTCAGAGTGTGTTGGTGGTCGATCTTGGAATAATCAGACGATAAAGGGTTGGTTACGATGTGTTTGAATAAAGAGAAGATATTACTTAGTATAACTATATTTTATGACTTTCATAACTTGTTATTACATTATATAATTGATACCTTATGAGTTTCTATTCACTCAGCTCTTAGTAAGCTGACAACTGTTATTGCCTGGACATTCCCTGTCTAGACTACCCTATTCTTATTAATGCAGGTGATGGAGCTGGGATGATAGCTACTACCCAGAGGAGGAGTATGCAGAGGGTGTCCCTACTAGGGATTGTTATGCCAGGGGAGACTACTACACTGACGATGACGTTTACGCTAGCTGACGAACTAGATACTTAGCTTTTGTATTTTTCTATTAAACTTTATTATGTTTAATTAAATAGGTACTTGGGCATATGTTGTCTCCAGACCTGTTATGTTCCTGTGGACACAACTCTGAAGATTTTGTAATAGAACTGTTGTAATATATATATATATTTAGTTGGTTATATTACGGTTCTTGTTTCTTCTAGTTGACTAGTACTATGTGGTGTGGACAAATTAGTGACTTTCACCTGTCATTCCCTATGGACCCAAAAAGAAAATTTATTTTTCTCTATTTTTGCTGCTCTGGGGCATGACAGATTCAACGGATAAATTGTACTCTTGTTAATCCTCTTTGTTAATGTCATTTTACTAATAAAAATCTATTTCTTGTAGATGGTTTGGAATATTGGTAGAAGTTGGAACCAATCTTTTTAAAGCTTAACTAAAGTAAAGGGACAAAAAGAGCATTTCTGGGAGGCCGGATTGATCTGAGCTCTTAAGGCGGATCGATCTATTGCTGCCTAGGGACTTGGAAACGTCTTCTTGTAAAGTTGGATTGATCCGACTATTACATGCAGATCGATCTTAGCATTTAGATGAACATTCTGTTGGTGACTTGAATTATCTGATCGATCTGCCCAATAGCCGTGGATCGATCCGCGGCTTCGGATGTTGTTTCCCACTTTTTAATTATAAGATTGCCATTTTATGCTTGTAATGTAAATAGTTAGAGATAGTTATTTGTTAGGGTTAGCTTTTATTATGTTTAGTTTTTGTAGGTGTAAACTCTCTCTCTCTCTCTCTCTCTCTCTCTCTCTCTCTCTCTCTCTCTCTCTCCATCTACCACCATTATAATGTAATTATTTCTAGAGAGAGAGAGGATTCTAGTTGTATTGAATATTTAAAAGCTTTGCTTGGATTTCTTTGGAGTTTCTTCTATGGCATTTATGATGAATTCTCTAAGTTGGTATAATCTCTGTTTCCCTCTTCTTAATATTTATGTTTTTGTTTCCAAGAGTAGCTAGATAATGTGGATTGGGGATCATAAACCAACAATTGGACCCATGTGTGCTTTAATGTAAGATTTATGTGCTTTGTAACATCTCTATGGTTCATGGGTGTAGGGTTTGAATTTCTAGGACTACAATTGTGATGTTAAGCATCATAAGTTATTCAATCTGTGATTTCAAACCCTACCTCATGTATTTCATAGAAGTTCCTATCAAACATTGTAGGTTGAAAGTTTGCCTTAATGAAATTCTCTACCCTAGAAAATGTTACAAACATTGAATCAATGCATTGTTTGGTCCAAGTTGGGGGAATGCTTCCTAATCTCGATTTCTCCATTTACAAAACCCCCAATCTCTAATCAAAACTTATTTTTGATTAAAATGGTGTTGTTGCCGGGAATTACAACAACAATATGTGGAGGCCATTTTTAGGACCCGCCGTTGGTTACCCCAACTTGAGTATTCGAGGGGGAGGGGGGTGCAATGAGACGTGGGTACGATTGTTTTATACAAGCATGGTCACCACAAGCCCTTATGCTTTCGAGGCCTATGTTTGTGGCATCCCCATTCCGGTCGACGTCGCATCTCTTTCTATGCTTATGGGTGTCCTACATGTCCTAAACCACACACAAATCACAAAGGATGCAAACCAAAGGCTAGATTCCCATGACATGGACACTCGATTTGTTGGCCAACCCATGTAATGGATTTTTGACTAATTAGCCCCCTCCACTTTCGCCAAATTCTATCGCCTGGTTAACCTTATTATTAAGGTGACAGTGTCGCCTACCAAGCATAAGACTGTTCGGGCGAATCATGGCGCCCTTTTATATGTCGTCAGTGATAACTCCATTTTGGTAGATTTTACGACCATTATAATCAATCACATGATCATAGCCGCAGCTGACACCTCTACCTCCGGTAGCCTCCCTTTCCCTACCCTTATTACTCGCATTTGCACCGCCCGTGGGTACAATGCCTTGCCCTTTGACATTTTAAAACTTGCGTCTAAACCAATAAATTCAACTATGATTGCCAAGAGCGTCACACAGATTCAGTCTCATGCTAAGAGGGCATAGACTGAGGAGGGATTGAGTGGTACTCAGGAGGAGGAGGCACTTCCTGTGTATGACATGTCTGAGGTATACCAGTGCCTCGATAGTTTGAGGGAGGAGCAGTAGCGACAAGGCCGGTATCTATAAGCATTGCAAGGAGAGTTTCAGGACTACTGCAGGGACAATCAGCGAGATATAGGCATGATAATGCACTTTTAGAATGATTTTTATCATATGCAGTTCCCCGAAGTCCCGTACTATTTTCATAATTCGTGTGATGGAGCAGGTGGCCAAGGCGGCGATCGTGATGGCGAGGATGCTTAGGCAGAATATCTTCAAGTTCTAACTCTTTAGGCTCTAACTGTAGTGCCCCGGGCATTTTTCTTTAAGAGTTTAGGATTTGATAGGTAACTCTCCCATGTTGGGAATTTCCATTTCTGTGTTGGGGTTTGTTGGATTATTATGTGTTTTATTTATCGTGTGGATGTTGATGGGATTTTTAGCTGCTGGGGATGCTTACCTTGCATGCTTTTTTTATGTTTTGGTTTGGTTGGATTTAATGTGGATGATATGGATTTATGGTTTTGCATTGATGTTTTGGGTTGTGCTTATTTTTGGATCTTTTACCAATGTCAATACTTCTTCTTATCTCTTTTCCGTCTTCAATTTTGTTGTTGGTACTAACATTGACAGGTACAATTTTTTACTGCTTACTCGCTCTGCTTGCTCGATAATATTGTTCCTCCCTTTGTACGTACTTGTTTGTTTTCTTTACTTGTTTGTTTTCTTTCATTGAGGACAATGCCCGGTTTTAGTTGGGGGTGTGAAGTGCGCATTCATGAATTTCTTTCTTTGTATTTCGCATGTCAATCGTAGTCCTATTTTTCTATGCGCATTCATGAATTTCTTTCTTTGTATTTCGCATGTCAATCGTAGTCCTATTTGTTTTTTAGAAAAAAAAAATCTTTTTTTCCCCTTTTCTTGGGCCCTTGGCTTACGTCTCGCGTGATCGTAGTATAGTTGCCCCGTTCATGTGCCGAGCGATGACACTTGTCTTGGATTTTCTTGTGATAAGCATGTGACATGTTTTGAATCCCATGAGTCTTAGAACTATTTCGATTATCACGAACCTCATAAATTTCAAATCTTGGATCGTTGGTGCACGTTGCGTGACTATTTGTAATAGGATGGTGTTTAAGGCAATTGTAACCTGGAAATCGGTCAAAACACTTGTGGAGACTTTTACACTGAGAGATGTTGTGCCATTCTCCATTCTCGAGTGTTAGATACCCAAATTCTCATTTGTTGAAAGACGTATCAAAGTTGTAGTTAATCTCATTTTTTCTTGTTTGATCGTGCATTAGAGGAAAATCTTGTGAAATGCAAAATTCTTGCTCGACGTCACGCTAGTGGAGAATAAAGAATCACAATGCCCCGAGGAAAGGATCTTAGGCCCCGTTTTCACCAATTTATCCACTCTTACCCCCCATTCCCTCACCTCACTCCATTCTCCCATAAAACCCATTCTTCCATGTTTAACTACGTTCTTAGGAAATTGTTGCGTGAATGCATGTTCGTAATTCTAAAAGGAATCGAGTCATGATTGTCGAGAGAGTACTAAGAAAAGAGTAAAGAGAGAAGAAAAGCGCGATAAAATAAAATAATAATAAAAAAATAGAGGTTTATGAAAAAGAGTACCTCTCACTTGAAGTTAAAGAAAATGTTTGTTGCCGACTCGTTCCTAGCATTACTTAGTACTCGTGCACCCCGTGAACCTGAGTGCGTTCACAAAATACTTCTTTCCCCCACATTTTGGTCTTCATCACCCTTTTCCACATTTTAACCTTTCCATAACCTAGTTGATCCTCAGCATTGGTGATTCGAAAGTTGAGACAAATGTGACGACAAGTTTTGAATTGTTGTTTCACCACCTCTAATGCACGGTATCTTTCATGAGATTAGTTTTACCCATTTTAACAAGATTAACATTTTTCACGCTTGACATTTTCACTTCTCTTTGCCCACATGTCCCCAGTGTCTTGCCCAATTCAAGTGTTTCAATTTTGAGAGCAATCCCGGTGAGAATTGTGTTGAAGCGTGTTGTCAATTAAAATTCGTTTAATGAGAGCATTGCAATGTTCAGTTACTTGTAGCCATGCATTCAACACCACACATGCATCCAAGAATGGGAATGAATGAAATTCATGAATAATTTTGATAGTTTTTAGACTCTTGGGAACTCGTGTGTCATTTGCTAAAATCTTTTGAAAGTCTTGTGACTATGTTGAGCGTTAGCATTAGATAGTGGGCAACTTTCATGAGGGAAGTCTATGTTTGTGGGTATCATTCTAAGAACCCTCTGAAGACAAAACTCCGTCTCTATGGGTAGCCTAGAGATTTAACAGCTTGTTGCATAGTCGAAAAGACTTAGTTTTACTTCTTAGTTTGTTAATTTCTCATCGCATTATAATTAGTTATTAAGCGTCCAACCATCGTTGTTGTAATCCAATCCCATTGGACTCGACACCCTACTTCCAACATACTACGTTTTTAATAGGGTTAACAAAAAACTTGATTTTGACGTAATCAATAATTTAACAGGTATGTGCTCCATGGATTTATTTAACATTCTTCCTACTTTTCCCTTCTTTCTCCTTAGTTTTCCTTGTGTTTTCTTTTCTTATGTAGCATTCTTCGTATTCATAATTGCACCCAAAAAAATGTTGTTAATATGTGCAAGGTATTTTGTTTAATTAATAATATAACATTTGCTATATTTTGGTCTTCAATATTTATTTTCATTTTTTGTATTAGTGCCTTTTCTTTTTATGGGATTGTGTTAGTGCTTGATATGAGAAGAATTCACTCAACAATAAAACAAAATTCAAAACCAAAAACCATAATATTACCATGTAAGTGCTTAGGTGGTAAATGTACCATTCTCCACCACTCACATTGATCTCACACACCTTAATTAATCAATGGTGTACATACTTTCTCTGACCTCCAAAAAAATTATGATACTAATACTATTAACTCTTAATAGCAATTAAACCCCCACAATATCATCCATTTGTGTGTGACTCCTTAGGTTCGTACTAATCTAGTAATAGGAATAATACTTCTAAAATATTCCAATTAGAACCCCTTCTAATCATTTTGAATTAGAACACTTCTAATTCTCCCTTACAGAAAATAATTAATATTACTAGTTACTATTTTTGGGCTTCCACTAGTCATAAGTAACATCTAGCAGCATATTATGACATAACTCAGATAGTCTGAAAAGTAAGTGAACCTTTTTGTTAACGGTTACTGTACAATTCAATCTCTTCTATCACACAATGTCCCAATTAAATCTTTTGGGTAATGGACGTATTTATCAGAACCTGATTTAATTATATGTTCTTAATCTAATTGATATCACTCTATCTGGTGAAATTAGAAAATCTTTTCTAATTGTCACCCTGCATTGACCAAGCAACTTAACTTGAGTTATATCTTAGAAGATCGGGATCTTCTATGATAGTTTTGACTGTATCATACTCCATATCCTAATTTGCTGCCAAAAGTAGTTATTTGGTCCCAAAATTTTTGGCCAGGTCTTCTATGATACTATATGGTAGTGGTTTAGGATGTATCACACATACAATTTATGACACTTTGGCACCACTTTACGTACCAAAATTCTGTAACTTGGTGTCAAATTGTTGTAACTTTGGAACCAACTTTACTTTTGAATATATATATTTTTCAAATGACACTACATTTCGGCACCAAAATCACTAAGATGTATTAAGCATCCTAAATCACTAGGATGTATCATAGAAATTTTCAAATGTTTCAAGTAGATCCCAACATGTTTTTATTGTATGATACAAAACAAAACCATGAGGAGAGAGAGAGAGAGAAAGAGAGAGAGAGAGAGAGAGAGTTTTGCGGGTGTCTCCCAAGATTTTTCAAAAATTGACTTTTGTCGTACTATTTTGGGTTAATTACACAGACCTCCCCTGAGGTTTGAAGAAATTACACGGACCTCCCCTCTATATTGTAAAATTACATAGACCTCCCCTCGAGCATGAATTTACTATTTAATTTTCCATTTTACTAAATTACACACACACACACACACACACACACATCTCTCTCTCTCTCTCTCTCTCGTCTTTCTAATGTGCGTGTGAGTATATATATAGATATAGATATAGATATACAAGCACATACATAATATATGGATATATTTGTATATATATATATATGTGGATATGAATTTGTTCAAAAAAATTAAAAATTTAACCCAAAATCAATTTGTTCCAAAGATTTAAACTCAAAATCAATTTATTCCAAAAACTAATTTGTTCCTAATACAAAACCCATATCAAACATGTATACAAATATCGATGTATATATGTATTTTACAATGACTATATGTATACAATTATGTATGTATATATGGTATGTATGTATGTATGTATGTATGTATAGTCTG
This sequence comes from Hydrangea macrophylla, assembly GCA_033977485.1. Taxonomy (NCBI): domain Eukaryota; kingdom Viridiplantae; phylum Streptophyta; class Magnoliopsida; order Cornales; family Hydrangeaceae; genus Hydrangea; species Hydrangea macrophylla. Next base: position 40,889,956 of record CM066999.1, on the reverse strand, counting down.
TATATATGGTGTGTGTGTGTGTGTGTGTGTGTGTGTGTGTGTAGGTATGCACGTATATATACGTCTATACAGTAGAGAGAGAGAGAGAGAGAAGTTTTTTTTGTTGATAACTAGGGGTATTTTCAAAATTAGCAAATTAGGAAGGGAGGTCTCTGTAAATTTTGCAATCTAGAGGGGAGGTGTGTGTAATGTAAATTTAAACCTCAAGGGAGGTTTGTGTAATTTTGCAATATAGATGAGAGGTTCGTGTAATTTCACCAAACCTCAGGAGAGGTCTGTGTAGTTAACCCTAATATTTTTTTAATTTATAGATCCCCAACTTAAGAATAGATCATTATCACTCACAAAAAAAAAAAAAAAAAAAAAAAAAAACCCCTAGATACTGAACTTACTAAATTTTGAAAATTTTACAAAATTGTCTATGCCAGTGTGCAGTTACAAGCACTAATTGTCATAAATTATAAGCCAAAGAATTACAATATAGTATACGAATTACAAACATCAAAACCCTATTCTCAAAAGGGGCATCAAATCTCGAATAATAAACTGTAATATTAATTCAGATGTAAAAAATCATACTAAAAAATATGTATAAATAGATCTAAAAATGTACCTCAGGGTGTTGCCTCCAAATTCCCGTGTGACTCTCTTGGGTAGCCTAACTAAAACTTCTACCCCAACCATAAATTCCTGATTCCGCTTCCGACTAGGAGTATCATAGAATTTTCCCATGCGATATAGGGATCTTCTATGATAATACTAGTTGTTTTGGTTGTATATATATATATATATATATATTTTTCAATTTTGCGCTAAAATATTGTAACTGTATCAGTAGGGATGGCAAAAATCTCCGATCCGATGGAACATCACCCCGCCTCGCCCCTAATGGAACAGGTTTGGAGTAGGTATTATAGGAGTAGGAGCGGGTTTGGTAAGTGAAAATAAAATCCTATAGGAGTTGGTGCAGATGTGGTAATTGAAAATATCCTAGACTAAAATCCGCCCGCCTCGATTAAAGTGTCTAATATAGTAATATACCCTTATACCGTCCCTTTATTTGCTAAAATATCATGGCTTATATATACCATGAGTCCATGACATATAAAAAGGAAACAAAAATACTTTGATAAATTTTGACTCATGAAATAAGAGACCCACCATGGTTACTTGTCAATTAATCATTCAATCCAATAATTTTCTAAAATATAAGTCTTAACATTTTATTTAAGTTACCCCAATGGTAAATCCGTCACCGTCCTGATAAAAAACCGACCAAATCCGACTCTACTACTAATAGGGTTGCTGTGGGTTTGGTAAACAACTTTTTAATAGGAGTTGGAGTTGGGAAGAGGCTATTTCATACCAAACCCATCCCGTTGCTGTCACGACCCCAAAATTCGACTTCAAAATTTTAGGCTCGAGACCGGCCTCTAGGCCTCATCGTAATAAATAGAGCTCTAGCGGAAGCAATCATAGCTTAATTCTGTTTATATATTGAAGTCTACATAAATCTTGAAAATATTATTTCATTGAAGGCATAACTCTTCTAAATGTTCTACATATCTAACAATCATCTACTCCTCATTTGCATCAAGAAGATATTCTTTCTCTTCTATTGAAATGCTCTGTTCTTCTAAGGGATCTGTAATAGCCTCTCATCGTCACTTTGTCACCTGAAAAGGGTTTTAAAAATATTTGGAGAGTGTGAGCTGAAGGCTCAGTGAATGAACATAACCTTTGAAATAATCATTTAAAAGGTTTGCCTTTTTAGAATAGATAAGATAATAACATTAAAATTTCATGCAATAAAATAAAATATAATGACAGGTTCTATTTGCATGGAAAACAGCATCTTTAGATAAATGTCAAATTACCAACCACCCACTCACACACACGTTCCTTTCATTACATGGTACAGTGATCAAAGTACAACCCTGCTAGTCGGGTTCATGGGTCCAAAGGACCAGCCACTTGGGCTTCATTACATGGGCCCAATAGGACCAACCACTTAGGGCTATAATACATAGTTTGTTGTAGTGGTAATTGACATTGAGAATAATGAACAGTTTGAATGATAACATTTCGAAAGATACATGATATTTGAATAAATTGACACATTTGGAAATAATAAATTTTGAATGTTAAAACCCTTCCAGGAACCAAGAAAATGTTCCGAAAATAATTATAGTATTTTTAATATAATGCATAAATCGTAGTAGAATTTACTCATCATATATTGAGTTAAAATAGAGTTTGAGGAAATGTAATGAATACTCACATATCGAGTTGAATTAAATACAGGATACGAACACTCACCTTGGTCATGACTTAGAAATTGACGATGAAGTGGTTCCTACATTAATACAGGTAAAAGAACTAAATATTTAATTCCAAGTTCTAAAACATAGGGTAAACTGTAATTAAGGCTCTTCTAGGGAATTTCTGTAAATATTCTAAAACTATGTCAAAGCTTCACTATAATATTCCTTACTCTATACTGAGTTCAACATCACTAACTGGACTCAATTTGGAGTCTGTGGCAGTTCCTACTTCAAACAGAGTATAAACGTGGATTCTACAAATAAGTTGTCTTTTAGATACTGTCGGATTTTCTCCAAACTTTTAAATGCGATACTAGACATTATTTTAAGACTTATAGGAATTGACGGCGTATTTTTCTGAGTTATATATTATTTCTTACAAATTTTGGAAGTTAAAATACTATTTTTTAAATAGTTACTATTGAGTCGTAAAGCACATATATAATATCCATAAGGGTGAGAATTTATTCGTTAAACTATTCTTTATAAAATCATAATATTAATAGCGTATTACTTTTCTTTTTACCAATTTTATTAATCAAATAATATAAAGGAATTAGTAGTTATTCGTACTAAGTACCCCAATATTTCTAATTGTAGTATTTGTTATATCCTAAGATACAGAACAATATTGAAATATAAATGATTTATAATGAGTTTACAAAATCCTAGAATGACCAAATATACCCTTTTTTTAAAAGTTTAGGGGTCATTCTGTAAATACACTAAAATATGGAAATTATCAGAAACTGAAAAATTAATATTTCAGATGGAAATAAACATAATTAGAAGTACTAAGCTTGAAACTGTGATCAAGTCTGATATCGATAGACCTTTATATGTTCATTTAAAGTTTTCAGGGGTGTAAATGAAATTTTCGAAAATAAATCTGGGCAGAATGCCCTGTTTTGGATAGATTGTAATTCCAAACTTCTAATGGCCATAACTCACTCATTTCTTAACGAAATCAAGCAAACTCTATATGAAAATTGATCATCTCGACGAGCTCTATCCATCTATATCAGTTTGGGATCCCAGTTTTGAGTTAATAGCGCGAAATTTGGATAAAACCGCAAAGTGGGTCTATAGAAAAATTACAATTTCGTGATGATTGGTTAAGGCTATGAAAAAAACTGTTCTTGGGGAATTATAAGGGAGTTAATACGAACATTTTGGCATAAATTTCATGAGTTTTGGTGATGATTGAAAAATCAAGCTCAAACAGAGCTTTGATGGTGGACGTCCATGGCAGAGGCTTAAGACCTCTATTTGGTTCATCAAGTGTGCAATATAAATCTGTATGTATATATATATCTATATCTACAGTTTATGTAATTGAAATTAAAACAAGAGATTGCATAAAAAAAAAACTTACCCAAATCAAAGCTTGAATCCACAAGCTTTAGGAACATATATGTATCTGACTATATATATATATATGTGTGTGTGTGTGTGTGTGAATACATAATAATATGTGTGTGTTAAGCAGAGAGAGAGAGGGAGACAATTGAGAGAGTGTTTGAGAGATGAGAGAATGAGAGGTAGGTAGGTGTATATGTAGTAATATATTGCTTGCCCACACCACTCACACACACTCACACACATTCACGACACACACACACCCGCACACACTATGCACGTTTTCTTTGGGCTCTAAGCAACACATGGGAAATTATCCCATGTGTTGAGCTCACACGATGTTGCACACACACAAATAAATTTTATACTGCAATCTCTTCAAACTGGTATATTTCTCTGACCAAAATAATTTTTTTTAATATTTTAATATACGCTTTAAATTTTCGGGTCATTTCAATCTCCCCTACTTAAAGAAGTTTGGTCCCCAAACTTATCTTATCTGGTGCTTGAAAAGGCGATCATAATTTTAGAATAATTTCCTAATTTACAAACTCAAAATATATTAAAATAGTAAAATATCAAAATATTTGACAAAATATATATGCGCATATATATGTATATTTTAATTCTAACACATTATTTGAGGTATTTCTAAACTTTAAAGATAATGTGCAAGTAATACCACATATTTAAATATTAAATAACGATTCCTTAATAGTCCGAATATTTTTTTTGTCCAAAACTTAGGAATGCAGTGTTTTATGGTTTATGAAAAAAAAATGTTAACACCAATTTTGTATACTACCCTACCTTAAAACAAATATTTATGGGATTTAAAATTGAATGGAAAATTACAAAATTTCAAAATGAATCGTACTGAGTTTACATGTAGTAATACATATATATATATATATATATATTTTACATATCTAAAATTTATAAAACAACGTTCTATAAGTTCTAAAATTCTGACATAAAAAAATGGTAATCAAATTTATAATTTGTAGGATATTATTACAAAATATTCTAACATATTAGAAACGAAATTATTACACTAATTAAATAATCAGATTAGTCAAACAATTCCTAAAATATTTCTTAAAAAAGACAATTCGGGTTCTTATATAGTACATATCTTATGTTTATGTGTTATGTGGATAGACATTGCGAGGAGATACAGATAAACTAACTTCTGAAAATTAATTATATATTAGTCACTATTTTGTAAAGTTATTGTAAGTTGATTCATTGTCCTAAAAATTAATGGTTCAAAGCTTTAGGAATATAAATTTATAATAGTTCAAATACCTATAAGAATTTGTATAAATTCTAAGAATTTCCTTACATTTCGATTTCCTTGAAAATCGTGTTTATCACTTCTGAAGTATTACCTAAATAATTTTTAATGATTCTTTCATAATTTCTGGCATAAATGGTATATTTTAAAAATAGAATTTGACCATACTAATGAAAATAATAGCTACGATTAAAAGATATAGAAAATTGATTCAGGTTATTATTGTGGTAACTAAAAGTAGAAATTACACGCGAAGTATGTTCATAGATTGTATTCTACAAATGCACTATACAATATGTAGTACTATTCAATTTGTCTATTTAACAATTTCTAAATTCAGGTAATTAAAACTAAACATTAATGCATATGTTTTATTAACCACGACGTTGGACTAATAAATTTTATATTATTAACTTATGGTCCTGAGTTTGAATAAATATCATAATAGCATCTAATTGTTGTCTAAGACGCAACGTAGACCAATTATTTGTGTACTATACATATTATCCTAAACAACATTGTTAAGAAATAGAAAATACTAAATTGATTAACACGTGTGGTTTTTTTTTTTTTTGGTTGCAAATGACTTAAATGCGAACACATCATTAAGGCATACAACAATGCAAATTGAGAATATGAACTTAGATATGAAACACAAGCACCCTTTAAATATCTCGTATTACTCCTCAATCGATTGGAACACCCATGTCTTGCAATACCATGCTTCCAAAAATTCTCACATAAAATGTAGGATGTCGTCGTACTGAGTAGATAATACCCCTGTTGAAGATAAATCAATACTTCGTGATAGAAGAGTAATATCATTGCTTGATTGATAATTCAAAAGATCATAGTTATAGAATCTCCACATAGATAGGGAAGAGATAAATAGCAGCAGTAGAATACCCGTTCACAATATCCATAATATCAACATACTGAGAAATCGAGAATGTCTGTAATATCAGCATCATACGAAATCCAGAATATCCGTAAAAATAGAATCCCCATCAGAAAACCATAATAAGGACTTATCGCAATAAAAGATCTAGATACCCAAGATAAGAATTCTGGATATGTTGCCACTCTCAGCTCCGATTATCGATATGATAATAATGATTTAATTGTCAATTCTGAATTCTCAACGCGTACCCTCAAATTATGCAAACATAATATGAATGCACTAAAACTATACAATAATTAAATAGTTTATTTTTTTTTGAGTTATGGAACATTAATTACTAGGAAAAATAAATAAATATACACTTAGTAAAATACACAAATGTTTTGTTACATTTTCTTTTAAGTCACATTTTCCACTTCTATTTGATTAGTCCCTTAGCTTATTTCTAAATTTAGTCAATTGAAATATTACAAAATGACAGGTATATATTATTATCGTGTACTATTTATGGACACGATATATGTAAGAATTTACTATAGTAGTTCAGTTATATGCGAGTATGGGTTAAGACTAATGAATAAGAATTTATACCCAATTTCAATTTCTTTACTCTTCCTATTACTCTGTGTATGTGTGTTTCAACTATTACCATATTTTTACTCATATTTCATGGTTGTGTTCTCTAATCTCTTCTTTTTTTTTTTTGTACAAAAGTTTTGAAAGTATGGCACTTCCTATTTTTTTTCCTACTTATTTAAATTTATATATATTTAAGACACTAATTTGTACCACACATAGTAGTTGTTGTTATCAAACACTCTATAACTCTTAATAGATTTACAATGAGTTATGAAACGTCACCTCAGAGTTATTAGTAAAATAGAGTTCGTTATCGTTGTAACGTCGTTGCATTTTAATACTATTTCTATTGGTAAATAAAGTTAACATTCCATATCATAAATGTAAGACTTCTAACTACAATTAAATTCTAGACTCGCGGATATTCAAATAAGATATTTGGACTAAAAATTCTATATAGGTTCTAACTAAATATCTCATCTCTCTTCCTTTTGTTCTTTATATACAAAATGAGTCCCACTTCTAAACTTTCGAGCAAGATGATATCTAGTCCTAAGCTATAACTCAAATTTTTTAACGAATTCTTTTGTGTCTATATCTTAACCCTGAACTTCCTAATCATAATTGCTCTATGCTCTTCTAGCGGTCTGGGAACTATTACTCTGATACCAACTGTCACGACCCCAAAATTCGACTTCAAAATTTTAGGCTCGAGACCAGCCTCTAGGCCTCATCGTAATAAATAGAGCTCTAGCGGAAGCAATCATAGCTTAATTCTATTTATATATTGAAGTCTACATAAATCTTGAAAATATTATTACACTGAAGGCATAACTCTTCTAAATGTTCTACATATCTAACAATCATCTACTCCTCATTTGCATCAAGAAGATATTCTTTCTCTTCTATTGAAATGTTCTGTTCTTCTAAGGGATCTGTAATAGCCTATCATCGTCACTTTGTCACCTGAAAAGGGTTTTAAAAATATTTGGAGAGTGTGAGCTGAAGGCTCAGTGAATGAACATAACTTTTGAAATAATCATTTAAAAGGTTTGCCTTTTTAGAATAGATAAGATAATAACATTAAAATTTCATGCAATAAAATAAAATATAATGACAGGTTCTATTTGCATGGAAAACAACATCTTTACATAAATGTCAAATTACCAACCACCCAATCACACACACGTTCCTTTCATTACATGGTACAGTGATCAAAGTACAACCCTGCTAGTCGGATTCATGGGTCCAAAGGACCAGCCACTTGGACTTCATTACATGGGCCCAATAGGACCAACCACTTAGGGCTATAATACATAGTTTGTTGTAGTGGTAATTGACATTGAGAATAATGAACAATTTGAATGATAACATTTCGAAAGATACATGATATTTGAATAAATTGACACATTGGGAAATAATAAAGTTTTGAATGTTAAAACCCTTCCAGGAACCAAGAAAATGTTCCGAAAATAATTATAGTATTTTTCATATAATACATAAATCGTAGTAGAATTTACTCATCATATATTGAGTTAAAATAGAGTTTGAGGAAATGTAATGAATACTCACATATCGAGTTGAATTAAATACAGGATACGAACACTCACCTTGGTCATGACTTAGAAATTGACGATGAAGTGGTTCCTACATTAATACAGGTAAAAGAACTAAACATTTAATTCCAAGTTCTAAAACATAGGGTAAACTGTAATTAAGGCTCTTCTAGGGAATTTTTGTAAATATTCTAAAACTATGTCAAAACTTCACTATAATATTCCTTACTCTATACTGAGTTCAACATCACTAACTGGACTCAATTTGGAGTCTGTGGCAGTTCCTACTTCAAACAGAGTATAAATGTGGATTCTACAAATAAGTTGTCTTTTAGATACTGTCGGATTGTCTCCAAACTTTTAAATACGATAATAGACATTATTTTAAGACTTATAGGAATTGACGGCGTATTTTTCTGAGTTATATATTATTTCTTACAAATTTTGGAAGTTAAAATACTATTTTTTAAATAGTTACTATTGAGTCCTAAAGCACATATATAATATCCATAAGGGTGAGAATTTATTCGTTAAACTATTCTTTATAAAATCATAATATTAATAGCGTATTACTTTTCTTTTTACCAATTTTATTAATCAAATAATATAAAGGAATTAGTAGTTATTCGTACTTAGTACCCCAATATTTCTAATTTTAGTATTTGTTATATCCTAAGATACAGAACAATATTGAAATATAAATGATTTATAATGAGTTTACAAAATCCCAGAATGACCAAAAATACCTTTTTTTAAAAGTTTAGGGGTCATTCTGTAAATACACTAAAATATGGGAATTATCAGAAACTGAAAAATTAATATTTCAGATGAAAATAAACATAATTAGAAGCACTAAGCTTGAAACTGTGATCAAGTCCGATATCGGTAGACCTTTATATGTTCGTTTAAAGTTTTCAGGGGTGTAAATGAAATATTTGAAAATAAATCTGGGTAGAATGCCCTGTTTTGGATAGATTGTAATTCCAATCTTCTAATGGCCATAACTCACTCATTTCTTAACAAAATCAAGCAAACTCTATATGAAAATTGATCATCTCGACGAGCTCTATCCATCTATATCAGTTTGGGATCCCATTTTTGAGTTAATAGCGCGAATTTCGGATAAAACCGCAAAGTGGGTCTATAGAAAAATTACAATTTCGTGATGATTGGTTAAGGCTATGAAAAAAACTGTTCTTGGAGAATTATAAGGGAGTTAATACGAACATTTTGGCATAAATTTCATGAGTTTTGGTGATGGTTGAAAAATCAAGGTCAAACAGAGCTTTAATGGTGGACGTCCATGGCAGAGGCTTAAGACCTCTATTTGGCTCATCTAGTGTGCAATATAAATCTGTATGTATATATATATATCTATATCTACAGTTTATGTAATTGAAATTAAAACAAGAGATTGCATAAAAAAAAACTTACCCAAATCAAAGCTTGAATCCACAAGCTTTAGGAACATATATGTATCTGACTATATATATATATATATGTGTGTGTGTGTGTGTGTGAATACATAATAATATGTGTGTGTTAAGCAGAGAGAGAGAGGGAGACAATTGAGAGAGTGTTTGAGAGATGAGAGAATGAGAGGTAGGTAGGTGTATATGTAGTAATATATTGCTTGCCCACACCACTCACACACACTCACACACATTCACGGCACACACACACCCGCACACACTATGCACGTTTTCTTTGGGCTCTAAGCAACACATGGGAAATTATCCCATGTGTTGAGCTCACACGATGTTGCACACACACAGATAAATTTTATACTGCAATCTCTTCAAACTGGTATATTTCTCTGACCAAAATAATTTTTTTTTAATATTTTAATATCCGCTTTAAATTTTCGGGTCATTACAGTTGCCATCCCTAAGTGTATGATACAACTAAGACCACTACGATGTAACATAGAATTTTCCTAAAGTAACATTGTTTTGAAAAAAGATGCGAGTAAAGATTGAGACATACCCAAAGATAATTTTTGGGACACAACCCACAAATTGTATCTATATCCTCTTCTGTGATGTCACTGAACCCCACAGTGACACAGGAGAGAGATAGACACATCTCTTGGGTTGTGCCCCAAAAATTGTGTCTTTGAGTGTGTCCCAAGTATTACTCAAAAGATGCATGCGTACAGATGTGCAAATATTGTATGTTTGGAATCTACATTGACCAATTATTTAATGGAAGGTCATCAAATAAGGGTGTGTTTGATAACTCAATAATATTAAAAAAATTTAGTACTTGCAAAATTTCAGTGCAATTTGATACTATATACCACCTAACTAAAAATACAGTTAAAAACATACTGAAAACTTAGAGTAGAATATTTTATTGAGAAAATCATTGAACGGGTCTATTTCAGTACTCATAATATTATTATTCAATACTGTAAAAAAAAAAAAAAAAAATTGGTCAAAGAACTGTATGTTCAATAACTTTAAATTTTAATTACTCAAAATTCAGTACTTAATTTCCAGTTTTAGCATACGGATATAACTCTCAAGCCATGTTTCAGAACGCCTAAAATATGATCTTCAAACCAATTCTCACTTCCTACTTGAATTTTCTGAAAACAAGGTTATGTTAGTTTGACAAAAAATAGTTATAAGAGAGTTAATCGGTTGACTAATTACCCTCATAGCAGTTTCTTCTTTTAAAAAAAAAAATCTTTTTTCTTTTCCAAAGATAACCTCTAAAACTAGCCAGTCAAAAGTTGCCATGTCAATCTATAAAAGAGAGTATGTTTATGTAGCACTTGTTTTGGCCAAGGTGATCATTCCAAATGTTTACCCTTGTGAAGACTGTTTGAAGGTTCAAAACTGGATTAGCTTAGGTAATTAGATTCATTTCAGATCAAATTTACCGAACTTTCTATATTTTAAGAGGAAACAGGAGGGTTAAAGGTTTGTCTTTGTCATGGGGACAAAGCTCACCCAAGAAAATGAGAACAAATTTGCATGGGGTGAGCAATGCAGATGAGCAAAATGGGGATTAATTAAGGGCATATTGCATTTTTTACTCTTGAAGTTTGAGTAGTTTGGCATTTTAGACCCTAAAGTTTTAAATATGGCATTTTGGTCCCTAACGACTTTTTGCAACAAAAAATTTACTTTTTAATGGCGAACTTATTTATCACTAAAGGGCTAATTTAACTCTTAGTTGCTGCATTTGTAAACTTTAGGGACTAAAATACCACACTTGAAACTTTAGGTCCCAATTACCAATTTACCCATGACTGAATGATAAAAGTGGTGGGTCCCACTTTGTAGCACCCTGTATTTTCCCAGAATTTCCATGTAGGATAATAGAAAATAGTGACATCACCCGAGGAACGGTTACAGAAGGTCCATTAGGATGTCCTTAATTAGAAATCTTTACAAGGAACTTTAGAATTAATTGTCTTGACAACGACTTAGTTTATAACCTAGAACACTGGCACTCATTCCTAGACTTGCACCCGAAGTGGGACCCACACCATATCAAGACAGTCACGTAGGACCCTACCACACACTAGTTGGAAACCATGCATTCACCATCCAAATGATCTACCCTTGGACACACATACACAAACACACCCACATTTTGGTGCACCCTTCACACTTGATAAACGCCCTCCCCCATTTCCTCTATAAATACACACTCCCTCACCCACATTACACTCTCAGCCACCCCCTAATCTGTCCATCGTAGATTTTATAGAGAGAGAAACCGAGAGAGAGCTTGAGAGCTCAACTAAACACACCCCACACCCCCAGTTGGTATACACCACACAACTACACCCCTTCATTGTATTTTCCCCTCTCTGTAACCTCTCTGTACACACTCAGCCATGTTCGGAAGAAGAAGAAGACTGAAGTGAAAGGAGGAGACGTAGCAGAGAGAGAAGAAGAAGTTGATCGGAGATAGAGAGGTGGCTCCCCAAAGGTAAATCCAACCACCCCCTTCCATTCTGGACACTTGCATGTCATCTAGGAGCCCTTAGATGCACTTGCATGTAGCCCAAACAGAGCCTTAAGCTCTGGACTGCCTCCGACCACCATTAAAGCTTTGCCATTGAAGCTTGATTTTCTAACTATCACCAAACAACTCCTAAGTTGGATCAAACTAACCCCCTTGATCCCCATAGGACCCCCCTTAAACAAATTTTGATCTAGTACACGTTTGGTTGGCCATGCAAGGAATTATTCTTATTTTGGTCGAATAGGATAATCGTTTGGTTTGTATAGTAAATGAGATAACTAGGTTTCCAGTTGGGAGTATGTGGTAGATGAGGTCTGGATGATCGCTTTCCAATTGGTTTCGTGAATTTCTATTGAGAAGAGAGAGAGATATGAGTTGTAGAAATTTTTCGGCGGGCGAAGTCAGCGGGTTGGTCGGAGAAGATACGACCCGAATTGGGTTCAGGTTCTATCATTTACCCGTCGGGTCTGGGTCTGGGTAAGTCATGTTGAGTCTGTATATGGGTACAAGTTGTGGCCGGGTAGGCTTTAAGTATGACTATATCGTTTTGATATCGGGTTAGTATGGGGTCAGTTCGGGTAAACGGGGCGGGTTAGGTTATGAGTATAGACGGGCTAGGGTTCAGCTCGGGTTTGGATCAAGTTCGGTCCGAGTTTGGGTATTCGGGTACGTTTAGTTTGTTAGTGTAACTAGGTTTCGGGTTCAGGTTCGGGTCGGTTCAACCCGAATGTTTTTCTGGGTTTGGGTTTAGTTGTGAGTTTATGTGGATGATCCGCTTGGATTGGGTTCAGTTCAGGTCTGGCCCTTTGGGTCATCCAGTTAGGTTCTAATGAGAGTCTAAATGGATAGTCTATTTAGTTAGGGTCGGTTCGGGTTTGTTCCATCGGGTCTTGAATAATATTTATGTTTATTAATTGATTTAAAAGGTTTTAATTATAATAAATAGTTTTAAGGGTAAATTGCATTTTGTACCCTCAAACTATACCATGTTTTGCACTTTGGTCCCTAAACTATCATTTTTCGCATTTTGGTCCCTCAACTATCATTTTGTGGCAGTTTGCCCCCTCCCTCACTTTTAGCGTCACTTTTGGTGTCACTAAAAAGTGATTTTTTTCGTCACTAAAAGTGAAGGAGGGGGCAAACTGCGACAAAATGATAGTTGAAGGACCAAAATGCGAAAAATGATAGTTTAGGGACCAAAGTACAAAACATGGTATAGTTTGAGGGTACAAAATGCAATTTACCCTAGTTTTAAAATGTATTGTTAGTACTTTTAAATTTATGGGATATTATTATATAATATTCTCTATATTCTGAGAGTAATTATAGTATTAAAATGTTATTATTATTATTTATTTAGCATCTTATATGTATTAGATAAATGGTTTTAATGGTATTAAAATAGATTTTAAATACCAATATATATTGTTTAATTCTAAAAACTTAGGGTAATGCCCCTGAGACTATTTTATTATATATTTTAAATCATAAATTTATAATATCATGGTTTAGTATTTTTAATAATTAATATAGAAGTTATTTTACGAGTTTATTAATTATTATAAATACTAAACAAGCTCCAGAAATTATGGGAAAAATACTCGTAGTGTATTTTAATGTCTATTATTTATTAAAAATATTCCTAAATGCTGATTTCTCAGTATAGATATCTTTATGTATTTAAATCCCTTTTTGGGTATTTTCTAGTATTGTTTATCTTCAATAATTCATATAAAATAATCTAGAACTCCAAAAAATACGCGGTTAGTGTTGGGAATATGCCCTCAAACCAGTTAGTTGGACAATGGAATATCATAATGCATTTATGCATGTTAGTTCATGAGATGAATATTAGACTGGAATCCTTAAACGACATTGTATGTGGTTCATTTGTGTATGTGATTACACATGTGAGATATGAATCACAAATCCTTGTTGTTTCAAATAAGTCACAGTGGATGATAAGTCTGGATAACTTATCAGATATACACTGTAGCATGATTAACGTCCACGGGGTAGAATGATGAATCTCATTCATAAGTGTCTTTGACTCTTGGTTAATATGCTAGTGCACTCGGTGCATTGACGGACCTGAGTTAAACCTATTGACACCTAAACACTGTCACCGTCAATAGGAACTCAAAACTTGTATAGGGATACATGTCCTCAATCCTGAGGCAGTTATGGACGCAAGTTGTATGCTTGGTTGCTTTGACTTACCAATCAGTGAGGTCTTTAAAGATCAACACCTGGGTATCTTGGGTAATCAAGTATGCAACGTTGGGAACATATATTGTCAAGATGGAATTCTACCCTCTTCTATAAAACGAAGAGTAAGTATTCCCTTGAGAATGTCACTAGGAGTGATTACTGAGAGCTGGCCAGCCTTGTCAACAAAGTGTTGTTGTTGACATGTTTAGTAATCCAAGCGTAGTGAATGATACTCGAGGAATATAAGATGTACTATCTATTGGGTCGACAGTATCTTAAAACATACATCCCAATGATAGATACGAATACTGCCTGGTAGAGGGACATTCGTATCATATTATACAAGTCTAGCAATCGCTTATGTATGTGTGATTATGTTCTTATGCACTGGAGTGCAATTATCATTTTATAGTGGCATTAATGATAATTGATCAATTATTGATTCCTTAGTTAAGAGTATTGACTAGATGGAATATTAATTTATCGGAGCCAGTAATTAAGAACCTAGGAGGTCCCACTCTTAGCTCCGCCAGAATGCTTGAAAAGGCAAATGAGGATGCTGTCAAGACTGGTTCGATCGATTGAAGTTTATTCGATCGATTGAAGTTTAGACAGGTTCGATCGATCGAACGTGGTTCAATCGATCGAATGTTCGATCGATCAAAGTCACTCCGATCGATTGAAAGTAAGGTCGGTTCTGGGAATCTATAAATAGGGCAGCTGCGTCCTGGGAAAGGGAGTTCATCGTTTTTAACGTCCCTAGGCTGCTGAAACTATTTTAGGGTTCCCAAACCTTCTGCATCCTCACCATTAGAGTTCCCACCAACTCTAGCCTCTTCGGGAAGCATAAGAGGAGACATAAGGGTGAAGATTTCCAAGAGCTTGCTGCTGCACACACAAAGAGAAGGACAAAAATCAGAATTGGGTTCAAGACCTAAGGTATAGAATCTTCTCCATCTTGTTATGCGCATCTATAGAGTTAATAAGTAGTAGATCCAAGGCTACCAATAAGTTTTTGTAACTCAATTATTCCGCTGCGTGTTTAAAACTATTTCAAACCTGTTTTTTCCTACAGTTAGTTTCCAGAGTCTTAGAATGATGTCTAGATCGTTCCCCTTAAGTTTCGTGACCTTTCGACTCGTTCAAAAATACACCATGTCTTTTAGGGCCTGCGTTAGTCTAGAAAGCCCTGCCTTTTACCTCATCAAACGCGACGGACTCCGATTTGAGTCTAGTTAATGGAGTTGGACTTAGAATAATATGTAGATCACTACCATGAGATTTATATCCTCATTTGGTAAAATTACCATTTTGCCTCTGTAGTTAGTACTCATACTTTTATCAATGTTCTTCTCTTTTATGTTGTAGAACTTGACGATTAGCTGTTTCCGAGGGTCAGCCACTCGAGGTGAGTTTCCTAACCTCACTCTAATCCTAATAAGATTAATATAAGATAAATATAAGTTACTTGTATGATGTTTTGTATAAGTAAGGTGTTGATTATATATGATGCTAAGTATTCTAGTATCTGTAATGCTATGAATAATTGTGTTGTGGTAGTGCTATCGCATAGATGAGCATGTTAAGGGTGTTATCTATATGTTTATTGGTATCAAATCTATGTTTACATGTCATATTTTCGCTGTAAGATGTTCACTGCACATTTTTTGATGAATGTTATCAGAGTAGATAATGCATGACATGTTAATAGTGAATAGAGAAATGAAAGTGGATTTGCATATGATTATCGGTAGTGGACACACATGCATTTCATGACATGTGTCAGTATGCATTGTATGAGAGAAAGAAGTGTTTGATGAGAATGTGAATGAGATGAGATATGTGAATGGAAAAGAGATGTGAATATTGGATCCGATGGATCAAAGGATGATGAACTGGGTGAACATGGACGGTTAGGGTTCCTAGTACGCCTCTCGCGATTGAAGACATCCGGTGATGTGTATACATGGTTGAAGACGTCCCATGTATCGTTGAAGTCGTCCGGCTAGTGCTCTTATATACTTCTCAGCCCTGTAGATGACCGGTGAGAGTATACACATGGTTGAAGACGTTCCATGTGCTAGTTCCATTCTTTACAGATAGTGTGCGCCGTAAAGACATCCGGCGACCTATCAAGGGAATAAGTTGATTGTAGGACCCATCATGTAGACGACGGGTGTGGCCTACCGATTATGATATAATGAGAAAGAGAACTTGATGCACTGCATGTGGTCAAGTGATGAGAAAGAGAAGTGAACGATGTGGTTGAGTTGATGAGCAAAATGATTTGGTTTTGAAAAGTATTTGTTTTGAAAATCAATTGTTTTGAAAAGTGTTGAGAGTGAGTCGCATCAGTCATGCATTTGCACGTACGAGGATAAAATAAGGAGAATGTATTCTATTATGTTATGTTTATCTGTTTACATGTTTTGTTGAGACCTCTGTTATGTCCGTGGTGAGAATGGGTCTTTGATAAGAGATTAACCGTATCTTAAGATACAGAACAATAATGTGAGTCTAGCGATATTTATATTTACTGATTAGTGTGCGGTTAGACTCTCACTCAGCTTTGTTTCAAAGTTGACGGCATGTTACGCCCTGTGCATTCCCATGTCCAGAGTGTTGCAGGTTTTGTCTAGATAGAAGGGCTCAGGATGTAGTGCTGAGGAGTTAGGAAGGCTAAAGCAGTGCTGGAGCTTGGAAGATAGTTTCTTATGTTTTAAGTTTATGTAATAAGTTTAGTATGGCCTCTTGTATTAAGATTTATGTTATTGTAATAATCGTTTTATTTCCGCTGTTGTATTTATGTCCAGATATGTTAAGTTATGTTTATGCTTTAGCATTTTTCTTATGATTACATTGTGTAGAGTTAGAAGGACAGAACGGTTAACAAACTAGTCACGTGTCCACGAATCCATAAAGGAAATTTTATTTCCCTATTTTTGGCTTACTCCGGGGCGTAACACATATACTCACCCAATAAGGTGCTTGGGTAAGCAATAGATGAGCAAATTTTTTCTCCAAGAAAATAGGATGAACATCGTTTGACTTGTGAAAAATAATTTAGACCAAAATAATGTAATAGTCTACTTATATCTCGTTTTGTACTTAAATGTGATTATTGATACTACTAGCATGCCATCTAAATGGAGAAAAGGTGTCAATATTGTTCAAGTCTCGTCACTGTAGTTTTCAGGGAGTACGTGAACAATGCCCCTGAGGCGAATATTTTTAGGTCTGTTTGTAAAACCGCCATTGCATGCATTATCATAGTAACACTTTTTTCGATGTTAAGTGCTGATTATTGATTATAATTTGTAAAGCTTGCAATTATGGTAAAACAATTTGGGTTGGATTCAGATGGTAAGTAAGAAGAATGATGATTGGCCTAAATATTTAGAATATTTTAGATTACAATTAATTAGGCCAATCCATTACATATTCTATGTCATAGCCCGGTCCCACAATAGTGGAACCGAAGATCGTGGTACGCCACCGAGGCTAACTGCATTCCTTAACGTTCTCGAAAATTACTTTAAGAACACACAGCGGAAAAGAAACAATCCATTTAAAATCAGCAATCCAGTCGACTGATCAAAGGTCCGGTCAATTGGAAATGCAAACTACAAAGAGCTCAAAAACTCTGCAGCCCATCCAGTCGACTGCTCCCCAAGTCCAATCGACTGGGGTGAAAAATTACCGGTCGACAGGTACGTCCTGTCGACTGAAGTCCAGTCCAAGCAAAAGATCTAATTTTGAAAATACTACCCAGTCGATTGTGTCAGGGACCTAATCGACTATTTTCACAAAACTGATGCAGTGAGTTGCGCAACAAAGGGTCCGGTAGATTATTTTCAGAAATCAGTCGACTGGGTTCTTTACAGTAGCACATTCTGCAAAATTGCCAAGTTTAAAGCTTTCTGAATTCACCTGGGGACCAAACACACACTCCAAACTTAATCCAAAGTGATCCTAGCTGGATTATAACATTACGAAAACATAATTACAAAAGATTTCTAACTATTACAATATCATGAATTCGTTCTAACATACGAAGTTAAACATAGATTAAAGTCATGAAATTCTTATTACAACATTTCTGTATCCAAACCTACTAGATAAACATAATGAGTTGCCTTCTAATTGCACTCCCAATACCCCTCGCGATCACTTTCCCGATTCCTCGCCAGCATTAACACCTGAAATAGTTATTTGAATAAATACACATATTTCGATTCGTTTAATCTAACGCTTAGTGAATAAAATAACTATGCACATGAATGATAAACATGCCCGCATTCACATCCTCTACATTTTATACTAGTCTCCGGAGTCTCACGTGTACGTTCCACACTCCTAGTCTGCGACTCCTTGCTAATAAGTCCACGCGACAAGGTAATACCCACGTATCTTTTCTTCAAACGTGCGACATTATGCCTATAATAGCTCCACAAATGGCTTGGTACCACGTGCTCCTTTGACCCAAATATCAACTAAACATGCTCAAATACATTTCACCGTCTTTTGACATAATCAAAATATTTCACCATGCAATTGGGCCTACTTATCAATATAGTTGCCCAATATGAACTAAACAATATATATATATATATATATCTATGCACAAACACATGCTTTTCATAAAAAAACATGAATATATGTTAAGAAATCATTCTAAAATACATAATTGAATCACTCACCTCCGATTTACGCTCAAATTCTTCCCAAAGAAAACCCGAGCACAAAGAACGTGCAGAAGTCCGTCTAGTACAATTCCTATCGATCAAAAGTTCGATTATCAACTTTTTATGAAAATTCTAGAAAACAAGTTTTCAAAAAACTTATCCAAACAAGACCTAACGGATATCAAAACGATGACCTTACATCTAGGAGTTTGAATATATAATTTTGGTTGAAAACCAACAGTCGAACCGGGCGTCGTTTGGCGTCGTGAAGGTCGAAGCTCCAAAATCTCCCTTTTTGGCCTCTCTAGCTTTTAGGTTAGAAACTTCTAAAAATGAAAATATCTCATCTCATTCTATACATAGGAATAACTCTCGAAAATTGTGTTTACCTCCTCGTTAGTTCTCAAAACTCCTAATTATTCTCCGAAACTTCTTACACGCCTAATTCATTGCTTCACGAATGAAAACTAAAAATTATAAAAGTTTTCATCTAAGTTTCATTTGGTTGCTAATGGCCTTCCAATTATGTAGCGTGTTAATTCGTCCTCACCAGGATACTTAAATTAACAACAGAAATATAATATATACCAGATAATAATACAGATAGTAAAATACACATGTAAACATTTATTTTTAGATAAACATTTAGGGTATTCCACAATGACCATCTCAATCTCGGAGAGATGTCACAACATCAAAACACTCATTCCACACAGTCTCATAGGGTTCTCTTACACAGATAACCAAATTGACTCGTGAGTCACAACTCGTACACATGTGCCACAAATGCACAATACATCACATTATGATGCACGACAATGTTATGAAATGCAACAATACGCATATGGGTGTTATAATACTCTCCCCCTTGAAAGAAGTTTATCCCTAAACTTGTACTTCAGGTATCGAAAATGTGCGGATACTGAGTACACATTTCATCCTCTATTTCCCATGTCATTTCTTCCGTCGTTTGGCTACTCCATAACACTTTCACCTTTGATATTACCTTATTTCGTAAAACTTGATCCTTTCGATCCAATATTTCTATCGGATACACAACATAAGTCAAATCACCTTGAATTTCACTCGGTGTCGGATTCATCACTTGTTCTCTATCCTTCACTAAGCGTTTACGCAGCAATGGTACATGAAACATGTTATGAATTTGAGCATACTTATTCACCAAATCCAATCGATATGCTACAGGTCCAACTCTCCCAATGATCTCAAAAGATCCTACATATCTCGAGTTGAGTTTCTCATATCTCCCACATCTAGTAATCCCCTTTGAAGGTGACACCTTCAAATAAACCAATTCGCCCACATCAAATTCCAACAGTCGCCTACGCTTGTCGGTGTAACTGTTATACCTACTCTAAGCTATCAGTAACCGTTGTCGAATTGCCTTTATCTTATCCATCATCTCTTGCACAATTTTCGGTCCTTTAATCATTCTTTCTCCGACTTCTGTCCAACTAATCGGTGAACGACATACACAATCATACAAAGCTTCATAATGAGCCATACTTGACTGAAAAATGTTGTTATATGCAAACTCAATCAATGGCAAGTGGTTTTCCCAATCACCCTGAAAATCAAGTACATATAACCGAAGCATGTCTTCTAAAATCTGGATTACTCTTTCAGATTGACCATCAGTCTAAGGATGAAAAGCAGTACTAAAATGCAATTTGGTACCCATTGATTTGCAAGGCCCTCCAAAACTTCGATGTTAAACTACTATCTCTATCCGAGACGATAGAAATTGAAATACCATGTAGTCTCACAATCTCACGGATATACAACTTAGCTAAAGTCTTCGGCTTAGTTGTTCGAAGCTATAGGAAATGTGACGACTTCGTCAAACGGTCAACGATCACCCAAATAATAGTATTCGATTTCTTAGACCTCGGAAACCCACTAACAAAGTCCATTGTAATGTGTTCCCATTTCCATTCAGTTGTCGGTAACGATTGTAACAATCCCGAAGGTACTTGGCGTTCGGCCTTCACCTGTTGACAACTCGTACATCGTGAAACGTAGCGTGCTATTTCTCTTTTCATCCCCGACCACCAACATACATGTCTCAAATCTCTATACATCTTGGTGCTTCCCGGATGAACGGTGTACTTTGTATTGTGTGCTTCCACTAGGATATTTCGTTTCAATTCCTTCTCGTCAGGTACACAAATTCTACCCCTCAATCTCAAAACATCGTTATCAAAAGTGAAACCTGGTTGTTTTTCCATTGGAATCTCATTGTAAATCCTCTTGAAAGCCACATCTTGAAGTTGTTTCCCCATAATCTCGTGAATCAAGAGTGGTTGTGCCACAGTCGTCGACATCAAGCCACTTTCAATCCTCAGAAATCACTTTGAATTCCAAATTCTCCATATCTCGAATCAACTCTCTTTGAGAAGTCAAATCTGCTGCCATATTGGTTGGTACCTTACGACTAAGAGCATCGGCAACTACATTCGCCTTACTCAGATGATACTGAATTGACAAATCAGAGTCCTTCATCAACTCTAACCATCTCCTTTGCCTCATGTTAAAATCTCGTTGCTTGAACAAGTACTTTAAACTCTTATGATCCGTATATATATCACATTTTTCCCCGTACAGGTAATGATGCCAAATCTTCAATGTATAAATCACGGTGGATAATCCTAGATTATGTGTCGTATAGTTCTTCTCGTGCGATCTAAGTTGTCTCGACGCATATGCAATGACCTTGTCACCTTGCATAAGATTACAACTTAAACCTTTATATGAAGCATCACTATAAATGATAAACCCTTCAGTCCTCGTCGGAGCAGCTAAGATTGGTGCATTCACCAGTAGACTCTTCAACTCTTGAAAACTTTCCTCACATTATGGACTCCATACAAAAGCAACATCTTTCTTCATTAACTGTGTCATCGACATTGCTTTATGTGAAAAGTCCTTTACAAACCTCCGATAATAACCAGCTAATCCTAGAAAACTTAGGATCTCGGTCACATTTGTCGGTCTCAACCAATTGGTAACTGCTTCTAACTTCTGAGGATCCATAGAAATTCCCTCTACTGATACTATATGTCCAAGAAAAACAATCTCTGTCAACCAAAATTCACACTTCTTCAAATTTTCAAACAATCTTTTCTCACGTAGTCGGTGTAAAGCTAATCGTAGATGGTGTTCGTGATCTTCAACACTTTTGGAATAGATTAGAATGTCATCTATAAATACAATAACAAACTCATCTAAATAATCTTTGAAAGCACGATTCATCAAGTCCATGAAAGTTGTTGGCGCGTTAGTCACTCCAAACGGCATAACCAAACATTCAAAGTGACCATATCTAGTCCTGAAAGCTGTCTTCTCATTGTCTTTCTCCTTGACTTTCAACCGGTGGTAACCGGATCTCAAGTCAATCTTCGAGAATACCTGAGCTCCTTGTAATTGATCAAATAAGTCATCTATTCAATGAATATTGGTTCTTGACAGTCAACTTATTCAGCTCTTGATAGTCGATGCACATACGCATTGTCTCGTCCTTCTTCTTCACAAACAAGAATGGAGCTCCCCAAGGCGAAACACTAGGTTGGATAAAAACCCTTCTCAAGCAGCTCCTATAACTGAACTTTCAATCCTTTCAATTCTACCAGTGCCATTCGATATGGTGCTTTAGATACCAGTTGTGACCCTGGTACTACTTCTATTGTGAACTCAAGCTCTCTTTCAATCAATACGTCGGGTAACTCATCGGAAAAACATTTGGAAATTCTCGAACTACTGGAATGTCTTCCATTAGTGGTCCAAGAACTCGTGTGTCAACAAGCAAACATAAGAAACCCGAACAATCTTTCTTCAACATCCTACTTGCTGAATCGTCGATATCAAGTATGGCGATACGGTCACACCCGTACCCTAAAAAGTAAACTCTTCTTGACTGATGGATAGAAACTAACCCATTTTTGCTCACAATCAATTCTAGCTTGATTGACTGACAACCAATCCATGCCCAAGAAAACGTCAAAGTAGTCTACTGTCAACGGAATCAAATCGATGCTCAAGACCTTATCGCCTGTCTTCATTTCACATAACTTAAATACTGAAGAAGTTACTAACGGTTCACTAATAGGCAATGATATGCACAAGTCATATCCTAGCTGTTCAGACTTAACAATTAAATGCTTAATAAAATCACGGGACACAAATGAATGCGTTGAACCAGAATCTATAAGTATACATGTAGGATATGAACAAATAGGAAGAATACCTGATACGACTGTATCATCTGTATTCCCTGACCTGAGTTGGAAATATTACCCTTATTGTTGTTCGACTCCTTTCCCTTTATCCATTCGTTGCCTTGTCTTTGATCCGCTCGGCATACTCGATGCTCCGATACTCATTCCTGATTGTCTCTTACTCGAAAAATTCTTCCCTATATGCCTTGGTTGGCCATACTCAAAACATTTCCCCCCCATCTCTGGGTTATAGCTCTTGATGTTCGAGGTTGTATTAGGTGTAGTCAGATTTGCATTCAAAGGACAATTTTGGGATATGTGCCCTAATTGCTTGCAAAGGTAGTAGGTACTAAATAGATAGCAAGTCCCCTTGTGTCGCATATTATATGTTGGGCACAACGGTTTTGAGTCTCCGACAAATGTACTCCCTCCTTGGCTACCCACATATGATCCCAAACTTTGCATGAATGGCTTCTTGGCATTCCCTTGCCCTTTGCTCTTATTATCATTGGATCTCTTTCCTTGTTATCCTTGTCAATATCGATCGACACTTTTCTTAGCTATACGGGCGACTTCCTCAACTAGCGAAATAGTCGGGTGTTGCAAAGTGTCCACACGGCCACAGATATTCTCCCTAAGCCCTTCCTCAAATTTACGAGCCTTATCCTCATCAGTTGGAACTATAGTTTTACCAAAACGTAACAAAGCATTACAACGAGAGACATAATCACCCACAGTCATATCTCCTTGAACTAGGCTCGCAAACTCTTGACGTTTTTCGGTATGAGCAGATCGCAGAAAGAAGTGCTTATTGAATTCATCTTTAAATGCCTCCCACGTAGTTGGTTTCTCTTGTTCTAGCACATTGTTCCACCAATCCAACGCTTCTCCCATCAATGTATCGGATGCACAAAGGATTTTTTCTTCGTTAGCACACATCACAGTATGGAAATGTCTTTTCATGTCCATCATCCAATGATCGACCAAGTTTATGTCGACTTGTCCATGGTACAAGGCTGGTTTCTGTTTATGGAACTGTTCTATAATCATATGTTGAGGTCTTAGTACCGGTGGTGCATTGATATATTGAACTTCAACTAGTGGAGCTTGAACATTCATCTAATCTCGTTCACTTACGGCTTGAACAAAATTTTCCACCATATTCACTATCTGATCCATACGCGAATGCGGTGACAACTCTCTTATCGGGTCAGTCATGTCATTTCAAGTATTCGCCCTGATAAGCAAAATGCATAAAGACTATGTATGCCATGCCACAATATATATATATATATATGTGCACAAATCATCATCACAATCAATAGATGCAAACATATGAAGCATTTCTACAATAATAACAATATTATCATCATAATCATACACTCCACTCGACGTCACTCAGTATATAACGTCACTCGTTCCCAAGGTTCTAAACATATTGCTCTGATACCACTAAATGTCACAGCTCGGTCCCACAATAGTGGAACCGAAGTCCGTGGCATGACACCGAGGCAAACTCCATTCATTAATGTTCCCGAAAGAATTAGTTTAACAACATGCAGCAGAAAAGAAACAATCCATTTAAAGTCAGCAATCTAGCTGACTGATCAGAGGTTTGGTCTACTGGAAATGCAAACTACAGAGAGCTCAAAAACTCTGTAGCCCGTTCAGTCAACTGCTCCCAAGTCCAGTCGACTAGGGTGAAAAATTATCAGTCGACTGGTACGTCCGGTCGACTGAAGTCCAGTCCAAACAAAAGACCTGATTTTAAAAATACCACCTAGTCAACTGTATCGGGGACCCAGTTGACTATTTTTCACAAAACTGATGCAGTGAGTTGCTCAACAAAGGGTCCGGTCGACTGTTTTCAGAAACTAGTCGACTGGGTTCTTTGCAGCAGTACATTCTGTAGAATTGCCAAGTTAAAAGCTTTCTGAATTCACCCAGAAACCAAACACACACTCCCAAATTAATCCAAAGTGATCCTAACTAGATTATAACATAATTGTAAAAGATTTATTCTAACTATTACAACATCATGAATCCATTCTAACATACTAAGTTAAACATAGAATAAAGTTATGAAATTCTTATTACAACATATCTATGTCCAAACCTACTAGATAAATATGATGAGTTGCCTTCTAATTGCACTCCCAATACCCCTTGCGATCACTTTCCTGATTCCTCGCCGGCATTAACACCTGAAATGGTCATTTGAATAACAACACATATTTTAATTCAGTTAAGCTAACGCTTAGTGAATAAAACAATCATGCACATGAATGATAAGCATGCTTGCATTCACATCCTCTACATTTCATACTAGTCTCTGGAGTCTCACATGTACGTTTCACACTCCTAGTCCGCGACTCCTCGCCAATAAGTCCACGTGACAAGGTAAGACCCACGTTTCTTTTCTTCAAACGTGCAACCTTATGCCTATAACTGCTCCACAAAATGGCTTGGTACCACGTGCTCCTTTGACCCAAATATAAATTAAACATGCTCAAATACATTTCGTCGTGCTTTCGACATAATCAAAATATATTATCGTGCAATTGAGCCTACTTATCAATATAGTTACCCAATATGAACTAAACAATATATATCTATGCACTAACACATGCTTTTTATACAAAACATGAAAACGTATTAAGAAATCATTCTAAAACACATAGTTGAATCACTCACCTCTGATTTACGCTCCTAAAATTCTTCCCAAAGAAAATTCGAGCACAAAGAACGTGCAGAAGTTCGTCTAGTATAATTCCTATCAATCAAAAGTCCGATTATCAACTTTTTATGAAAATTCTAGAAAACAAGTTTTCAAAAAACTTATCCAAACAAGACCTAACTGATATCAAACGACGGCCTTACCTCTAGGAGTTCAGATATATAATTTTGGTTGAAAATCAACGGACGAACGGTCATCATTTGGTGTCGTGAAGGTGGAAGCTCCAAAATCTCCCTTTTTGGCCTCTCTAGCTTTTAGGTTAGCAACTCATAAAAAATGAAAATATCTCAACTCATTCTATATATTGACATAACTCTCAAAAATTATGTTTACCTCCTCGCGAGTTCTCAAAACTCATAATTATTCTCCGAAATTTTTTACACACCTAATTCATTGCTTCACGAGTGAAAACTAAAAATTATAAAAGTTTTCGTCTAAGTTCCGTTTGGTTGCTAAAACGCAATTTCACATGATTTTTTTGTTACAAAATTACTAATTAGCCTATCAATTATGTAGCGTGTTAATTTGTCTTCACCAGGATACCAAAATTAACAATAACATAATCTATACCAGATAATAATACAGATAGTGAAATACATAGGTAAACATATATTTTCAAATAAATATTTAGGGTATTCCACAATGATCGTCTCAATCTTGGAGAGACGTCACAACATCAAAACACTCATTCCACACAGTCTCAGAGAGTTCTCTTACATAGATACCCAAATCGACTCGTAAGTCACAACTCACTCATACATGTACCACAAATGCACAACACATCACATTATCATGCATGATAATGTAATGAAATACAATAATACGCATATGAGTGTTACATTCTATTTTGGTTTTCAATTTTTGGGTAACTGGAGCATAATTAGGCTAACATATATCACACAAAATTCTTTTTTGAATCCTAACCATTATTTTGAAGGGGCTATGTAACACACTTTTTTGTTTGTTTGTTTGTAAAAGTGCAATATTCAAAAATCTTGGAGGAGCTATGGCCCCCTGCTGCCCCTCTACCTCCGCCAATGGATATGAAGCTATTCAATGTTTATATTCAAACCTTCTTAAAATTTTTTAATCTAATCTTAAAGTGGAATAAAATTTGAGCAAGAGAAATTCATACCAAATCAAATTTATGTAAAAATCTAGAAAAAAAGGGCCCCTCCAATACTTACTGATGCTCTATTTGTTTTTCAATATTAAATATTTTTTTGGAAAATATTTTCATATACAATTTGAATGTGAAAATATTTTCCAAAAAATATTTTCTATTGAAACAAACGGAGAGTAAATGGACACCAAAATTTTATAATGTAATTAGTATTATTTTAATTTGGATTTAAGTTTGACTAAAAAAACAATTTGGTATAGATATGAATCTAGAATTCGAGGTGGGTTTAATAAACTTTTACTCAACTTTAAATTTGGTATGAGTTCAGAGTAAGAACAGAGATACCTTGTTTTAGTTTTTAGTAGTGCCGGCCAAGTATAGGGGCCTCTCTCCTAGTTCTGAAAATTATATTAACATTCTTAAAATTTGCTTTTAAATATCACATTTTCAATTTTGTAGGTCCCTTGTAATTTGGAACATTTTTTTAATTATTTTTTTAAACGAGGTAATTTACCTTATACTATGTTTTATGACATTGGTGGATGGTTAGTCAGAAAATAGCTTACTAAACACCGCTAGCCCTTTCGCTCAAATATTTGGGAAATTAATGTGTGCCACTCCCATAGAGGCAAGACAAAAAATGTGCTTTATAAAAGTTAAAAGGGATACTTAGATTTAAATAAACTTTATGTGAAAAATTCAAAATTCAATCTACTAGTTTTCAAAATTGAAAAGATATCAACAATAATTACTAAAATTATAAATCATTAGCAAAACTAAAAAAACATCAACTTTTAAAAAGTTAATTGATTTATGTTTCATTATATTTTATGTTTGGATATTGTAAACTTGCACCAAAATATTGTGAATATACACATAACGTTATGGTGAGTTGCTCCCGACTTTGTGCAGAGTTACTCTCCAACGTAACGTTATACATAGTTGCTCCCCAACATTATAAAAAGTTGCTCCCAACATTAAATAAACTTGATGATGATGCCAAAATTTGGTTAAGGTGAATTAGATCAGATTAAGAGAGAGAGAATGTGACACAAGAAATTTGTATGTGGTTCGGCCTTATTAATGAAGGAACCTACGTCCACGTGTGTGTCTGAGCACGTTCACTATACTGTGAAATGCCGGGACCTGTGGTTAACCAACAATAGTTTAGAGCTACCGTAGGTCGGTTGGGCGTGATGGTGACTGTTATAGAGGTGCTGTATAGACTGAAAAGTTCCACCCCTTCTATGGGGGTGAGTGGTCTCTTTTATAAATGCAAGAGACCTGCTCATACAAGGAAACTAAATAGATAAGGAAATACAATCCAATTAGGATTGATTGGCATTATTCGTGGGGGTTTCCTAATTGGATTAGGAAACGATGTGCACTTTTCATTAGTTTTCTAACTTGAGTAGGAAACTGCCTGAAATATTCGAGGGCGCACCTCGTGGACCTGGCTAGACTGCGCCTGTACAAACTGTGCCTGCGTGGTTGACAAACACTGAATATTGCACATTCATGTGCCAATACAATAAATATATACTCATTTAATCCCTCAAATTCCTAGTTTTACATGCATATTTGAATTAATATAATTTAATAGTGATGTCACTCAAATACGCGTAATTATGAGTTTTTACATTTTTTATATGTTTAGGTAAAAATGATGTAAAATAAAGGGAGTGAAAGAAGTAGCAACTACACCATAGTATATCCCATATAATAATCAAAACATGAATAGTGTAATGTCAGTGTTTGAACCAAATGAAAAGACTAAAAAAAAAAAGGATTGATGTTGAAAATGTTGTCAAGGCTTAGGCAAAGCCTTGACAACGACAGTTTATATATATATGTATGCATTTTGTTGTTTCTTCCCTTCTCTCTCTCACAAGTTAGTCAACAGCAACTGACAGCATGAAGAAAAACAGGGACGATGCGCGGAGAAAGAAATGGCAAATCTCGTGCTAAGTGACGAACGCAGTGATGGAATCATCACATAAATTCGTCTATAAATTGAGCAGAAGCAAACGAGGCATACACAACTACAACCAACAGTTTACAATCACTGTTAGGGAGAGAATAATTTAGGGAGGTTATCATGTGAGCACTTTATATTGTCCCTAGAAATAGGAAACTTTTGTTTTTCTTTGCCTTTTCTAGTTCTAGTAGTCGTAAAAATTTACTTTTATGTAATTGATGATTTCATATTCCAAAAATATGTAGCAAAATTTTGTGTACTGTATTTCTTAAATTTAAAATATTTGTTTTCTTGTAGGATCTTTGTCACTTTGTAGTAGTAAAATATTCCTAGTAAAATTTAGATGTAATATTTTTAGTATAGTTAGTACTTATAGTTGTCCCTTAAAATAGTTTGAAACCCCAACTTTCCAGTTTTTATAGCAATATTTCCATTCACTAGAAGACAGATTTTGCAAGTAAATGTCATATTTATTAGCCACGTAGTTGTTATAATCACCTACTAAAGTCCAAAAGTACATCATACCCATATCTCACTCC
The DNA here is from genome assembly GCA_033977485.1 of Hydrangea macrophylla. Lineage (NCBI taxonomy): Eukaryota > Viridiplantae > Streptophyta > Magnoliopsida > Cornales > Hydrangeaceae > Hydrangea > Hydrangea macrophylla. The sequence goes on along the minus strand of CM066999.1, from coordinate 40,860,448 downwards.
AAAAGTATATTAAGATTTGGTTTGACCTTATTTGTGTTCTTGGAGTTCAACCACTGTGACCCCACAAGAATCCAAAGTCAAAGGTTTAGTATTTTATTTTTGGTTCAGTATTTTCATTTATGTATATTTTATTAGCCTAGTTGTACTAAACTTTGTTATTTTACAGATTCCACAAATTCAACCTCAACTCATGTTAAGTGGAGAAAATAATATAATAATATTAGTTTTTACCTTTACATTGGTTTTACAACTTTAATTTTAATTGGACGGTGATTGAGTGCATCTATTTAGTTTATCTTTACATTTTATTTGGAAGACAGTTTCAATTCTAAAATGGTAGGCTAAAACTTTAATTGGGGATATGCAATAAAAACTTAGAAACCACAGCTTCTGTGCACTAATCTTAAATGGGCAAATTTATTTAGATGGGTTGTTTTTCCATTTATGGCAAAAAATATCTATGTATCTATAGTTTATGACAATTTAACATGTTTATATACTATGGCTATATTGGGCTCAAAAGATTACATATTTGAAATAAGAATCTAATTATGTGGATTGTCAAACTATGCCTTTTGTCATAAAAAACACCAAGCATATCAACAACTCATATGACAAAATTTATATTTCAAATATGTGTTTATATATATTTCTATCCACTAATGGACATGCAATTGTGTAGTGGCAGAGTGGTAGGGACTGGACGCCGAATAACCCACGTCCGCGGTAGGGCATGGTTCGAACCTGGCTACTGCCCAATCGCCTTTTTATTTTTCTTTAAACAAATGACGTCGTTTTATATCAAACCTGACACACTTGTTATGACCCTAACCAGTGAAAGTTTATTTTTAAATAAAGAATGACTCTGTGGTCTTAAATGCCAAATCCTTTTCAAATGCACAAAAGTTGTAGGATCTTGTCACGCCCCAACGTAGCATAAATAAGGAAAACGTTTAATTTCCTTTATGGACCCGTAGGTCGCGACCGTTTGAAGGATCGATTCCGTCCCAAACGTCGAACAACAATAAACAATAATCAGAGCAGAGCAATCAAGGCTTACAAATATATTTCTAACTTAATAAGTATTACAGTACGGGTCATCTAAAGGCACAGACCGCCTTTAAACAAAACAATAACTTAATGTCTATTACAATCATCCTTATTACAAACCAGTTCTTAACTTAAAACATATAACTTAATTATGCAATGAGGATAACAATTCTCTTCCAAAAGCAGCTGTTCTCAATTAGCATAGTCATAAGACTCAGCATAGTCGTAACCTGAAAAGCCTGAACACGAATGTCCAGGACGCATCAACGTCGTCAGCTTCAAGAAGCTGGTGAGTATTAAAAACATAACTTTGAATGTAAAACATACCCATTTACAAATTCTCTCTTTTCAAGTTTTGTAAAATCAACGGTTTCACCATAGAAAGAATTCAATTATAAACCAACGGGGAAAGTATTTAAAATGTCGTTCATTCATGAAAACATATGATCGTGTATGAGACAATGCACCACACTCATCTTACCGACTCTTTTCTCTCGACAGACACAACAACCCACTACCTCACTCCAGTATCTTTGAAACACTAAGGTAGCCAAACTTTAGCAACGGGGTGCCAGGGAATGTCCAGTTTGCCTCACACTTTGGTCCGGGGTACCAGGGAGTGTCCAATGCCTAACACTTTGAATACCTAACCCGCCATGCAAATACCGGAGGAACCCTCACGCAGTATCCAGACTCGGGTATCAGGGAGTGTCCGTAGGCCATACTTTAGCACTACCATGGGTGCCAGGGAATGTCCAAGTTCGGCGTCACACACTTTAACGTTACCATGGGCGTCAGGGAGTGTCCAGTTTTGCCACCGTCGCATTTCAAAGACACTCTCACCGCAATCTCAACACGTCACACTTTGGTACACAATAACCAGGGAGTGTCCACCACACAATCTCAATCTCATCCTCTTTCCACACTGACCATTACTCTTTTTTCACGCTGACTAACACCCACATGCATGTACAACTGACCCCACATGTATGTCATGAACTTAAACATAAAGTAATTCACTGAATTAAAGGCACACCGTACGTATGGGGATCGATAAGTCGTAATTCATTGTTTTAATCGCTCCAACATAACCAATAGCATTCTGTTTTAATAAAATTCCCAAACAGATCCTTAACAGTGCTTTAAAATTGATCCAAACAGTCCCTTAGCAGAAAATAAACAAAACTAGACACTGCTAGAAGTCGCGCGCGCGGTCCGCTCGCGCGAGGGGTCGCTCGCGCGACCTGCCTATTTTTCATTTTCTTATATAAAACTTTCTGTCTGCCTGGGGAAGCGAGGATCGCGCGCGCGGGCCGCTCGCGCGAGGGGTCGCTCGCGCGAGCTTCGCGCGCGCGATCGTGGCGCGAGTTCATGCAGTGACTTCATCTTCCTCGTGAAACTGCTCTGTTTCAGATTTTCAGGGGTCTTTTGACCCATTTTCAAAACTGAATTTAACTAAGCCTTATAATATATGTTTTTCTTCGGTTTTTCCCAAGGATTAAGAATCCATTATCAATTTAACACAAATCAAACCATAGCTCTTGAATTTCATGAAAAACTAAAAGTTGTCAAAACTTAATTCTTAATATACTTTTTCATATGAACAAATTAGACTCTAAAACTTCAACCATAGTCTATTTGTACTATAATCTTCCATAATTATCTAAGAAAATGAATTTTGGTTGAGTTTAAAAAATCTTGATTTCAAGCTATGAAATTTCAAACGTATGATCATCAATGGAGATTTCAAAATTAGACAAGCACAAAGAAATTAAAGCATGAATTACATTCTGAGTGAGTTCTAAATACTCACCTTGATATAGATAGAAGGAATTGGTTGAGAAAGAATAGCAATATAAGAAATTCCAAACCCAAGCTTTTGGCTATGGAGGATGAAGTTCTTCTTCTCTCAAAATTCTGTCTATACGAAGTTCTCTCTAACTCTCTGTGTTTTGAACTTGTGCAGAATGAGAATGTGTGTGAGATAGTGTATAGCATATATATATAGAAGCCAAAGTTTGTGAACTTGGGCTCCAAGTTGTTTCCTTGATACTCAACAAATGAGTAGATTTATCAAATAAACTAAATACACAGCACATAAAATCTGATATACACTACGTATGTGTATAATTACAGATTGTATGAGCTCCATGCCAATGCCAAGTGTCATGTATAGGTATGTAGGGGTTCATTTAGAGGTGTTTGGGAAAATTAAATTATGGCCTAAACACTACACACACCAATCAAGCATAGCCAAACAAGGCACTAACCAATCATTAGTTGGCATAAATAGAAATAAAGTGTATGTCCAATCACACTTTACATCACTTTCAAAATGTGTGGAAGTTTAGCACAGCGCGGACAGTTTTGAACATAAACTGGTATTTTCGTAGTGCGGTGTCCACTACAAAAATACAGAAAATTCATTTTAATTTAGGAAATGATTATCTAGTTTTATAAAAATACTGATTTAGTCAAAAGGAAAGATTTCCACCGTTTTGAAATACAGTTTTGAAATCCACACAGGTATTGGTAACTTTATAGAAATTGCAGTTTGGCCCTAATAAGAATTTTAATATGAAATAACACAAGAGGTAATATTTAGAACATGCGAATTTAAATTAAAAATAAGAGTAAACAATACAATTTTAAAATTAAATATGAAATGAAATTGCAGGTTATTACACCCTTCCTCCCTTAAACAGGATTTCGCCCCCGAAATCAAGACTACCTAGTCCTGAAACAACTCCGGGTACTTCTTCCTCATATCCGCTTCCACTTCCCCCGAGGCTTCATTCTCGTCATGGTGATTCCACTGAACCTTCACCAACGGAATGTCCTTGTTTCTCAACTTCTTGATACTCTGATCCAGAATCTTCACAGGTCTTTCCTTGTAAGAAATGTTATAACTTGTCTCAATATCATCATAATTAACCACGTGCGAAGGGTCTCGTATGTACTTCCACAACATACTCACGTGAAACACGTTGTGAACCCCAGACATCTTCGGTGGTAGCGCAAGTCGATAAGCTACTTTCCCGACACGTTCCAAAATCTCGAACGGTCCAATGAAACGCAGAGCCAACTTCCCTTTCTTGAGACCAAAGCGTACTACTCCTCGGGTCGGGGAAACCTTAAGAAGTAAGTGATCTCCAACACTGAATTCTAAATCTTTCCGACGTCGATCGGCATAACTCTTATACCGGCTTTGAGCTGTTCTCATCCTTTCCCTGACTAAATAAATCTTCTCGTTGGTTTCTCTAACCAAATCTGGTCCCAACAGTTCTGTATCTCCGACTTCTGCCCAACACAATGGAGAACGACATGGTCGTCCGTACAATGCTTCGAACGGAGCCATACCGATACTCGTGTGATAACTATTGTTATAGGCAAATTCAACCAGAGGCAAGTGTGTCTCCCAAGATTCTTCAAAATCGATCACACAAGCCCTAAGCATATCCTCCATGATCTGGTTCACACGCTCAGTTTGTCCATCTGTCTGAGGGTGAAAAGCAGTGCTCATTTTGAGCGAGTTCCCATAGCTTCTTGCAGACTTTCCCAAAATCTGGAAGTAAAACGTGCGTCACGGTCTGACACTATCGACACAGGTGCACCGTGAAGTCGCACAACTTGTTTTATGTACATCCGGCTCATCTTCTCTACTGGGTATGTCATACTATAAGCAATAAAATGAGCTGACTTCGTCAATCGATCCACGATTACCCAAATGGCATCATGATTCTGCTGCGATCGAGGTAATCCTACTACAAAATCCATCGTAATGTGTTCCCACTTCCAACCAGGAATAGGTAGCGGTTGTAACAATCCCAAGGGTCTCTGATGTTCAGCCTTGACTTATTGACACGTCAAACATTTGGATACAAATTCGGCCACATCCTTCTTCATACCTTCCCACCAGAAGTTTCTCTTCAAATCCTTGTACATCTTCATTCCTCCTGGGTGAACTGTGTATCTTGACTTATGTGCTTCTTCCAGAATATCATTTCTCAAATTCCCACAGTTTGGTACACATAATCTGTTCCTGCACCGATATCCTCCATCGGCCCTTACCTTCCATTCTGTCGGATCTTTCTCTGACATCTTCACGAACCATGTCTGAAACTTCTCATCTTCTTTCTGAGCTTCAATAATGCGGTCGATCAGAATAGGCTGTAGGATAAGACATCCAAAAAGTTGTCCTTCTCTTTCCTCAGCACTCTGTACGTCGAACTCTGCCAATGTCTCCAATGCTCGCCATTCTCTAACCATTAAGGAGGCAATCGTCTCACGAGTCTGTCGACTCAAAGCATCAGTGACCACATTAGCTTTACCAGGGTGGTATTCTAACGTGAAGTCGTAATCTTTGATCAGCTCCATCCATCTGCGTTGCCTCATGTTCAACTCTTTCTGTGTGAACAAATATTTCAGGCTCTTGTGATCAGAGAACAAATCAAACTTCTCACCATATAGATAATGTCTCCAAATCTTGAGTGCGAACACTACTGTCGTCAACTCCAAATCATGAATAGGATAGTTCAACTCATTCGGCTTCAGCTGTCTAGAACCATAGGCGATAACTCTGCCATCTTGCATAAGCACACACCCTAGTCCTTGATATGACGCATCACTAAAGATAGTGAACTTCTCATCAGGCCTGGGTATAGCTAGTACTGGCGCAGTTGTGAGTCTCTCTTTCAACTCCAGAAAGGCGCGCTCATGCTTCTCTACCCACTCGAACTTCAAATTCTTCTTCGTCAACCCAGTCAATGGTGCAGCTATTTTTGAGAATCCCTCAACAAATCTTCTGTAATAGCCTGCGAGTCCAAGAAAACTTCTAACCTCTGTAGGGTTGCTCGGCCTAACCCAATTTGACACAGCATCTGTCTTGGATGAATCCACAGAAATTCCTTGAGATGACACCTTGTGTCCCAAAAATTTAACTTCTTGTAACCAGAACTCACACTTACTGAACTTGGCATACAAGTGGTGGTCCTTAAGCGTCTGCATCGCAATCCGTAAGTGTTGCTCGTGTTCTTCTCCTGACTTAGAATAGATCAAAATATCATCAATAAAGACGATGACAAAACTGATCTAAATAAGGTTTGAACACTCTGTTCATCAAATCCATAAACACTGTCGGGGCATTCGTCATTCCAAACGGCATCACCAAAAATTCATAATGACCATATTGGGTTCTGAACGCAGTCTTAGGTATATCTTCCTTCCGTACCCTCAACTGATGATATCCCGACCTCAGGTCTATCTTGGAAAATGTCGTAGCTCCTTGTAGTTGATCAAACAAATCATCGATTCGAGGCAAGGGATACTTGTTCTTGATAGTCACGCGGTTCAATTCTCTGTAGTCGATACACAGCCTGAGCGTTCCGTCCTTCTTCTTCACAAATAATACCGGTGCTCCCCAAGGCGATGCACTTGGACGTACAAAACCTAGGTTCTCGAGCTCTTGAACTTTTTCCTTCAATTCTGAAAGTTCGGTAGGCGCCATTCTGTAGGGAACCTTCGTGATCGGTACGGTACCCGGTATAAGCTCAATGTAGAACTCTATACTTCTCTCGGGCGGCAAGCCAGAAATGTCTTGAAATACTTCTTCGAAGTCCTTGACTACAGGTATAGATGACGCTGTCACCTCTGTACTGACGACTTCGATGTTGGCTAAACATCTCGTGAGGAACATATCTCCCGAAGGGTTACATTGAAAATCAAAGGGCTGATTCTCATTGTCGGGGAATGGAATTCTCTTCCTCGCACAATCCAACTTTACTTGATTCTGAGTAAGCCAATCCATCCCTAGGATTATGTCGAACTCCTTCATTGATAGGACAATCAACCTTGCAGGGATTTCATGGTCTCCTAGCCGTAAAGGACAATCCTTGCACACGTGTCCTAATCTGACTGCGGCTCCTAATGGTGATGTAGCCTTCAAAGCTTTCTCTAAGCGATGAGGTAAAATACCCAATCTCTGAATTGTATTAACAGATATGAACGAAAGAGCAGCACCCGTATCAAATAACACTTTAACATGGGAGTTAAATAGGGTTAATGTACCTTCCACTGCTTGCTGATCAGGTTGAGCTTCTCCATAATTCCCTTCTTCGTACACAGTTCCATCATATCTAGCGGCATCTGGGATAACAACATTCAAGCGAGTCTGATTCTGTTGACCATACTTCACCTGCTTAGGAGCAGTGCAGAACCTGCTGATGTGACCTGGTTCACCACAATTGAAGCAGACTATCCCTTGCTGAGCAGCACGCCTTGGTGCCTTGCAATCTCGAGCCAGATGACCGGGGTTGCCACAGTTGAAACATTTTCCACTACTACTTCCTTCTCCTACTCGGGGTTGAGTCGGATAGGTAATAGCCTGGGTCTTCTTGCTCCCATCGAAATTCCTCTTCTGCCCTTGGGTACGGTTTATTGGTGGTCTATTCCCAAAATTACCCCTTTGAGGCGGTCGGAATTCGAACTGCTTACGGTTCACTCGAGCATCCTCTTCTAGATCGGTAGCCAAGCCAACCAATCCCTCAAACAACTTATCTAGGTGACCAAGAGTCAGGCGGCGAATTTGCGGTGCCAGCCCTTGGTTATACTTCCGTATCTTCTTGTCTTCAGTATCAACTAGGTGTGGAGCAAACCGAGATAGTCTTTCGAACTGTGTGGTGTACTTTTGCACCGATTTAGTTCCTTGCGTCAGGTCCATGAATTCCTTCTCTCTTCTGTGCCTCTCCGTAGCCGTGAAATACTTCTCCAGAAATCTCCCCTTAAATGTAGTCCACGTCATTCCTGTAGCAGCTGTGTTCCCAATAGTGGCTATCACTGAGTCCCACCAATCTGCGGCGGCATCGGTCAATTGAAATGTAGCCAATCTCCTTTTGTCCATCTCATTGCATTGGATAGCCTCGAACATACGGTCCATCTGCCTTAACCATTGCTCGGCCTTCCATGGTTCTGCTGTACCCACAAACTGCTCGGGCCTTAGCGTACGAAATCTCTCCAGCAGCTTGTCTCCAGTTTAGCGGTCTCGTCGGTTGTTATTCATATTACTGATTCTTTCTAAACGTCTGACACACGCTTCGAACATCCTCGTAGGATCGGCAGCCTCAGGCGCTCCTGATCGGCGATGAATAGTTACCGTTTATAGTCCTAAAAATATGCTTTGTTAGCCCATTTCATATAGTTATTAGTTATTTTTTAATAAGTATTCTATATTTTGTAGATTTTGGAGCTTTAATATGAAAATGCACAAAAATCCAACGATTGGTGGCTTTGGAAGTCATTCTGGGATTAAAAGATGATTCTGGTGGAGGATGAATGCAGTAGAAGCCTCGGAAAATTTCATTTTTGACAAGAAATACTTCGGATTTGAGAAATTTCTACAGAAATATAAAATGTAGATCTTTGAGTTACGGACGCGTGGCCGCAAACGGTGAGTCAATCCGAGGTCCGAGTCAAAAGTTATTACAATTTTACGAAAGTCGCGCAGTGCAGCGAAAAGGACCTCGCGCGAGCGACCTGTGCAAAAATCAAAAACACGTATTTTGTTAAATTAAAGTGCCCAGCGAAGGTGGTTTGTGCATATGACGTCCAGATTACAAAATATAGTAGTTTTAGTGCGATTTGGCTTAGGAAAGCTTCCTAAATCCTTCCAAACTCTATATAAATCCTATTCTAAATCAAATTGAAGGTTACACATCATTACACAACATTAGATACATCAATATACACATATATTTTCAGTCATTGAAGAGAGGAAAGCAAGGAGAAGAAGAAGAAGACCAAGGATTTCCATGGCCTCCTCCATCAACCTCTTGCTATTCATCAATTCTATGGCCAACTAAACCTAGATCTAGGGTTTCAATGAAACCCTAGCCAAGTAATAGGATTTTATTTATGTTTTTATGTTAGTTTTATTATGTATGGATGATGATTACATGTTTAGAGGATTTTTATAAATAAATCGTACTTCTATTGATTAAATCATTATTTTCAAAGTTCATTCTTGTCTTAGATCTATTTTAACTGTGATGTGCTCAATGATCTATACTTGCTGTGCTTGTTTAGATTATTTACATGTAATGGTGCTTAAATTGAATTGTGCTATCAAGTATCCGAATAGTCCATGCCTAGATTAGACGGATTATACCACAACCCTAGTTTAGTGTGGGATAATTCGTGCTACCCAAAGATGGATTATGTTGGTGCTTGAACCATAGTTATTTTCTTGACGGAGGAATTGGGCTTGTAGCTACAATTCCCCATTATCATCCAACTTAATAGGCTAAAGTGATTCATAAATATTCCTATTATGAAGCTAGTGGTGGATTTGCAATCCTAGGTTCCCTCTAAATATCTTTAAAACAACTTTAATTGCTTTTATAATTTAGATTTACTTTTATTGTTCTTAGTTTTATTAAAATCAAATCAAAATCTGTTTTTCTTAATTAATTAGATTTAGGTTTTAAAATTAAAGCGCGGTAGTTAATCAATCTCTGTGGGTTCGACCTTTACTTCCACACTGCAAATCTTTAGAAAAGTAAAGTATACTTTTATATCTTGATTTTGACAACATCAATTTTTGGCGCCGTTGCCGGGGATTGCATTACTACCTTTAGTTTTAGAATCTTAGTTTAGTTAATTCGTAAATATTATATTAGGTTTTCTTTTTCTTATTTTTTTGTTTTATTTTGAGTCACTGACTTTTCTTTTTATTTTGTAGTTTCTCGAGTCATCAAATTCTAACGTTTCTGAGTGGAATAGCTAATCGCATCAAAGGAGCTTACGTGAAAAAATATAAATAAAATAAAATAAATCGCTTCCTTTAAATTAACTTCAAACCACTGTAAGTCAGGGCGCTGTGACGCACTATTTGCATTAGTTTAGGAGTGATTGTTCACGTGCATTAGCTAGGAAACCCGGGGCGCTGGGCTTGACGCGGTCATTGCATTACAGGATAATATTCATGCATCATAGTAGTACTGTCTGCTTGCTTGTTGTCTTACTTGCGTGATTATTTTTTGTTTTTGTTTTAGTAAGTATTTATTTTATTTTATTTTTCTTTTAGTTTATGTTTGGTACGCGTTCAAATAAACCAGAATTAAAATCTTTCGATCTTGAACTTGAACGTACTTTAAGAGTTAGTAAGTCCGCAACCCAAGCTTCTAGAGCTAGGTTGCAAGACGATGAATCAACGCCGATTCCGTCGTCGTTGTTTGAGGCCGAAATTCAAAGTACCCGTAAACGGTTAAGGAGAACTCGAATTTTTAAAATCGAACCGATTAAAATGGCTGACGGTGGAAATAACAATAACAATCAAAACGACGGTGCTAATATGAATAATCTTAATATACCGCCACCTCCTCCACTTATATATTATTTTATTCCTACTACTTACACGCCACAAGCCGGTATCGAATTACCTGAGGCGACAGCATCTCACTTTGAGATAAAGTTGTCTACGATCTCGCTACTACCTTCTTTCCATGGCCGTCTAAATGAAGATCCATATCAACACTTAGGGGATTTTCAGGACATATGCTCTACTTTGAAAATCCAAAACTTAAATGATGATGAATTAAAATTGCGGCTCTTTTCATTTTCTTTAAAAGATAAAGCTAAATACTGGCTCCAATCTTTGGAGCCAAACACAATTAGAACATGGGAAGCCTTACACACCGCATTTTTACAAAAGTTTTTCCCTATTATGCGTATGAATCAGATAAGGAAATCCATAACAAACTTTGTTATGCAAGATGGGGAATCACTTTATGATACGTGGGAGAAATTTAAAGAATTATTACGCTCTTGCCCACATCATCAGGTTCCTAAGTGGCAACTTGTTCAGGTCTTCTACGAGGGACTAATTCCCTCTGTCCGTAATACCGTCGATGCCGTTTGTGCGGGAACTTTCCTACACAAAAGCGCCGACGAGGCCTGGAAAAATTTTGAAACTTTAAGCGAGAACTCGATGCATCAGGCTGTGTCGGTACGTTCGGAAGGATATCTTCCTCCACCCAAACGAGAGGTGAAGTTTGAGTCGAGTCATTCTATTGAATTTCAAGAATTATCTAAAAAACTTGATCGCCTTATGATAATGAATCAAGCGACAACCGCACCTCCTCACGAAGTATGTGAATTGTGTTCTGCACCATCACATAATATCTTTGCATGCCCAACGGCATCTCAGTTTCCCGAATTTGTGGAGCAACACGTAAATGCTATGCAATAATTCCCACAAAATAATTATACGCCTAGGTCAAATAATTTTCCTAACACTTATCGACCCCAATTTCAACAAAATCAATACCAACACCCTCCTCCTAATCCTAACCCCCCAAGGACTAACGCTTTTGAGGAGACGGTGTTGGCTTCCCTTAAGAATATTGAAACTCAAGTCCAAGCACAAGCACAAATAGTGCACTCTCATACACAATCCATTGCGAAGCTTGAATCCCAAATGGGACAAATAGCTACTGCGGTGAGTCGTAGAAACGAGGGGAAGTTGCCTGCGCAAACTATTCAAAATCCTAAGGGACAATATGAGATTAAGGGGTCAAGTGAACAAGTAAACGCCGTATCGACTAGGACGACTATTCGGGAAGATGAAGTTGTTAAGATTCCGGATCAAAATGACATTAACTTGAATAAGGAGGGTGAGGAGAGTAGAATTCAAAAAGATAAAGAACCGGTCCCAGCTAATTACATTCCAAAGTTACCTTTTCCACCTAATGTTGAGGAACCATCAAATCTTACAAAGAAAAAGTCGAAAACTGAGGATATACTCGAGGTATTTAAACAAGTAAAAATCAATATTCCATTCCTCGATGCTATTAAACAAATTCCTGCTTATGCTAAATGTCTAAAAGACCTTTGTACACAAAAGCGCAAAATACGCAGTCATACTCCTAAAAAGGTCTTCCTCACGGAAAAAGTAAGTTCAATTTTTCAACACGCTCCTCCGAAGTATAAGGATCCCGGTACACCTACGATTTCATGTGTCATAGGTGACACTATCATTCATCGGGCTCTCCTTGACTTAGGTGCTAGTGTTAACCTCTTACCTTATCATGTTTATAAACAACTAGGTCTAGGTGAACTTAAACCTACGGCCGCTACTATTCAATTAGCGGATCGTTCTGTTAAAGTACCTAGGGGAGTCGTCGAAGTCGTCCTAGTAAAAGTTGATCAATGTTTCTATCCCGTTGATTTTATGGTCCTTGACACCGAACCGGAGCTAGATGCTAGAAAATACACTCCTGTTATTCTTGGTCGTCCATTCTTAGCCACGGCCAACGCACGTGTTAATTGTAGAACAGGGGTGATGAAAGTGTCGTTCGGGAATATAAAATTAAAATTAAATGTTTTTAATGCTGCTGATCAACCTCCTAAAGACGACGATAACCTATGTGAGGCGGAATGTGATGTGAGAGGGAATATTGAACCTAAGAACGTAATAAATATGAATGAGGGGAATAATATATTGAATGATGAGTGGATGAATCCTAATACCTCGGCCCCTAATGAAGAATTTACTCGAAAGGTAAAGAATCGGTGTAATAATGATAAAGGTGAGTCGTCAAATGAATTAACACATAGCGACCTTGTTTCGACGTTTCACCGGAATCTCCCTAATGCCCTAAAGGGTACAAAATCCGAGTTACAGCCTCCGTGAGTCTTAAGCTAGAACGGTCTAGCTGAAGACGTAAAAGATAGCGCTTCTTGGGAGGCAACCCAAGCTTAATTTCGTCTATTTTCTTTGTTTTTGGTCGTTTTTGAGTCGTTTTTGTTAGTTTTGGAGTTTTTCTGGACATGTTTGGGGGTTGGAATTAATTTATTTTAATATTATATACATAATTTTAGCCAAAAAATGGAAAGAAAAAAAACCCGAATCGCGCGCGCGATCCGCTCGCGCGAGTTTGTGACTTAGTGGTATTTTCTTTCTTTTTCTTATATGATGCCTCGGGTTCTTCTCGCGCCTGGTTTCGCGGGCGCGAGGTAGCTCGCGGGCGCAAGGGGGTCCTGCTGGCGCGATTTCAAAAAAAAAAAAAAAGAAAAAAAAAAACTTGGGATTCGCGCGCGCGACGGCCGCTCGCGCGGACCGCTCGCGCGACCCCCCATTTCTGCATTTTCTTCTTTTGTTTTCTTATATCTTCCTCCCACACCTGTCACACAGTTTTTACTTTTCTGTTTTTGTTTCTTAGGTACTTTTAGATCGAGTCTTTGATTGTTTTCATAATTCTGGTTATGTTTTATTTCCTTTTATAGCTTATTTTCGTGTTGTCTTCATAGTTTTGTTTCTTCTTATAGTTTATTTAGTTTCGTTTAGCTTAGTTATAATTCTTTTAGCTGTTTTTATTATTTTGTTTGTTTAATTTTCTTTTGTTAAGAAGTAACAGGTAACATTGAACTTCATAGCCATATTCCTTTGTGTTCACCTGTTCTATGCTTGTCAAGATCGAGGTACTATCGTTCCTTCCTTATGTACTCTCCTTTCTTTCATTTTATTGTTTCATTGGGGACAATGAAAGGTTTAGGTTTGGGGGTATGCACTCACACATGCACATTAGTTTATGCAAAATTTTAAAATTTTTCAATAAGTGTGTTTAAATAAACGATGTTACCGACGTTTTTGCAATATCAATTTGATACTTTTTGATAGAGAACTTTGAATTGTTATAGAATGGTAAACAAGGGAAGATGTGATTAAACATTTGCTGAAGTTATGATATGACGTTTTAAGTTATGTATTGTTTGAATCGTAGTTTTATATCATAGATTTGCACATAAACTTATGCACTGCACGTAGTCGCTTGAATACATGTTTGATGTGAACTATAATATGATTCGGATTTCTAGATAACACAAGGTGGAGACTAGACCCGGTGAGCTTTTGAGCCTATCTTTTCTATTTTGAGGGTTATAAATACATCTTGTGTTTGTCGAATTTCATTGAAATAGCGCATCTACTTGTTGTTTAGTCTCATTATTTTTACTTTGGTTGATAGTCAAGTTAAAATATTTTCTTCCATATTAAGTAATCTTCCGTCGTAAACGTTGAAAAATCGTATCATCCTAGGACATTATTTTAGGCCCTCTTTGTTTTTCACCCTTTTGATCTTTGTCCTATCCAGTTAAATGATAAATTTCCTTAGTTCACCCTTTGAGCCATTTAAATGCCATTTTTCTTTAATTACCATTATCCTATTTTTGCTCCAATTTGGCCAACTTGGAGTATACCACTGGAAGAGTGATCACCTTTTAGTGGTGTTAAGGCGATGTGTGATTGAGAAGAAGAAGAAAATAAGATGATGTATTGGGATAGTTGCTTTGTATTTTGATGATTACTTATGCGAAAAGCAACGAAAAGGAAAGAAAAAAGATAAGGATTGAAAAAAAAAAAAAAGAGTTGAAAGTAGAAAGAAGAATAGAAAAAAAAAATTTAAAGAAAAAAATATATGAATGAAAAGAAGAGAATGAAATGATGAAGTTGGTAGAAGAGATGAATGAAAGAAATCGAACATGCCTTACAATGCCATCCTGAAAACTACCTAATGAATCCTTTCTATCCTTTTTCATTGCCTGAGCCACATTACAACCTTTGAAAAGTCCTATTTGATCCTAGGAAACATGGTTTGGATATATAAATGATGGGAGGGGGATTAAAACATGGTAATGATTAATTTTTCTTGATTGTTGGAATCCTATCCATGAGACTATTATTCTTTCGTGTCATGCGTCCTTTTCGAGTCATATGTGAGCATTTCTCGTTTTGAAAATATATTTCCTTTACTCACATATATTAGAAAAATTACACATGTTTCTGAGTGTTTCATTTGAGAGTGTAATTAACATTGTGAGATTCGTAGTCGAAGCATAGTTAGATGGTCATCCGAGTTATATTCCAAGTTCATGACATGCGCGTGTTTATTTGACTACCATATCACACACGTGCAATTGTATGAGGAACTCTATTGATTTATACGATGCATGTGCTTGAGATTGTTTTTCATGATTTAGGTGGATGTTTCATTATGTTTTTTTTTTTTATGTTCGTTATTCTATTTCAAATCTTTGTTTTATAATAAGGAGTATTGACTATTAGTTTTTTGGTTCTTGATAAAATTTGTTTTAAAATTTACAAGTTAATAAAGATGGTTGTGGGTGACTTGTTGACGAGAACCCTCACGAGACTTCACTCGTCCGACTAGGGACACCTAGGGGTTTAAAAGGCTTGTTGCATATGCTAAATGCAATCGTGATCCATGCGAAAATGGAGTAGTATTTGTAGTAGTAATTTTATTTTTTTGTTCTTTTTGCTCGAGTACTAGCAAAGAGTAGGTTTGGGGGTGTGATCGGCGACGAATAGTTGCCGTTTATAGTCATAAAAATATGCTTTGTTAGACCATTTCATATAGTTATTAGTTATTTTTTAATAAGTATTCTATATTTTGTAGATTTTGGAGCTTTAATATGAAAATGCACAAAAATCCAACGATTGGTGGCTTTGGAAGTCATTCTGGGCTTAAAAGATTATTCTGGTGGAGGATGAATGCAGTAGAAGCCTCGGAAAATTGCATTTTTGACAAGAAATACTTCAAATTTGAGAAATTTCTCCAGAAATATAAAATGTAGATCTTCGAGTTACGGACGCGTGGCCTCAAACGGTGAGTCAATCCGAGGTCCGAGTCAAAAGTTATCGCAATTCTACGAAAGTCGCGCAGTGCAGCGAAAAGGACCTCGGGCGAGCGACCTGTGCAAAAATCAAAAACACGTATTTTGTTAAATTAAAGTGCCCAGCGAAGGTGGTTTGTGCATATGACGTCCAGATTACAAAATATAGCAGTTTTAGTGCGATTTGGCTTAGGATAGCTTCCTAAATCCTTCCAAACTCTATATAAATCCTATTCTAAATCAAATTGAAGGTTACACATCATTACACAACATTAGATACATCAATATACACATATATTTTCAGTCATTGAATAGAGGAAAGCAAGGAGAAGAAGAAGAAGACCAAGGATTTCCATGGCCTCCTCCATCAACCTCTTGCTATTCATCAATTCTATGGCCAACTAAACCTAGATCTAGGGTTTCAATGAAACCCTAGCCAAGTAATAGGATTTTATTTATGTTTTTATGTTAGTTTTATTATGTATGGATGATGATTACATGTTTAGAGGATTTTTATAAATAAATCGTACTTCTATTGATTAAATCATTATTTTCAAAGTTCATTCTTGTCTTAGATCTATTTTGACTGTGATGTGCTCAATGATCTATACTTGCTGTGCTTGTTTAGATTATTTACATGTAATGGTGCTTAAATTGAATTGTGCTATCAAGTATCCGAATAGTCCATGCCTAGATTAGACGGATTATACCACAACCCTAGTTTAGTGTGGGATAATTCGTGCTACCCAAAGATGGATTATGTTGGTGCTTGAACCATAGTTATTTTCTTGACGGAGGAATTGGGCTTGTAGTTACAATTCCCCATTATCATCCAACTTAATAGGCTAAAGTGATTCATAAATATTCCTATTATGAAACTAGTGGTGGATTTGCAATCCTAGGTTCCCTCTAAATATCTTTAAAACAACTTTAATTGCTTTTATAATTTAGATTTACTTTTATTGTTCTTAGTTTTATTAAAATCAAATCAAAATCTGTTTTTCTTAATTAATTAGATTTAGGTTTTAAAATTAAAGCGCGGTAGTTAATCAATCTCTGTGGGTTCGACCTTTACTTCCACACTGCAAATCTTTAGAAAAGTAAAGTATACTTTTATATCTTGATTTTGACAACATCAGCTCCTTCGATCAAATTCCGGTTCCTCCTTAGTCCTCCAGCCATTCTATGCATGATAGTGATAGTAGAATGAGACACATGCATGCAATAGTACTATGAAACAATTCAAATGACGACAACATTCAAAAGAGTATATTTTATATATATAACTTCTTGTCAAGTTGATTACAAAAAGCATGTATGATCAGTTCAATGCCTACCCTATGGGTTAGGACGCATGCAAGAGTTAATGTTACAAAAATGGGGTCATTGCCCTACACTCTAATGCATGTAATTACGGTTTGCAAAAAGAGATAGAGCTAATAGTCAATAGTAGTTAATATGTACAAAGTCATATCTAGAAAGTCAATCGTCTCCATAAGCAGTTATCAGGAGATCTAGCGAGTTGACAGGGTAAAATCGCTGCACAAAGAACGGACCAACCCCGTCATAGCCCTGAGAGGTCGATGATGAAGCAGGCACAGGGACATCTCCCTCAACTACCATCTCCTCAGGTAAGACTAGCTCGAGTGCTAGCTCAGCCTCTAGGTCAACGGCTAAGTCGCCTAGACCTATGCCATCTTCTATAACCTCCCCACCTACTGGGACCACATGAACAACCTCAGCATTGTCCTCGGCAATGGGAACCACTGGCGGAGGCATCTCTAGCTGAGCCAGATGGGCGTGCACAATCTGGATCTCGAGGGGGAGATAGAAAGCATCGCTATCGACCAACCTCAAAATCTCAACCAAAACCAAGCGCTGAGCCTCTGCAAAGTAACGAAGCTCTAGGCGGATACGAGTCAAGTCAACTAAGCCTACCACGTGAACCTGGTGCCATAAATCAGATACTACGGTCGCTGTGGCCAACTGCTCAATGGCCACCTGATACAAGTCGAGGAAGGCTGGGACCACTGCCCCAGGTGTCACAAAGTGTCCCCCGAATCCGTCTGGTACATATAGTTGATGAGCTGGATCCATTCCTGATAAAAAGGTACTACTTAAGTCAGGACAGAAATAATCTTAGGCGTTTGGGTTCTGAGTCTATCCTCCCTGTCGTATCATCGGGTGTGTAACACTTAATGGAATGTGGAATCGGATCTATACTGGTAAACCCTAACCTGGCTAAACTTATTCTGAGATAACATGGCTCTGATACCACTAAATCCTGTCACGCCCCGACGTAGCATAAATAAGGAAAACGTTTAATTTCCTTTATGGACCCATAGGTCACGATAGTTTGAAGGATCGATTCCGTCCCAAACGTCGAACAACAATAAACAATAATCAGAGCAGAGCAATCAAGGCTTACAAATATATTTCTAACTTAATAAGTATTACAGCACGGGTCATCTAAAGGCACAGACCGCCTTGAAACAAAACAATAACTTAATGTCTATTACAATCATCCTTATTACAAACCAGTTCATAACTTAAAACATATAACTTAATTATGCAATGACGATAACAGTTCTCTTCCAAAAGCAGCTGTTCTCAATTAGCATAGTCATAAGGCTCAGCATAGTCGTAACCTGAAAAGCCTGAACACGAATGTCCAGGACGCATCAACGTCGTCAGCTTCAAGAAGCTGGTGAGTATTAAAAACATAACTTTGAATGTAAAACATACCCATTTACAAATTCTCTCTTTTCAAGTTTTGTAAAATCAACGGTTTCACCATAGAAAGAATTCAATTATAAACCAACGGGGAAAGTATTTAAAATGTCGTTCATTCATGAAAACATATGATCGTGTATGAGACAATGCACCACACTCATCTTACCGACTCTTTTCTCTCGACAGACACAACAACCCACTACCTCACTCCAGTATCTTTAAAACACTAAGGTAGCCACACTTTAGCAACGGGGTGCCAGGGAATGTCCAGTTTGCCTCACACTTTGGTCCGGGGTACCAGGGAGTGTCCAATGCCTCACACTTTGAATACCTAACCCGCCATGCAAATACCGGAGGAACCCTCACGCAGTATCCAGACTCGGGTATCAGGGAGTATCCGTAGGCCACACTTTAGCACTACCATGGGTGCCAGGGAATGTCCAAGTTCGGCGTCACACACTTTAACGTTACCATGGGCGTCAGGGAGTGTCCAGTTTCGCCACCATCGCATTTCAAAGACACTCTCACCGCAATCTCAACACGTCACACTTTGGTATACAATAACCAAGGAGTGTCCACCACACAATCTCAATCTCAATCTCATCCTCTTTCCACACTGACCATTACTCTTTTTCCACGCTGACTAACACCCACATGCATGTACAACTGACCCCACATGTATGTCATGAACTTAAACATAAAGTAATTCACTGAATTAAAGGCACACCGTACGTACGGGGATCGATAAGTCGTAATTCATTGTTTTAATCGCTCCAACATAACCAATAGCATTCTGTTTTAATAAAAATTCCCAAACAGATCCTTAATAGTGCTTTAAAATTGATCCAAACAGTCCCTTAGCAGAAAATAAACAAAACTAGACACTGCCAGAAGTCGCGCGCGCGGTCCGCTCGCGCGAGGGGTCGCTCGCGCGACCTGCCTATTTTTCATTTTCTTATATAAAACTTTTCTGTCTGCCTGGGGAAGCGAGGATCGCGCGAGGGGTCGCTCGCGCGACCTTCGCGCGCGCGATTGTGGCGCGAGTTCATGCAGCGACTTCATCTTCCTCGTGAAACTGCTCTGTTTCAGATTTTTAGGGGTCTTTTGACCCATTTTCAAAACTGAATTTAACTAAGCCTTATAATATATGTTTTTCTTCGGTTTTTCCCAAGGATTAAGAATCCATTATCAATTTAACACAAATCAAACCATAGCTCTTGAATTTCATGAAAAACTAAAAGTTGTCAAAACTTAATTCTTAATGTACTTTTTCATATGAACAAATTAGACTATAAAACTTCAACCATAGTCTATTTGTACTATAATCTTCCATAATTATCTAAGAAAACAAATTTTGGTTGAGTTTGAAAAATCTTGATTTCAAGCTATGAAATTTCAAACGTATGATCATCAATGGAGATTTCAAAATTAGACAAGCACAAAGAAATTAAAGCATGAATTACATTCTGAGTGAGTTCTAAATACTCACCTTGATATAGATAGAAGGAATTGGTTGAGAAAGAATAGCAATATAAGAAATTCCAAACCCAAGCTTTTGGCTATGGAGGATGAAGTTCTTCTTCTCTCAAAATTCTGTCTATATGAAGTTCTCTCTAACTCTCTGTGTTTTGAACTTGTGCAGAATGAGAATGTGTGTGAGATAGTGTATAGCATATATATATATATATAGAAGCCAAAGTTTGTGAACTTGGGCTCCAAGTTGTTTCCTTGATACTCAACAAATGAGTAGATTTATCAAATAAACTAAATACACAGCACATAAAATCTGATATACACTACATATGTGTATAATTACAGATTGTATGAGCTCCATGTCAATGCCAAGTGTCATGTATAGGTATGTAGGGGTTCATTTAGAGGTGTTTGGGAAAATTAAATTATGGCCTAAACACTACACACACCAATCAAGCATAGCCAAACAAGGCACTAACCAATCATTAGTTGGCATAAATAGAAATAAAGTGTATGTCCAATCACACTTTACATCACTTCCAAAATGTGTGGAAGTTTAGCACAGCGCGGACAGTTTTGAACATAAACTGGTATTTTCGTAGTGCGGTGTCCACTATAAAAATACAGAAAATTCATTTTAATTTAGGAAATGATTATCTAGTTTTATAAAAATACTGATTTAGTCAAAAGGAAAGATTTCCACCGTTTTGAAATACAGTTTTGAAATCCACACAGGTATTGGTAACTTTATAGAAATTGCAGTTTGGCCCTAATAAGAATTTTAATATGAAATAACACAAGAGGTAATATTTAGAACATGCGAATTTAAATTAAAAATAAGAGTAAACAATACAATTTTAAAATTAAATATGAAATGAAATTGCAGGTTATTACAGATCTAGCGTTGGTTTGCATATTCCCAATTCTTTAAATCATTTCTTCCAACTTAATTAATATTTCCTGTTTTTAATAACTTTGCTTAAATATCTGTATTATTTCTATCTTTCGCTATTATTAAATTCAAAAAGTTTATCTCACAAAAATTTAGATTTTATTTATTTTTCTTCATTTTCTTACTAGTACTTAGTTAATTTATTTTGCACTGTTAAAATCTTTACCGTAAACTACTTAAAAAAATAGCTTTTAATTAGTTTATTGCAAAAATATAAAAATTAGTAGTTTAGTAAAACCCCACAAAAAAATCTATCATCTTTTATTTTCTTTTTAGTGACATAATAGTTATTGCCTATATTTCTTTTCCATTCCCTGTGGGTTCGACCTGGACTTCCAGAACTTTAATACTTGTACGATCACTTACACTTGGGTGTGATAAGAAAACGCGCCAATAGGATGTCGTCAGTGGTCTTCCCGACCTGTTGGTCGGGTCGTGGATGAACTGCTCGGGAGGTCTCGAGTAGGCCAAACCGCTCGGGCTGATGCTTATCCAAGGAACTGTGCATGATTCGACCGGGACAGGGACTGGCTGTTGAGTTGAACCGCTCGGCCATAGGATAGGGCCAATTTTGGGCGTATCAGCTGCCCCCCATTTCTAAGATTAGCTTGATGCCATATCGGGGCAAGTTTGAAAATCTATTTGATGCCACTTGCCACTGTCTGAGTGCTCGGGGAGGCTACCTTGGAGCTTCTGAGTCTCGTGAGTTCTCGGGAACTAGCTAAGAGTTGAGACTTAGCCTAGCTCAGAATCTTTAAGTGCTCGAGTATTTGCGAAGAGTTGAGACTTAGCCTAATTCAGAGCCTTTCATTTAAGTTAGCTCCCAGGATGGTTATCTTCTACCCAATAAGCATTCGTCAATGCCGTTGGGAGAAGAGTTTGACCATGTTGGTAGAGCCGACCTAAAGCGTATTACTTTAGGGTCTTTTTTATGATAACTCCCCAGGATGATCATCTTCCACCCAGTAAGCCTTCGTCAAGACCGTTGGAAGAAGAGTTTGACCATGTTGGTGGAGCCAATGTAAAGCGTTTTGCTTTAGGTTCCTTTTTATGTTAACTCCCCAAGATGGTTATCATTCGCCCAGCCAGCCTTCGTTAAGACTATTAGGAGAAGAGTTTAACCATGTTGGTGGAGCCGACCTAAAGCGTTTTGCTTTAGGTTCCTTTTTATGTTAACTCCCCAGGATGGTTATCTTTCGCCCAGCCAGCCTTCTTCAAGACTATTGGGAGAAGAGTTTGACCATGTTGGTGGAGCCGACCTAAAGCATTTTGCTTTAGGGTCATTTTTTTACTCCTCTATAGTGGGCCAACCTAAGAGGCTTTTGTTACCTCTATCGTCGGTTTGGACCTAAGTAGAGTTATTGCCTCTAAGTACTGTAGGCACCCGGGTTGTCTAAGAGTCTTACTTAGTTAACCTCAAGGCCTGTAAATAGTCGGTGTGACTTCCTGTTAGTGTTTATTCCGTCCTACCCCCAAAGCTTTTACTGAGGCTGGCGTCATGGGAACAATCACTATAGGTAGCCGACTTGGAACGTGGGTGGTTGCAGGGTCTTTTGAAGCTTGCCATCATCAGCCACCTAGGGGGATTTACCCCCATCGTAGGTTATGACCCTAAGTGAAGCCGATGCCTCGGGCGTGATCCCGAGGTCTTTTGTGCCACGGGTGTGATCCCAAGGTCTTTTGCCAACTGCGTAACAGTGGTCTTTGGTTGCCTCGGGGTTGAGCCCAAGGTCTTTTTAGTGCCTCAGGAGTTGAACCCGAGGACTATTGGCGCCTCGAGAGTTAAACCCGAGGTCTTTTTGGTATGCTCCGGGGATCAACGAGGAGTTGATAGGCGATCTGAATCTTTATTGGAGCCCTTCGGCAGTCTGGGCTTTGTGCTATGGTCGGGAAAAAGTACCACTGTAGATCTCGTATGGATTGTTGGAGATAGGAGGTCAGGTCAGGATCACCGAGCCATTGACTGCTGTGAACCGGAGGTCGAGTCTGGACTGTTGGACCCTAGCTGCTGTGAATTGGAGGTCGAGGAAGTCGGGCCGGAAGCACTGGAGGTCGGGCATGAAGCACTGGGGGTCGGACCTGAAGCACTGGAGGTCGGGCAAGAAGCATTGGAGGTTGGGAATGTTGAGCCCCTTTTGAGATCTTTGATCATTGTTTGTACTCCGCCCTCTGCTTGCATAATTAGTTGGGCAGTGAATGGAACTTCCTAACTAGGCGGGACTGTTCGTTGTGTGGTCACAAGTCGTTGATTTGTTGATGTGTATGACTCTGTTCTTCGTTCAGTTGAGTGAGCGTAGCAATAATCTATTCTGGTGTCAGGACTACTGGAACAGCTGGGCTGCTTGTTTCCGAGAACTACTGGGCATCTTGTATCCCAGAACTACTCGAACTGCTGGGCTACTAGTTTCCCAGAACTGCTCGAACTATTCGAACTGCTGGGCTGCTCGGTTTCACAGCACTGCTCGAACTGCTTGAACTGCTAAGCTGTCGATTTCACATGACTACTTGAACTGCTGGACTGCTGGTTTCCCATAACTGCTTAAATTGCTAGGCTGTCGGTTTCATAGGACTGCTCAAACTGCTGGGCTCTTGGTATCCCAGAACTGCTCAAACTGCTCAAACCGCTAGGCTGCTCGGTTTCACAGGACTGCTCGAACTGCTTGAACCGCTAGGCTGTCGGTTTCACAAGACTGCTCGAACTACTACACAGCTGGTTTTCTAGAACTGCTCGAACTACTGGACTGTTGGTGTCTCAAAACTGCTCGAACCGTTCGAACCGCTAGGCTGTCGGTTTCACAGGACTGCTTGAACTGCTCGAACCGCTAGGCTGTCGGTTTCACAGGACTGCTCGAACTCCTGGACTGCTCGAACTGCTGGGCTGCTGGTTTCCCAGAACCGCTCGACCATGTTTCCAGCCATTACATGTCAGTCACAGGATTTATTTTGGAGGAAAAACTATCGTTTTCCACATACGGCGCCAAGCTGATGATACCAATATTTGGTTAAGAGAGAGAGAATGTGACACAAGAAATTTGTATGTGGTTCGGCCCCTGTTAATGAAGGAACCTATGTCCACGTGTGTGTCTGAGCACGTTCACTATAATGTGAAAAGCCGGGAACCTATGGTGAACCAACAATAGTTTGGAGCTACCGTAGGTCGGCCGGGCGTAATGGTGACTGCTATAGAGGTGCTGTATAGATTGAAAAGTTCCACCCCTTCTATGTGGGTGAGTGGTCTCTTTTATAGATGCAAGATACCTATTCGTACAAGGAAACTAAATAGATAAGGAAATACAATCCAATTAGGATTGATTGACATTAATCGTGGGGTTTCCTAATTGGATTAGGAAACGATGTGCACTTTCCATTAGTCTTCTAACTTGAGTAGGAAACTGCCTAAAATATTCTAGGGTGCACCTCGTGGGCTTGGCTGAACTGCGCCTGTACAGAATGTGCTTGCGTGGGCTTCCCGATCTGTTGGTCGGGTCGTGGATGAACCGCTTGGGAGGTCTCGGGTAGGTGAAACCGCTCGGGCTGATTGACAAACATTGAATTTTGCACATTTATGTGCCAATATAATAGACATATTGCTCATTTAATCCCCCAAATTCCTAGTTTTACATGCATATTTGAATTAATATAATTTAATAGTGATGTTACTCAAATGCGTGTAAAAATGTGTTTTTACGTATTTTATATCTTTAGGTAAAAATGAAGTGAAATAAAGGGAAGGAAAGAAGTAACAATCACACCATAGTATATTCAAATGTGAATAGTAATGAATAGTAAAACGTTTGAAAAAAAATTGCAAGAATCCAAAACCAAAAAAATAAAAAATAAATAAAATAAAATTTGCTAACATTGTCAATGTTGATAACATTGACAATGATATGTATGTATGTATAATTTTGTTTTTTTTCTTTCTTTCTCTCTCTCTCTCTCTCTCTCTCTCTCTCTCTTTACTTCTGTAGGTTTGTTATATTCAAACCACTGTCAGAAATTGTTGAAAATCAGGGACGAGGCAAAGAACAAATGGGCATAGTGATGGAGTGAATGACGAAATGTATCATAAACTTCGTCTATAAATTGAGCAGAAGAGAATGAAGCTAAAAGAGAACAGAACTGAAAACACAGAAGCAACAGCACAACAACACAATCACAGTTTGGAGAGAATAGTTTAGGGGAGGTTATTATGTGAGCACTTTATATTGTCCCTAGAAATAGGAAACTTTAGTTTTTCTTTGCCTTTTCTAATTCTAGTAGTTGTAAAATTTCACTTTTATGTAATTGATGATTTTATGTTCAAAAATATGCAGCAAAACTTTATGTACTGTATTTCTTAAATTTAAAATATTTGTTTTCTTGTATGACCTTTGTCAATTTGTAGTAGTAAAATATTCCTATTTAAAATTAGATTTAATATTTCTAGTCTAGTAGTACTTATAGTTGTCCCCTAAAATAGTTAAAAAAATCCAAATTTTCAGTTTTTATAGCAATATTTTCATTCACTAAAAGACAGATTTTGCGATTAAATGCCAGATTTCTTAGCCACGTAGTTGTTATAATCACCTACTAAAGTCCAAAAGTACATCATACCCATTTCTCACTCCAAAAGTATATTTGGATTTGGTTTGGCCTTATTTGTGTTCTTGGAGTTCAACCACTGTGACCCCACAAGAATCCAAAGTCAAAGGTTTAGTATTTTATTTTTGGTTCAGTATTTCCATTTATGTATATTTTATTAGCCTAGTTGTACTAAACTTTGCTATTTTGCAGATTCCACAAATTCAACCCCAGCTCATGTTAAGTAGAAAAATAATATAATAATATTATATTTCACTCCTACCTTAGTTTCACAACTTTAGTTTTAATTGAGCAGTCACTGTTTACACCTATTTAATTTATCTTTAAATTTTATTTGGAAGACAGTTTCAATTCCAAAATGGTAGGCTAAAACTTTAATTGGGGATATGTAATAAAAACTTAGAAACCACAACTTCTGTGCACTAATCTTAAATGGGCAAATTTATCTGGATGAGTTATTTTTCCATTTATGGCCAAAAATATCTATGTATCTATAGTTTATGACCATTTAACATGTTTATATACTATGGCTATAATGGGCTCAAAAGATTATATATATTTGAAATAAAAAGCCTAATTATGTGGATTGTCAAACTATGCCTTTTGTCATAAAAAACACCTAGCATACTCAAACAACTCACATGACAAAGTTAATATTTCAAATATGTGCTTATATATATTTCTATCCAATAATGGATAGGCAATTGTGTAGTGGCAGAGTGGTGGGGACTGAACGCCGAATAACCCATGTCCGCGGCGGGGCACGGTTCGAACCTGGCTACTGCCCAATTGCCTATTTATTTTTCTTTAAACCAAACGACGTCGTTTCATATCAAACCTGACACACTTGATATGACCCTGACTAGTGAAAGTTTATTTTTAAATAAAGAATGACTCTGCGGTCTTAAATGCCAAATGCTTTTCAAATGCACAAAAGTTGTGAGATCTAATGTTGGTTTGCATATTCCCAATTCCTTTAAATCATTTCCCCCTAGTTAATTAATATTTCCTGTTTTATAATAGTTTTGCTTAAATATCTGTATTATTTCCATCTTTCGCTATTATTAAATCTAAAAAGTTTATCTCACAAAAATTTAGCTTTTATATATTTTTCTTCCTTTTCTTACTAGTATGTTAGTTAATTTATTTTGCACTGTTAAAATCTTTACCATAAACTGTTAAGAAAAAAATAGCTTTAATTACTTTTATTGCAAACATATAAAAATTAGTAGTTTAGTAAAACCCCACAAAAATCCATCATCTTTTATTTTCTTTTTAGTGACAAAATAGTTATATGCCTAAATTTATAAAATTTTATTCCGTTCCCTGTGGGTTCGACCTGGACTTCCAGAACTTTATTACTTGTACGATCACCTACACTTGGGTGTGATAAGAAAACGCGTCAATAGGATGTCGTCAAGTTTTTGGCGCCGTTGCCGGGGAACGGTTAATAAAAAAATAAATAAATAAAAAGTTAGGTTTAAAACTATTTTCTCCTATTACACCTATATTTATATCTATATATACTTATTCTATCTTATAAATAAACTAGTTTTCTTTTTAAGAAAAAATGATAACATAAAAAAATATATATTAAATTAAAAAAAAAAACCCATAAAAATAGAAAAAAATATAAAATAAAATAAAAAGAGTTTTATTTTTTTTTTACTTAGCTAATAATAATAATAATAATCATAATAATATTATTATCAGTTAGTTTTCACTTACTTCTTATGTCATTAGATATTACTGAGGCTTTATATCAAGTATCACATAATTCTAATATTTTCACTGATTCATCTAGTATACATTTTCCTAGAATCATGACTGGAATAGAAGGCATGGAAGGAATAACTAATGATACTCATAATGATCATGAGAATAATATACCACAACCTGTTTTATCGGAACGTGAGGGATGGTCTTTACGTGGTATATTTATGCCAGAACAAATCATCACTCCTTCTTGCATCACACTACCTAGACATACAGGAAATTTTCATTTTAAATATAACATGCTACCATGCTTACCAACTTACCACGGAATTAAGAAAGAATATGCTTATGTCCATATTCGTGAATTTGAAGAAGTTTGTGAAACGTTTGCTGATCAAACTTGTCCTATTGAGATAATCTATCTCAAACTTTTTCCTTTTTCTTTAAAAGATGAAGCTGAATCTTGGCTTTTATCTCTCCACCCTGGATCTATAACTTCATGGCCAGATATGAATCAAGCATTTCTAAATAAATTCTATCAAATGAATTTAACTTATTGTTTGATGCAAGAATATAAACTTTTCACTGAAAAAGAGAAGGAACCATGCATTAAAGACTGTGAATTTTTTGTAGATCTCCTACAAACCTGTCCACATCATGGATTTAAAAAATGGCGTATAATTAATTATTTCTATGAAACATTAGATCCAGAGTCAAGGGAAATAATTGAAGCCATGTATCAAGGGGAATTTTTTAAAAATGCTGACGAAGCTGAATCATATTTTGATTGGCTTAGCAAAGACGTTCCACAAAGGGAAAAAGAAGAAAATGCTGGGAAAGAAAAGACTAAAAAATCACAGCAATCACAAACTGAAGATGAATTAGTCATAAAAATTGAAGAATTAACTCGCAAGCTAATATCTGTTAAAATGGAGAAAACTAATCCTCCTCTATCTAAAAATAAATTAGAACTTTGCAGTACATGTCATATGATGGGGTACTCTACAGAAAAATGTCTTAATACTCCTGTTTATCAAAGATTTACCCCCGCGCAAAAAGTTCTATTATATAACTCAAAACTGCATCTTATTAAAAGAAAAATGAAATCTCGATGGACTGGTCCATATATTGTAAAAAATATTTATCCTTATGGAACTATCTTGATTGAAGACCCTAAAGATGGTAATACATTTAAAGTCAGTAGGCATAAATTAAAACCATTCTTAGGAGATTTTGAAACTGAATTGGAGTCCTTTCCTTTGGAGGACCCCAACTGTGATACCTCTTAAATTCATAAATCAATATTAGAATTGTACATAGTAGGAATTTTATTTGATTTTTTTTTTCTTACTATTTAATATTTTTCAGGAATTATAACATATTATCTGATGTTACAGGTAACAAAGAGATATGAACCCATCTAATCATCGCAGAACTGCAAGAATGAGTATAAACCATGCCAGTTCGTCTAACAATAACAACTATCCTCCAGAGGATAGAACTTCGTCAGATGATGATACACCCCCAAGATTTGAATATCTCATGGACTCTGACGAGGATGAAATGTTCTATGCTAGGTGTGTCGATAGAATTTACGACACTGATGAAGAAATTGATTATTTAGTGGAACCTGACCAACCTAGGGAGTGGGATGGTGAGCCAATATTTGATGGATTAGATGATTGGCAGAACATTAGCACCAACTACGATGAGTGGGAACAAGCTCAATATGAGGTGTTCCAAGAACTATATCATGAATATGAAGAAAATGAGTGGGAACGATACTTAACATCCCTAGTACAATTCCCCATTTATGATGATAATGACAATATTTTTGGATGGGGGCGGTTGTTAACAAGAGTTGTTAACGGGGAAATGTTAAGGTATGCCTTTCAAAGGGATTGGTTCTTTTTTCTACTCGAATGGGGGACATCTCTAATCCCTGTCTTCATTGAACAATTCATGCCTAAAAGAGTCATTGTCAGATATGATATATTCATGGAAATAACAGTATATGATGACTCCGACGTATGTGATTATGACACCCACCTGAGGTTTCGAGTCTATTGTCCTAGACCTCGAAATGATCATCTTTCATGAGCAATAATCCCAGTCAACGTCTAGATATGTTAAAATAAAATTCCTGTCTTTATTTTTATTGTAATTGTACTTTTCTTTTATATATAAAAAAAAAAAAAAAAATCATCACTGTATTTTTAGTATCAGAATTACTTGCACTTATTATTTTATGAGTTCTGATTTTTATCAAGTCTTACAAATCTCAAGTATTGCTATCTAATAAATGTACTAAATTGTATGTTCAAACTATCCCATTACAGTCCAAAATAAAAAGGCATACCAGAAGTATTGCTGGTTTAAAAACCATGTTGCTGAAACTGCTAGATAGCAAAATTTGAATACAAGATCGATCATTTGAAACTGCAGTTCAAAAGATCAATTGTACAGTAATTCTTGATAACTTTATCTCAAAACAGTGATAGTACTTTTACTTTATATATATATAAGTTAATTTTGTCATTATTATTATCTTTTCTTTGTGTATTTTTTTTATTACAGGTGTTATCCTTAGCTTCTTTTTCTCATTTCACTCATTGAGGACAATGTCAGACTCAG
Organism: Hydrangea macrophylla; assembly: GCA_033977485.1. Lineage (NCBI taxonomy): Eukaryota > Viridiplantae > Streptophyta > Magnoliopsida > Cornales > Hydrangeaceae > Hydrangea > Hydrangea macrophylla. The sequence continues at coordinate 40,830,621 of CM066999.1, read as the reverse complement.
TTGGGGGGGACGGTTTCACGATTAACACCTGTTTGTTTATTCTATCTTTATTTCATAAAAAAAAAAAAAAAAAAAAAATTTAGTTTCTCTAGAGAGAGATACACTGAAAAAAGAGAAAATGGCTTTATATAGGGCTTTGAACCCTGAAAACTTTTTCCTATTTCTTCTTTTTCCTTTCTCTTTATTCTTCCTCTCTTTTCTCTCACTCTCGCCGCGATCTCTCTCTCTCAGTCTCTGCAACTCTCTCACTCTCACTCCGATCTCTCAATCTCTCTCATTTTTCTTTCCATTTTTTTTATTTTTCTTCGATCCAAATCAAGATCCACTCTACTAATCACTAAAGGTAAGATCTATAATCCAGAGAAAAGCTTGATTTTGATTTTATTCTCTATTTTTCCGATTCAGCGTATATTTTTATTTTTTAGATTTTTATTTTCTCTCTTTTCCATTATCTAACAAAAATGATATCCATAAGTTGTAGGTACCCACGCACCAAAGAAGCTTGGAAATATCACTCGATCTACGGCCCTACCAGGTTTTCAGATTTTCAAGAGACAGGTGATATTTTTCCATTTCTTTGTAAAAAAAAAAAATGGACGACGCGCTAGTTATTGGTTTTATGAATTTTGAACTTTATCTTATTATTATCCTAGTTCTTGCTATGTTAGTGTTGCGTTGCCCTTGTTAAAAAAAAAAAAAAAAAAGAGAGAAAAAAAAAATATATATATATAACTGTCTTTTTTTTTTAGTTTTCTGTTTAAAAAAAAAATGCATGATTCAGAAGCCAAAATTTTTATAATGTTTGAAGTTTATATCATAATTCTTCTTATTACTATTATTGTAATGATGCATTGTCTTAAACTTTGTTAAAAAAAAAAAAAAAAAGAGGGAAAAATGTAGTTTTTCTTTTTGTGTGTTCTAGTTTTTTGTTATAAAATATATATATATATATATATACATAATTTTTTTTAGTTTCTGAATGTATATATTTTTCTTAAATATTTTTAGTTTTTTTTAAAAAATTCCCACCCACCCCCTCTAAGCTCTCTTTAATTAGATCTTAGTTGATAGTTGAAAGGAGTGGAGGGTAGAGTCTAGCCTCTCTTGTTGGCTGAGAGTATAAAAAATGGATCCAATAGTCGATGACCAGACGTTAATGGGTCGCTCACTTGTTTCTGAGCAGAAGAAACTCTTTGCTGGCACTAGCCTTTATGCCATCAAAAGGAAAGCTAAAAGGTTAGGATGGTGTTTGAATTGTTATAGAGAAGAATGTCCTGGTTTAATTGCTCATAATGGCACATCTTTTAAAGTTTACTACTGCTACAAAAGACAATTCAAATCAAAACAAAAGAAAAATTTGGTTGAGAAAGAGGACTGGATCCTTTGATACCCAAATAAATTTTGTTTTCCCATCCCTCATTTCTTTTCATTTTTATTTTTAGTTTTTGTACAGTCAATAAATTTTCAGTCAGGTCAGACTTTAAAATGATCCTACGTGTACATCTGGTTTTCATTAGCTGGTTCGATAGGAGTAATTTGCATGATCCAAGCATCACCAGATATGTCTAGTGCGGTGAATGTCCCTAGAGGTAGCGAAAAACTAAGTAAAGCCAGAGTTATCGCCTAGCCTCTTACTAACGTTTTTAGCTTGCTAGTGGTTCTAGACTCATCTCTTTTACTAGAGGTGGATGGGTAATCATGACAACTTGGATGCTCCGGATTGCGTAGCCTCTTTTGTATAGGTGCAGAGGATACTAGTCGCACCATATATGTATCCAACTTAGTGGATATGCTTAGGATTTTTCAGAAGTTTTTCTTTTACTTTATATAAGATAAATTTGACACGTTAATGTTATTTTGGGTATGTTAATAGCATACAATACATTGTCACATGTTTTAATATTTTCAAATGCTAGAAACTCTTTAAACATTAAACATTTTGAAACAGTGTGAAAATATTTACTGAATCTAAATGGATGAGTAAGCATAAACTATGCAGTTTAAAGACAAGTAGTGGAAACTAATTAACCCATGTGAGCTTTTGTGTCAATCTTTCTTTATGAGGGTTACTATTCTTTTTAGTCTCATTTTATTCTCTTTATCATATCACTCGTTGAAAGTCTCATTATTTTTTCCTTTGACTGATCATTAGAAGAGAACGTTCAGGATTTACCATTAGAACGTCCAAATTGCTTAAATGAACAAAGTCAATCTATTTTTAAAATGATTTAGGCCATCTTTTCTTTCAAATGCACCCCCCTTCACCTAATATTACCTTATTCTCAGTTCTATCCAAATCATACCTTGCTCCACCTGGGAGTACAAACCTCACTTCTATATCCAGGTATGTGATTGGACTGTATTAATATTGTAAGAAGTGGTAAAGAAAGAAAGGAGTTGATTTCAAAAAAAAAAAAAAAAAAAAAACGAAAAAAAAAAAAAAATGAGAAATAAAAAAAAAAATCAAATGTATATATGATATAAAGGAGAAGAGAAAGAAGAGGTTGGAATGAATTGCGCAAACACTCCAATCACATGCTTAGAACAAATACACCCCAAATCTCCTACTCATCTTAATTTCTAACCTACCAGTCAAAGTCCTAATGATTTAAAAGAAATTGATTTTTAAATTTAAGTGATAAGGATGTTCTCCACGGTAGATCGCTCTTCTAATGCTAAGTATTCTTTCATGAGACTTATTGTACTCCAAATGCCTATATATTGAGTCATCAAAAATATGGGAGCAACTTTTCTGTCTTTGCTTCCCTACCAAGTGAGATGTTCTCTACACCGGTTTCTGAGAGTTTCTCCTTAAAAGAGTGAAATTCCTGTGAGATTTGAGTTAAAACTACAAATTTTATGACTGTTAATAGTTATGTAAACTCTGAAATTAAGATCAGTTGCTTGATTTTTCAAGTACACACTGTAAGTTTAAAGAGTATAAAAAATGCTACCATTGACAAAACTGTGAGTATATGTGTTGCATTATTATTATACTTGGAAATTTCATTTTATTGTCAAATTTAATCTTATCTATTGTAAAAGGAAAAAGTCTACCTTTATTTTTATTTTACTTTATTTTAACATTTAAAAAAAAAAAAAAAAAAAAAATTTGAATTTTGTGGGTATATTCACTGCAAACCCTCACGAGACAACACTCGTCCACTAGGGGTAACCTAGGGGTTTAACGGCTTGTTGCATACGCTAAATGCAATCGTGATTCCTGCGACAGTGAGTTATGTAATTGTATTTTCCTTAGTTTATTCCTACTTTTTAATAAAACTTCTAGAACAAATTCTCTTTCACTTCATTGCTAGGGACTAGCAATAAGTTAGTTGAGGGGTGTGACAAACATTGAATTTTGCACATTTATGTGCCAATATAATAGACATATTGCTCATTTAATCCCCCAAATTCCTAGTTTTACATGCATATTTGAATTAATATAATTTAATAGTGATGTTACTCAAATGCGTGTAAAAATGTGTTTTTACGTATTTTATATCTTTAGGTAAAAATGAAGTGAAATAAAGGGAAGGAAAGAAGTAACAATCACACCATAGTATATTCAAATGTGAATAGTAATGAATAGTAAAACGTTTGAAAAAAAATTGCAAGAATCCAAAACCAAAAAAATAAAAAATAAATAAATAAATAAATAAAATAAAATTTGCTAACATTGTCAATGTTGATAACATTGACAATGATATGTATGTATGTATAATTTTGTTTTTTTTCTTTCTTTCTCTCTCTCTCTCTCTCTCTCTCTCTCTTTACTTCTGTAGGTTTGTTATATTCAAACCACTGTCAGAAATTGTTGAAAATCAGGGACGAGGCAAAGAACAAATGGGCATAGTGATGGAGTGAATGACGAAATGTATCATAAACTTCGTCTATAAATTGAGCAGAAGAGAATGAAGCTAAAAGAGAACAGAACTGAAAACACAGAAGCAACAGCACAACAACACAATCACAGTTTGGAGAGAATAGTTTAGGGGAGGTTATTATGTGAGCACTTTATATTGTCCCTAGAAATAGGAAACTTTAGTTTTTCTTTGCCTTTTCTAGTTCTAGTAGTTGTAAAATTTCACTTTTATGTAATTGATGATTTTATGTTCAAAAATATGCAGCAAAACTTTATGTACTGTATTTCTTAAATTTAAAATATTTGTTTTCTTGTATGACCTTTGTCAATTTGTAGTAGTAAAATATTCCTATTTAAAATTAGATTTAATATTTCTAGTCTAGTAGTACTTATAGTTGTCCCCTAAAATAGTTAAAAAAATCCAAATTTTCAGTTTTTATAGCAATATTTTCATTCACTAAAAGACAGATTTTGCGATTAAATGCCAGATTTCTTAGCCACGTAGTTGTTATAATCACCTACTAAAGTCCAAAAGTACATCATACCCATTTCTCACTCCAAAAGTATATTTGGATTTGGTTTGGCCTTATTTGTGTTCTTGGAGTTCAACCACTGTGACCCCACAAGAATCCAAAGTCAAAGGTTTAGTATTTTATTTTTGGTTCAGTATTTCCATTTATGTATATTTTATTAGCCTAGTTGTACTAAACTTTGCTATTTTGCAGATTCCACAAATTCAACCCCAGCTCATGTTAAGTAGAAAAATAATATAATAATATTATATTTCACTCCTACCTTAGTTTCACAACTTTAGTTTTAATTGAGCAGTCACTGTTTACACCTATTTAATTTATCTTTAAATTTTATTTGGAAGACAGTTTCAATTCCAAAATGGTAGGCTAAAACTTTAATTGGGGATATGTAATAAAAACTTAGAAACCACAACTTCTGTGCACTAATCTTAAATGGGCAAATTTATCTGGATGAGTTATTTTTCCATTTATGGCCAAAAATATCTATGTATCTATAGTTTATGACCATTTAACATGTTTATATACTATGGCTATAATGGGCTCAAAAGATTATATATATTTGAAATAAAAAGCCTAATTATGTGGATTGTCAAACTATGCCTTTTGTCATAAAAAACACCTAGCATACTCAAACAACTCACATGACAAAGTTAATATTTCAAATATGTGCTTATATATATTTCTATCCAATAATGGATAGGCAATTGTGTAGTGGCAGAGTGGTGGGGACTGAACGCCGAATAACCCATGTCCGCGGCGGGGCACGGTTCGAACCTGGCTACTGCCCAATTGCCTATTTATTTTTCTTTAAACCAAACGACGTCGTTTCATATCAAACCTGACACACTTGATATGACCCTGACTAGTGAAAGTTTATTTTTAAATAAAGAATGACTCTGCGGTCTTAAATGCCAAATGCTTTTCAAATGCACAAAAGTTGTGAGATCTAATGTTGGTTTGCATATTCCCAATTCCTTTAAATCATTTCCCCCTAGTTAATTAATATTTCCTGTTTTATAATAGTTTTGCTTAAATATCTGTATTATTTCCATCTTTCGCTATTATTAAATCTAAAAAGTTTATCTCACAAAAATTTAGCTTTTATATATTTTTCTTCCTTTTCTTACTAGTATGTTAGTTAATTTATTTTGCACTGTTAAAATCTTTACCATAAACTGTTAAGAAAAAAATAGCTTTAATTACTTTTATTGCAAACATATAAAAATTAGTAGTTTAGTAAAACCCCACAAAAATCCATCATCTTTTATTTTCTTTTTAGTGACAAAATAGTTATATGCCTAAATTTATAAAATTTTATTCCGTTCCCTGTGGGTTCGACCTGGACTTCCAGAACTTTATTACTTGTACGATCACCTACACTTGGGTGTGATAAGAAAACGCGTCAATAGGATGTCGTCAAGTTTTTGGCGCCGTTGCCGGGGAACGGTTAATAAAAAAATAAATAAATAAAAAGTTAGGTTTAAAACTATTTTCTCCTATTACACCTATATTTATATCTATATATACTTATTCTATCTTATAAATAAACTAGTTTTCTTTTTAAGAAAAAATGATAACATAAAAAAATATATATTAAATTAAAAAAAAAACCCATAAAAATAGAAAAAAATATAAAATAAAATAAAAAGAGTTTTATTTTTTTTTTACTTAGCTAATAATAATAATAATAATCATAATAATATTATTATCAGTTAGTTTTCACTTACTTCTTATGTCATTAGATATTACTGAGGCTTTATATCAAGTATCACATAATTCTAATATTTTCACTGATTCATCTAGTATACATTTTCCTAGAATCATGACTGGAATAGAAGGCATGGAAGGAATAACTAATGATACTCATAATGATCATGAGAATAATATACCACAACCTGTTTTATCGGAACGTGAGGGATGGTCTTTACGTGGTATATTTATGCCAGAACAAATCATCACTCCTTCTTGCATCACACTACCTAGACATACAGGAAATTTTCATTTTAAATATAACATGCTACCATGCTTACCAACTTACCACGGAATTAAGAAAGAATATGCTTATGTCCATATTCGTGAATTTGAAGAAGTTTGTGAAACGTTTGCTGATCAAACTTGTCCTATTGAGATAATCTATCTCAAACTTTTTCCTTTTTCTTTAAAAGATGAAGCTGAATCTTGGCTTTTATCTCTCCACCCTGGATCTATAACTTCATGGCCAGATATGAATCAAGCATTTCTAAATAAATTCTATCAAATGAATTTAACTTATTGTTTGATGCAAGAATATAAACTTTTCACTGAAAAAGAGAAGGAACCATGCATTAAAGACTGTGAATTTTTTGTAGATCTCCTACAAACCTGTCCACATCATGGATTTAAAAAATGGCGTATAATTAATTATTTCTATGAAACATTAGATCCAGAGTCAAGGGAAATAATTGAAGCCATGTATCAAGGGGAATTTTTTAAAAATGCTGACGAAGCTGAATCATATTTTGATTGGCTTAGTAAAGACGTTCCACAAAGGGAAAAAGAAGAAAATGCTGGGAAAGAAAAGGCTAAAAAATCACAGCAATCACAAACTGAAGATGAATTAGTCATAAAAATTGAAGAATTAACTCGCAAGCTAATATCTGTTAAACTGGAGAAAACTAATCCTCCTCTATCTAAAAATAAATTAGAACTTTGCAGTACATGTCATATGATGGGGTACTCTACAGAAAAATGTCTTAATACTCCTGTTTATCAAAGATTTACCCCCGCGCAAAAAGTTCTATTATATAACTCAAAACTGCATCTTATTAAAAGAAAAATGAAATCTCGATGGACTGGTCCATATATTGTAAAAAATATTTATCCTTATGGAACTATCTTGATTGAAGACCCTAAAGATGGTAATACATTTAAAGTCAGTAGGCATAAATTAAAACCATTCTTAGGAGATTTTGAAACTGAATTGGAGTCCTTTCCTTTGGAGGACCCCAACTGTGATACCTCTTAAATTCATAAATCAATATTAGAATTGTACATAGTAGGAATTTTATTTGATTTTTTTTTTCTTACTATTTAATATTTTTCAGGAATTATAACATATTATCTGATGTTACAGGTAACAAAGAGATATGAACCCATCTAATCATCGCAGAACTGCAAGAATGAGTATAAACCATGCCAGTTCGTCTAACAATAACAACTATCCTCCAGAGGATAGAACTTCGTCAGATGATGATACACCCCCAAGATTTGAATATCTCATGGACTCTGACGAGGATGAAATGTTCTATGCTAGGTGTGTCGATAGAATTTACGACACTGATGAAGAAATTGATTATTTAGTGGAACCTGACCAACCTAGGGAGTGGGATGGTGAGCCAATATTTGATGGATTAGATGATTGGCAGAACATTAGCACCAACTACGATGAGTGGGAACAAGCTCAATATGAGGTGTTCCAAGAACTATATCATGAATATGAAGAAAATGAGTGGGAACGATACTTAACATCCCTAGTACAATTCCCCATTTATGATGATAATGACAATATTTTTGGATGGGGGCGGTTGTTAACAAGAGTTGTTAACGGGGAAATGTTAAGGTATGCCTTTCAAAGGGATTGGTTCTTTTTTCTACTCGAATGGGGGACATCTCTAATCCCTGTCTTCATTGAACAATTCATGCCTAAAAGAGTCATTGTCAGATATGATATATTCATGGAAATAACAGTATATGATGACTCCGACGTATGTGATTATGACACCCACCTGAGGTTTCGAGTCTATTGTCCTAGACCTCGAAATGATCATCTTTCATGAGCAATAATCCCAGTCAACGTCTAGATATGTTAAAATAAAATTCCTGTCTTTATTTTTATTGTAATTGTACTTTTCTTTTATATATATAAAAAAAAAAAAAATCATCACTGTATTTTTAGTATCAGAATTACTTGCACTTATTATTTTATGAGTTCTGATTTTTATCAAGTCTTACAAATCTCAAGTATTGCTATCTAATAAATGTACTAAATTGTATGTTCAAACTATCCCATTACAGTCCAAAATAAAAAGGCATACCAGAAGTATTGCTGGTTTAAAAACCATGTTGCTGAAACTGCTAGATAGCAAAATTTGAATACAAGATCGATCCTTTGAAACTGCAGTTCAAAAGATCAATTGTACAGTAATTCTTGATAACTTTATCTCAAAACAGTGATAGTACTTTTACTTTATATATATATAAGTTAATTTTGTCATTATTATTATCTTTTCTTTGTGTATTTTTTTTATTACAGGTGTTATCCTTAGCTTCTTTTTCTCATTTCACTCATTGAGGACAATGTCAGACTCAGTTGGGGGGGACGGTTTCACGATTAACACCTGTTTGTTTATTCTATCTTTATTTCATAAAAAAAAAAAAAAAAAAAAAATTAGTTTCTCTAGAGAGAGATACACTGAAAAAAGAGAAAATGGCTTTATATAGGGCTTTGAACCCTGAAAACTTTTTCCTATTTCTTCTTTTTCCTTTCTCTTTCTTCTTCCTCTCTTTTCTCTCACTCTCGCCGCGATCTCTCTCTCTCAGTCTCTGCAACTCTCTCACTCTCACTCCGATCTCTCAATCTCTCTCATTTTTCTTTCCATTTTTTTTATTTTTCTTCGATCCAAATCAAGATCCACTCTACTAATCACTAAAGGTAAGATCTATAATCCAGAGAAAAGCTTGATTTTGATTTTATTCTCTATTTTTCCGATTCAGCGTATATTTTTATTTTTTAGATTTTTATTTTCTCTCTTTTCCATTATCTAACAAAAATGATATCCATAAGTTGTAGGTACCCACGCACCAAAGAAGCTTGGAAATATCACTCGATCTACGGCCCTACCAGGTTTTCAGATTTTCAAGAGACAGGTGATATTTTTCCATTTCTTTGTAAAAAAAAAAAATGGACGACGCGCTAGTTATTGGTTTTATGAATTTTGAACTTTATCTTATTATTATCCTAGTTCTTGCTATGTTAGTGTTGCGTTGCCCTTGTTAAAAAAAAAAAAAAAAAAAAAAAAGAGAGAAAAAAAAAAAAAATATATAACTGTCTTTTTTTTTTAGTTTTCTGTTTAAAAAAAAAAATGCATGATTCAGAAGCCAAAATTTTTATAATGTTTGAAGTTTATATCATAATTCTTCTTATTACTATTATTGTAATGATGCATTGTCTTAAACTTTGTTAAAAAAAAAAAAAAAAAAAAAAAAAAAGAGGGAAAAATGTAGTTTTTCTTTTTGTGTGTTCTAGTTTTTTGTTATAAAAAAAATATATATATATATATATAATTTTTTTTAGTTTCTGAATGTATATATTTTTCTTAAATATTTTTAGTTTTTTTTAAAAAATTCCCACCCACCCCCTCTAAGCTCTCTTTAATTAGATCTTAGTTGATAGTTGAAAGGAGTGGAGAGTAGAGTCTAGCCTCTCTTGTTGGCTGAGAGTATAAAAAATGGATCCAATAGTCGATGACCAGACGTTAATGGGTCGCTCACTTGTTTCTGAGCAGAAGAAACCCTTTGCTGGCACTAGCCTTTATGCCATCAAAAGGAAAGCTAAAAGGTTAGGATGGTGTTTGAATTGTTATAGAGAAGAATGTCCTGGTTTAATTGCTCATAATGGCACATCTTTTAAAGTTTACTACTGCTACAAAAGACAATTCAAATCAAAACAAAAGAAAAATTTGGTTGAGAAAGAGGACTGGATCCTTTGATACCCAAATAAATTTTGTTTTCCCATCCCTCATTTCTTTTCATTTTTATTTTTAGTTTTTGTACAGTCAATAAATTTTCAGTCAGGTCAGACTTTAAAATGATCCTACGTGTACATCTGGTTTTCATTAGCTGGTTCGATAGGAGTAATTTGCATGATCCAAGCATCACCAGATATGTCTAGTGCGGTGAATGTCCCTAGAGGTAGCGAAAAACTAAGTAAAGCCAGAGTTATCGCCTAGCCTCTTACTAACGTTTTTAGCTTGCTAGTGGTTCTAGACTCATCTCTTTTACTAGAGGTGGATGGGTAATCATGACAACTTGGACGCTCCGGATTGCGTAGCCTCTTTTGTATAGGTGCAAAGGATACTAGTCGCACCATATATGTATCCAACTTAGTGGATATGCTTAGGATTTTTCAGAAGTTTTTCTTTTACTTTATATAAGATAAATTTGACACGTTAATGTTATTTTGGGTATGTTAATAGCATACAATACATTGTCACATGTTTTAATATTTTCAAATGCTAGAAACTCTTTAAACATTAAACATTTTGAAACAGTGTGAAAATATTTACTGAATCTAAATGGATGAGTAAGCATAAACTATGCAGTTTAAAGACAAGTAGTGGAAACTAATTAACCCATGTGAGCTTTTGTGCCAATCTTTCTTTATGAGGGTTACTATTCTTTTTAGTCTCATTTTATTCTCTTTATCATATCACTCGTTGAAAGTCTCATTATTTTTTCCTTTGACTGATCATTAGAAGAGAACGTTCAGGATTTACCATTAGAACGTCCAAATTGCTTAAATGAACAAAGTCAATCTATTTTTAAAATGATTTAGGCCATCTTTTCTTTCAAATGCACCCCCCTTCACCTAATATTACCTTATTCTCAGTTCTATCCAAATCATACCTTGCTCCACCTGGGAGTACAAACCTCACTTCTATATCCAGGTATGTGATTGGACTGTATTAATATTGTAAGAAGTGGTAAAGAAAGAAAGGAGTTGATTTCAAAAAAAAAAAAAAAAAAAAAAAAAAAAAAAAAAACGAAAAAAAAAAAAAAAAATGAGAAATAAAAAAAAAATCAAATGTATATATGATATAAAGGAGAAGAGAAAGAAGAGGTTGGAATGAATTGCGCAAACACTCCAATCACATGCTTAGAACAAATACACCCCAAATCTCCTACTCATCTTAATTTCTAACCTACCAGTCAAAGTCCTAATGATTTAAAAGAAATTGATTTTTAAATTTAAGTGATAAGGATGTTCTCCACGGTAGATCGCTCTTCTAATGCTAAGTATTCTTTCATGAGACTTATTGTACTCCAAATGCCTATATATTGAGTCATCAAAAATATGGGAGCAACTTTTCTGTCTTTGCTTCCCTACCAAGTGAGATGTTCTCTACACCGGTTTCTGAGAGTTTCTCCTTAAAAGAGTGAAATTCCTGTGAGATTTGAGTTAAAACTACAAATTTTATGACTGTTAATAGTTATGTAAACTCTGAAATTAAGATCAGTTGCTTGATTTTTCAAGTACACACTGTAAGTTTAAAGAGTATAAAAAATGCTACCATTGACAAAACTGTGAGTATATGTGTTGCATTATTATTACATACTTGGAAATTTCATTTTATTGTCAAATTTAATCTTATCTATTGTAAAAGGAAAAAGTCTACCTTTATTTTTATTTTACTTTATTTTAACATTTAAAAAAAAAAAAAAAAAAAAAATTTGAATTTTGTGGGTATATTCACTGCAAACCCTCACGAGACAACACTCGTCCACTAGGGGTAACCTAGGGGTTTAACGGCTTGTTGCATACGCTAAATGCAATCGTGATTCCTGCGACAGTGAGTTATGTAATTGTATTTTCCTTAGTTTATTCCTACTTTTTAATAAAACTTCTAGAACAAATTCTCTTTCACTTCATTGCTAGGGACTAGCAATAAGTTAGTTGAGGGGTGTGACAAACATTGAATTTTGCACATTTATGTGCCAATATAATAGACATATTGCTCATTTAATCCCCAAAATTCCTAGTTTTACATGCATATTTGAATTAATATAATTTAATAGTGATGTTACTCAAATGCGTGTAAAAATGTGTTTTTACGTATTTTATATCTTTAGGTAAAAATGAAGTGAAATAAAGGGAAGGAAAGAAGTAACAATCACACCATAGTATATTCAAATGTGAATAGTAATGAATAGTAAAACGTTTGAAAAAAAATTGCAAGAATCCAAAACCAAAAAAATAAAAAATAAATAAATAAATAAATAAAATAAAATTTGCTAACATTGTCAATGTTGATAACATTGACAATGATATGTACGTATGTATAATTTTGTTTTTTTTCTTTCTTTCTCTCTCTCTCTCTCTCTCTCTCTCTCTCTCTCTCTTTGCTTCTGTAGGTTTGTTATATTCAAACCACTGTCAGAAATTGTTGAAAATCAGGGACGAGGCAAAGAACAAATGGGCATAGTGATGGAGTGAATGACGAAATGTATCATAAACTTCGTCTATAAATTGAGCAGAAGAGAATGAAGCTAAAAGAGAACAGAACTGAAAACACAGAAGCAACAGCACAACAACACAATCACAGTTTGGAGAGAATAGTTTAGGGGAGGTTATTATGTGAGCACTTTATATTGTCCCTAGAAATAGGAAACTTTAGTTTTTCTTTGCCTTTTCTAGTTCTAGTAGTTGTAAAATTTCACTTTTATGTAATTGATGATTTTATGTTCAAAAATATGTAGCAAAACTTTATGTACTGTATTTCTTAAATTTAAAATATTTGTTTTCTTGTATGACCTTTGTCAATTTGTAGTAGTAAAATATTCCTATTTAAAATTAGATTTAATATTTCTAGTCTAGTAGTACTTATAGTTGTCCCCTAAAATAGTTAAAAAATCCAAATTTTCAGTTTTTATAGCAATATTTTCATTCACTAAAAGACAGATTTTGCGATTAAATGCCAGATTTCTTAGCCACGTAGTTGTTATAATCACCTACTAAAGTCCAAAAGTACATCATACCCATTTCTCACTCCAAAAGTATATTTGGATTTGGTTTGGCCTTATTTGTGTTCTTGGAGTTCAACCACTGTGACCCCACAAGAATCCAAAGTCAAAGGTTTAGTATTTTATTTTTGGTTCAGTATTTCCATTTATGTATATTTTATTAGCCTAGTTGTACTAAACTTTGCTATTTTGCAGATTCCACAAATTCAACCCCAGCTCATGTTAAGTAGAAAAATAATATAATAATATTATATTTCACTCCTACCTTAGTTTCACAACTTTAGTTTTAATTGAGCAGTCACTGTTTACACCTATTTAATTTATCTTTAAATTTTATTTGGAAGACAGTTTCAATTCCAAAATGGTAGGCTAAAACTTTAATTGGGGATATGTAATAAAAACTTAGAAACCACAACTTCTGTGCACTAATCTTAAATGGGCAAATTTATCTGGATGAGTTATTTTTCCATTTATGGCCAAAAATATCTATGTATCTATAGTTTATGACCATTTAACATGTTTATATACTATGGCTATAATGGGCTCAAAAGATTATATATATTTGAAATAAAAAGCCTAATTATGTGGATTGTCAAACTATGCCTTTTGTCATAAAAAAACACCTAGCATACTCAAACAATTCACATGACAAAGTTAATATTTCAAATATGTGCTTATATATATTTCTATCCAATAATGGATAGGCAATTGTGTAGTGGCAGAGTGGTGGGGACTGAACGCCGAATAACCCATGTCCGCGGCGGGGCACGGTTCGAACCTGGCTACTGCCCAATTGCCTATTTATTTTTCTTTAAACCAAACGACGTCGTTTCATATCAAACCTGACACACTTGATATGACCCTGACTAGTGAAAGTTTATTTTTAAATAAAGAATGACTCTGCGGTCTTAAATGCCAAATGCTTTTCAAATGCACAAAAGTTGTGAGATCTAATGTTGGTTTGCATATTCCCAATTCCTTTAAATCATTTCCCCCTAGTTAATTAATATTTCCTGTTTTATAATAGTTTTGCTTAAATATCTGTATTATTTCCATCTTTCGCTATTATTAAATCTAAAAAGTTTATCTCACAAAAATTTAGCTTTTATATATTTTTCTTCCTTTTCTTACTAGTATGTTAGTTAATTTATTTTGCACTGTTAAAATCTTTACCATAAACTGTTAAGAAAAAAATAGCTTTAATTACTTTTATTGCAAACATATAAAAATTAGTAGTTTAGTAAAACCCCACAAAAATCCATCATCTTTTATTTTCTTTTTAGTGACAAAATAGTTATATGTCTAAATTTATAAAATTTTATTCCGTTCCCTGTAGGTTCGACCTGGACTTCCAGAACTTTATTACTTGTACGATCACCTACACTTGGGTGTGATAAGAAAACGCGTCAATAGGATGTCGTCACTGATGCGTATCCAAGGAACTGTGCATGATTCGATCGGGACAGGAACTGACTGTCGAGTTGAACCGCTCAAACATAGGATATGGCCAATTTTGGGCGTATCACTTGATAACTTTTAATTTTACGCAAAAACTTGACACCCAATGTTGAAATTAGCAAAGCTCCTCCATCACAAAGGTTTTCACATCACCTTTGTCAACACAGAGTACAATCACCGCCATCTTCTCAATTCTCGATGTCCCAATTCCCTCGACGGCCTCCCACCTTTCGATTTGAGACCATTTCCGACGGACTTCCTCCATCAGAACACATTCCGTCATTATGTGACTCTACCAAAAAGAGCTGTTTAGTCCATTTCAAAGATCTGTTGAGCAAACTCAATGAAAACTCTTTGTCCTCGGGTGATCCATCGGTGAGTTGCATAGTTTCAGATGGCAGCACGAGCTTCACTCTTGATGCTTCAGAAGAATTAGGCATCCTTAATGTTCACTTGTGGACCATAAGTGCTTGTGGGTTCATGGGCTATTTGCAATATCATAAACTTGTGGAAAATGGTTTTACACCATCAAAGGTAACAATTAATGATGGGACAACTCTTTTTTGTCCTATGGTGCGATATCAATTATTGATATATTTGGTTTAACATATTGTACTATTTTAGTCTTTAGACAACACAGAGTACAATTTAATCATAACTTTATGCACATATGTTCCATAATAAAACAAAGAGGTTTATGCACACATGTCCTAGAATGTTCAATGGATTTCAAATATTTTTCATGAAAAATTAATTTTTTTTACATGACCATTAAGCTAAGTCGTCTCCAAATTGATCAATTAATTGTTAATGTTGTATTATGAGTTGAAAATTAAATACTAAAATTTTGTATGCTTTATTAAAAAAATAATAATAATAAGAAAAAGAAAAAGGAAGTGTTTGCTTGATCCCCACATGTCAAATTGTTTACCTACTAATGTGTTAATGATAATTTTAAAATAAAATATGATTTTTAGTTCTTTTGTTTTGTAACTATAGTAGCGGTTTAGTTATCCATGTCAGCGAGTGTCTTATTTATGTGTCTCTTTTTAATGTACCTAGCATTGCTCTATTGTATAGTTAATTTGGCATGCCAACAACTATTTTCAATAAAAAGGAATAAATTGCATTTGTTTTCCCATGTACCATTAGAGTAGATGTGCTAAGATAGAGCATTTTAGCATTATAGCAATGTCAAAATATATTAGGGGTGTTCATGGTCGGTTTCGGTCGGTTTTTCTCGGTTTTTCACATTTAAAAAAAAAAAAATAAATAAAACCGACCAATAGCCTCGGTTCGGTCAGTTCGGTCGGGGTTTTGGGGTGTTTCGGTCGGTCGGTTCGGTTTTCTTCTTGGACTATAAGTTTAAAAACCGACCGAATGCCCTCGGTTTGGTCGGTCAGTTTCGGTCTCGGTTTTCTTGTACACCCCTAAAATATATGTTTGACAAGAATAAAAAAGCATTTATCATGGTAGATGCTCTAATTATTTCACAATTAAGTATTTCATAACCTTAAGCCATTAATAATAGAGCACTATTACATCCACACACTTTTCTACACATTTTTTGACACCTAGCTTTAAATGCATGTATCCTGTGTTTTGTAAGTGGTACACAGAAAAGTGTTAAAAAAAATTTAAACAACACAAGATACATGTATTTAAAGCATAATGTGCCGAAAAGTGTGTATGTTTAGCATTATTGTTAATAATAACTACTCTCTCTCTCTCTCTCTCTATGTGTGTGTGTGTGTGTGTGTGTGTATGTGTGTGTGTGTGAATGCAGATCCGAGTTATATCTAACAAATGCGTATTTAGACAGTATCATAGATTGGATACCAGGCATGAAAGACATACGTTTGAAGGACCTCCCAAGCTTCCTCAGAACCACAGACCCAAGTGATATTATGCTAAATTTCATCCTTGGAGAAGTTGAGAGAGTTCACAAAGCTTCTGTGGTCATTCTCAATACATTCCACACCTTAGAACCCGACGTCCTAAATTCACTTTCCACTATATTCCCATCTATATACATAATTGGCCCCCTTCAACTACACTTAAATAATCGAATCCCAGACGACGAATATTTAAACTCAATCGGATCAAATCTTTGGAAAGAAGAACCCGAATGTCTAGAATGGCTCGACTCCAAAGAATCCAATTCAGTCGTTTACGTGAATTTTGGAAGCGCCACAGTCATGTCACACCAACACTTAATTGAATTTGCTTGGGGACTCGCTAATAGTAACCAGACCTTTTTGTGGATAATTAGACCTGACCTGGTCATTGGTGACTCAGCAATTCTTCCTCTAGTGTCACGCCCCGGAACCACTCAGATGACCCTAGGACACGTGGCACGCCACCAAGGCTTAACCCCAGTCATTAAAGTTCCAAAAATAAATTTAAAATAAACTTAAACCAAAGAAGCTCAACAATAATAATAATAATAAATAAAAAAAAACAAAATCCTGTCTTTGCAATTAGCCAAAACCCTGTTTTAACAAGTAATAAATTCCCAAATAATATTACCAAATCATAGTCATGAGCTCCCAAAGTCCAAGCAAGAGTTTTTAAATACTTTAAGAGGAATACTAAATATAACAATTTACAACCAACCCAATAAATAAATCTCCAAGTTCAAACGTCCCAATCTAATAACATTAGCCATAGTAACACTACGATCAAACAATCCCAACTAAAGTATACAGCTTAACTAGAAATATTACATAAGGTTAAACCAACCAAAGTATGACTCGTACCACAGTCCATATTAAAATCGATTAATTACAACTATATTACAAGCTTTAAACTAAAAAAAGCAGGTAACTATTAACAAAATTTACAACAACTTCCCAAAACCTCGCCAAGCCACTCCCCAGCTCACTTCCCCGATTCCTCGCCACGATCACCTACGATGGTTATTCAATAACCATTACAATATATAAGCTATATGCTTAGTCAGTAATGCTAATCATGATTATGGATAATAAACATGCTCAATTCAACATATTACAAATAGCTATAGTCTCTGGCAATTACTAGTTCACTCCCACCACTACCGGCTAGCCCGTGGCTCCACTCTGCAAGCCCACGTGACTAGTCATGACCCACGCCCTCACACGTGCGGTCCCATAGGCCTCTGGCGGCCGTGGTCGTCACCACAAAGATTACCTCATGGTGGTATAGAACTAGCAATTTCCATTGACCCAAATAGGCAACTCAACATGCTCATTTAATCATTACACCGTGCTTTCACAATCAAATTGGGCCTAATTTAACCACATGAATTTTGCCCAATAATAATCTAAATAAATTAGGTTAAGCTAATTAGGCATACTTTGGCATCACAATTGAACTCAACATAAAAATCATCCAAATATCAAAATTAACATCACTCACCTCTTGGGTTTCGCTCCTAATCTTGAAATTAAAGACCTATTAAGAACCAGGTACAAATCCTATATAAAAATTACAAGTTATGAGATAAAATCCCAAAATGGGTCGCAGAAAAACTGTCACAGAACTCAATAAAATTAGTACCAATAGATTAGACTCACCCCCAGGAGTCCGAATATGTAGCCTGTTTTAAAAACCGATGTTGTTCGGCACATCAATCGGCGTCGACGACGTCACCGTCAAACCTATAACTCTCGTCTTCTGTCTCTGTAATGTATTCTAATCCTAATATAAAGTAACTAAGGATGAGAAGTCATCCTTTGATGTGGCTTGTTTATATAACTTTCTCATTTTTATTATGAAACCCCCACTAGTTTGCTAGTTTTGTAATTATGCCCCTATTAATTATGAAACTGTATTAAAACTATCCCAAATCTAAATAGGTATTTGTCTATGTCTCGCATGGGTCTCATAAGTGGTCCCATATAATTATATGAAGTTGCTAATTAGCCTACTAATTATATAACGTGTTCAATTCGTGCTCACAAAGGTACCCCTAATTGACCCCAAAAGTGGTCATCATCTAACAACATGATATTACTAGCAATAAAATAATAAATCATTTAAGCCTTAATAAACATATAGGCACATAGGGTGTTTCACATATTACTGTCCCATCTCAAGTGGGACCCATCAACATATATATTCCAACTTGGGATTGCCATAATGCCACAAATGGGTTCCTAACTGGACACCCATAAACAACTTAGTGGGTTAAACTCACTTCCAATATGTGTCACATAACACTATAATTATCATTAACTCATGATTATGCATGCTAAAGCAATAATAAATATAAACCGCGGGAGCGGGTGTCACATCTCTCCCCTTCTTAAAAAGGAGTTTGTCCCCAAACTCGTAGTACCTCAAGTCTCGAACAAGAATGGATACTTCTCTTTCATTTCATCTTCTCTTTCCCACGTGGCTTCCTCAACAGAATGATTTCGCCACAGCACCATAACTAAAGGAATAGTCTTTGTCCGCAAAACCTGCTCTTTTCTGTCAAGAATCTTGACTGGATGCTCGATATATGTCAAGTCTTCCCTGACTTCTAACGGCTCTGGAATAATCACTTTCTTCTGATCTGATACACATCTTAACATTGATATGTGAAAAACATCATGTACATTAGCTAATTCGGGTGGTAATTCTAACCGATAAGCTATTGGTCCAACTCTACCAATGATCGCAAATGGCCCAACATACCTTGGATTCAACTTCCCACGTTTCCCAAACCTTGTAATACCCTTTGAAGGTGATACTTTCAAGAATACAAAATCCCCAACTTCAAACTCCATCGGTCTTCTTTTCAAGTCCGCATAGCTTTTATACCTACTTTGGGCTGTTTGAAGTCGTTGTTGTATTATCTTTATCTTTTCTGTGGTCTGCTGAACAATTTCAGGCCCTATCAATCTCCTCTCACCAACCTCGGTCCAACAAAGTGGAGAACGACACTTACGCCCATATAAAGCCTCAAAAGGCGCCATCCCAATACTTGATTGATAACTATTATTATAAGCAAATTCAGCCAATGGCAAGTGCTCTTCTCAATCACCTTTGAAATTCAAAACACAAAGTCGAAGCATATCTTCTAGTATTTGAATTACACGTTCTGATTGGCCATCGGTTTGAGGATGAAAAGCTGTACTAAAACTCAATCTTGTACCCATCGCTCTCTGCATTCCTTGCCAAAATCTTGATGTAAATGCACTATCTCGATCAGAGACTATAGATACTGGAACTCCATGAAGTCTCACAATTTCTTGGACATACAATTCAGCTAACTTCTTTGGATCATTGGTCTTAATAGGTAGAAAATGTGCAGACTTAGTCAATCGATCCACGATTACCCATACACTGTCATTTGACTTTCTAGACCTCGGTAAACCTCCCACAAAATCCATTGTGATATTTTCCCATTTTCACTCTGGTATAGGTAATGGTTCCAATTTTCCCGCTGGTTTCTGGTGCTCCACCTTTACCCTCTGACAAGCCACGCACTTAGTCACATGTTCTGCTACTTCGCGTTTCATCCCTGACCACCAATAGATTTCTCGCAAATCACGATACATCTTAGTACTACCCGGATGGATTGAGTACCTCCTATTGTGCGCCTCTTCCAAAATTACTTCCTTGATACCATCTATATTGGGTATACAAACCCGATTCCTGAATTTCAACATACCATTCTCAAAAGTAAATTCTGGTTGCTTACCTTCAAGTATCTCATCATGAATCTTCTTCAATATTGGATCTTGAAGCTGTTTGGCTCGAATTTCATCAATAAGAGATGGTTGTGCAATAATAGCTGACATTAAAGCACCTCTGGTTTTTGGAATCACCTCCAACTTTAGCTGCTCCATTTCCCGAATTAACTTTTCCTGTGAAGTCAAAGTATAGGCCAAATTAGTTGTAGACTTTCGACTCAGCGCATCGGCCACCACATTAGCTTTCCCTGGATGATACTGGATTATCAAGTCATAATCCTTCATTAACTCTAACCACCTTCTTTGCCTCATATTCAATTCTCGCTGTGTAAACAGATATTTCAAACTCTTGTGATCAGTATAAATTTCACACTTTTCCCCATAGAGATAATGCCTCCAAATCTTCAAAGCAAAGATCACTGCCGCTAACTCAAGATCATGTGTTGGGTAGTTCACTTCATGTGGCCTTAACTGTCGCGAGGCATATGCAATTACCTTGTTATTTTGCATCAAAACACAACCCAAACCTCGATAGGAAGCATCGCTGTATATCACAAACCCCTCAGTCTCCGAAGGAATAGTCAATATAGGTGCCGTCATCAATCGAGTCTTCAATTCAACAAAGCTTTCCTCACATTCTGGACTCCAAACAAAAGGAACACCTTTTCGCATAAGTTGTGTCATTGGCATAGCAATTCTTGAAAAATTTTCCACGAACCTTTGGTAATATCCAGCTAATCCCAAGAAGCTTCGTACCTCTGGCACACTTGTTGGCGACTTCCAATTGGCTACAGCTTCAATTTTCTGTGGATCCACTGATACCCCCTCATTTGAAATCACCTGCCCCAAAAATATTATCTTAGTTAACCAGAATTCACATTTCTTCAACTTTCCGAATAGCTTCTTTTCACGAAGTCGCTGTAGAACCAACCGTAGATGCCTCTCGTGATCTTCTATACTCTTGGAATATATTAAGATATCATCTATGAAGATAATTACAAACTCATCCAAATAATCTTTGAACACTCGATTCATTAAATCCATAAATGCTGTCGGTGCATTCGTAACTCCAAAAGGCATAACAAGAAATTCATAATGACCATAAGGGGCCTGAATGCTGTCTTCTCCACATCCTCTTCCTTGACTTTTAATTGATGGTAACCCGATCGCAGATCAATCTTAGAAAAGACTTGGGCTCCTTGAAGTTGATCAAACAAGTCATCAATTCTAGGCAACGGATATTTGTTCTTGATAGTTAACTTGTTGAGTTCTCGATAATCAATACACATCCTCATAGTCCCGTCTTTCTTCTTGACAAACAAGACTGGTGCACCCTACGGTGATACACTTGGTCGAATGAACCCTTTATCTAGAAGATCTTGCAACTGAATCTTCAATTCTTTCAACTCCACCGGTGCCATTCTGTACGGTGTTTTCGATACTGGCTGAGACCCCGAGGCTACTTCAATAGTAAATTCAATCTCTCGCTCAACTAGTACATCAGGTAGATCTTCAGGAAAGACATCTGGGAACTCTCGTACAATTGAAATATTTTCTACTCTAGTCCCTGTGACCCGTGTGTCAGTTATTGAGCATAAGAACCCCCGACAACCCTGTTTTAACAACTTGCCTGCCCGTATTGCTGAAACCAAATATGGTGGTGCTACAACACCAGTTCCCTGAAAACTAAACTCCCCTTGTCCCATTGGTCGAAAAGTAACTCTTTTCTGTTCACAATCGATAGTAGCTTGGTTTGCGGATAACCAGTCTATACCCAAAATTACGTCAAAATAATTAACGGCCAACGGAATTAAATTCACTGTCAAAACCCTATCATTTACCCTGATTTCACATGCTTTGAATATTGATGAAGTCACCATAGGTTTACTCAGGGGTAACTGTGGATATCGCAGGTTAACTTACCCACAGCTTTTCTTTCAAAATTCTTTTTTAAAATTTAAATTCAAAAACAAATGAGTCGCCACTTAATTTTTAAAAGGAAAATTAAGAAACCATTTTAAAGCAACCGGTCTTTTGCGAAACCAAAGATTAACTAAGTCCGGGGATTATGGAATGAGAGAGGAAGGAGCCCGTCGGACTAAAACACCCTCTCTCATCCTATCTTGCGATAGGCCTCTACTCAATATCCTTTTAATCGAATTTATTAATCTAAGCATGCCCTCAACTAATACATATATACATATACATCACAAAAGCATATCCAAAGGGTGTAAAATTGCAATTGACAAAATATCATTCAAAAGCCACATAATTCAAGTAGCAAGCGATGTGATATGCAATAGGGAACAAGTGAACTTACCCGGGATCCAGCAGCGATAGTAAACGTGCAATGCATGCGAATAAAAGAAAATCCTAAAAAAGAGTCTCTAATCACATATACACATAAGGCAAAACCTAATTCTAAGGTGTCGCGCATTAAGTCGAGAAATCAATAAAAATCAAGAAATTAAGATAAACTAAAGAGGAGTTCTAGAAATCATACCTTAATAGCGCTACAAAACAAAAGGTTAGTCCACATGCTTCACATAATAATACGGTATCAAGCCATCAGTCCTAATTCTCTAGCTTATACCTAGCAAGCAATGAAACCCAACCTTATCCAATTACTAATTCTAATTATGAGCATTAATGTACATAAATGAATGGATGTGAACAAGGATAAGACATGGATTTATTCGCTAATTTAGGTCACCTAGCCTCTGGATTTAAGCTAAGTTACCATTATTCAAAGTATGATTTGGGTCCTAAGGCATTAAGAGACCATTTGAGTTGAAATAAGTAAGATTAGACAAAAATAGTAGCAGTTTTTTATGAATTACAGAGAGCAGACCAGATGTTCAAAGATAGAAATAAAATACTTTCAACGGTTGGATCTGAATAATTTTTGGATATGTTATGACTCTGTGAGTCTAGTTTCTAACCCAGAAAGAAAATCAAGGTTTGAACGGTTAGATCTCCGGGAATGTAGAAAACACTAGGCATCACTCAGCACTTTACAACTCTCTGTCCAGAAATCTTGTATGATTTTTTAAAAATAGTAAAAAAAATCCGAATTGCTTTGTTCTTTTTAGGGTGACTTCCTAACACATTAAACTTCATAGAAAATATTATTTGGAGTCACAAACACTTTATTAGAACTCTGATTTAATTGTTTCAAAAGAGTGTCACTGTTCTGAAACTATTCTGAAATTCTGGACAGATTGTATTTGTGTCACAAAACTCATGATCAAACCATCCTAAACATGAAACCACCTTAAAACAAAAATTACAGTGGTAGAATACCGTGTTATTGACACTTTCCCGTTGGTTTCACTTGATTTCAACGGTTAGATTTCGAACTAAAAATCTTTGATCAAAAACAGTTTGTGGATTCACTGTTTTTATTTTGCTAGTTCAACTTTTATTTGGTAACTCCAACTATTAAACCATGAAGTTGAGTTGAACCAAACCACTTCTCCTACCATTTGATGGCCATTAGAGACTACAAACCTTTATTCTTCATAGATTTCAAATGAAATATGGATAGACTTCATGAAATCTATAAGATAAGGAATCTAAACCATGGAGATGGGTTTAGACTCAAAACTACATTCTCCTACCATTTGATGATCATTGGAGAGGGAGACATGACTATGACTCATGAGTCCTAAAGGAATATAGAAGGGATTCCTCAAGACATCAAGTTTAGAAGATCCAAATCATGAGTATGGACTTGGATCCTCTTATGAAGTGGTTATCAAACTTTGACTCCTATGTGAAGCACAAGCCTACATGGGATTCAAAAGATCATGCTCAAGAGATCAAAAGAGATATTGAAGATCTCCAAGACCTTCAAGAGAAGAGTATAAACAAGAAAATGGAAGAAAGTAATATGGAAACAAAAGAAACTCCTAAGTTTACTTGATAAACAAAGAAAATAGTGAAAGATTTTAGGATTAGAGATTTTAAGAGAAGAAAGGATAAGCCAATAATTTATGGTTAGAGGATCACCTCCAAATTATCCTCAAAGTTTTCTTTTCTTTGAAGATCTTCCAAGCTCTTCTCTCTAATTCTCTAAACACTCTCTTTTCTCTCTAAAAAATGTTGGTGTAATGGAAGTATTTTTGCATGTGCTCTCTCTCCCAATATGTTTCTTGGTGTTCTTCTTGGTCTCCCTTCTTTTAGGAAGATCCCTTCTCTTTTATAAGCAAAATTACCAGGTATTTTTGGTGAATTTCGGAGCAAAAAACAGGTGTAATTCTCTCATTTGGTGGCACAATGTGTACTTTCTGAATTTAGACAGACTGCTGTCCAGCGCGGCAGTCCAGATACTGCCGCGGCAGTCCGTGACTGCCGCTGCGGCATTTCATGACTGCCGTTGCGGCACTTCATGACTGCCGCGCGGCATTCATCAAATGCCGCGGCCATTAATGGATTGCCGCATTTTTGTCAGTCTTACTTTATGAATTTTTTGTTCTTATTCGCATACGCATACGTATTGCTCTGCAAAATACAGACTTTAAAAGTGAACGGCAACCAGAAATCTGTGGCGGCACTCGGTGAACGCCGGAATGGCACTCTCTGACTGCCGCGCGGCAGTTACTGAGTGCCGCGGCAGCCCGCCGTGTGCCGGTTTTGGCTAAAATTCCCCCTTTTGGATTTTTCTTTTTTCAAAACAAAATGATCCTTGAGGATATTTTCCGAAAATCGTGTTTTATACTTGAATTCTCCTAAATACCTGGTATTTTCTCTTTTCTGTGAAATTTTACCGCGTTTTAGAGAACTTTCTGAAGAGCTTGGAATACTTCGAATCTTCCGATCCTTGTCATCATCGGACTTGGAGGTGACACTCTCCTAAATTCGACGGTCGGTCAAAATTGGGGTGTCTACAGTTTGCCCCTCTTTGACAGAGCTTGTGGGGCAACGCGTCCCATAAGTGAATGTCAAAGCCTGTGTGAAGACAAGCCTTTGACCAGACTGTCGAATTTAGGTAAAAACAAAATGCGTTGCAAAAATCGGCTGTACGAACGGTTCATGCTGGTCGTGCTCGATGGCGAGTTGCCTACGTATCCCCATCGGGAATCAGACCAAAGCGTAGTTCAAACACGGGGACCGAACACACACAAACGCAAGTAGTCACGCGGATGAATGCACCTATCCAATTGTGATGCAAATGCCATGCCATGGTTCCTTCTGAATTGAACCGGTTGTACAAATGTCATGCTCATCGTGTCTCTCTTACGCATCTTGTGGGATGTGTTAGTTAAGGAAAATCACTTAATTCAGTGACCGATGCGAAGATCTCTTACAGGGGTCATGATTCTTTTGATGATTTTTTTGATTTGATCTCGGGGGAAGAATATAAATCCGTTATATTCCCAAAACGTGGGTTAACGCAAATCCGTTGCGAGGACCGAGAATACAAATCCGTTATATTCCCTAAACATGGGTTAACGCAAATTCGTTGCGAGGACCGAGAATATAAATCCGTTATATTCCCTAAACGTGGGTTAACGCAAATCCGTTGCGAGGACCGAGAATATAAATCCGTTATATTCCCAAAACGTGGGTTAACGCAAATCCGTTGCGAGAACCGAGAATATAAATCTGGGCTCACGGGCTCAAATATTTTCAATTTTCAAGAGTCGGGGCCCGCGGGCTCAAGTACTGCGATTTTCAAAATTGGGAGCCCACGGGCTCAAATATTTTAATTTTCATAAATCGTGAGCCCACGGGCTCAAACATCTCCAATTTTCAAAAATTGGGGGCCCACGGGCTCAAACATTTTTAAATTCCAAAATTTGTAGTCAATGTGTACCTAAGAAACGACCCTGAGGGCCAAAAGCGCAAAGAGGGCAATTTTTGGGGCCTCAAATTCAATTTTCGGGACTTGATTTGAATTTTTGGGGGGAAAGTAAATATCTTTGAACCGCCTTAATCGCGGCACACGCGGTTTTCCGCGGAAGTCCGTGACTGCCGTGCGGCACTCGCGGAGTGCCGTTGCGGCACTCGGCGAGTGCCGTGCGGCGGTTGACTGACTGCCGCGCACGAAAATTTGAGTGCCGCGTTTGAGCAGCAGTGGCTTAAACCGCCGGGGTTCTCTTCATTTCTCTCATTCTCTCACTCTGTTCATCTCGAGATCTCTCTGGAGAAAATCTTCTCCTTTTCTTTCCCCACTTCTATACTAATCTACGACATTCACGGGTAAGTTTTGCTAGATCATAGTTCGATTATATCCGTTTATTTCATTGTTTTTCCAAATTTTCACGAATCTAATGCGCGAATCTCTCTTTTCTTTTGACAGATTATGGCGAGTGGTTCAGGACGCAAGAAGAAGGCCAGATATACTGCCACTCATCACCCAGACGCCACGCTTCTACTGAGGGATCCTGATGAGCATTTATCGGCCCGCGCGTTTAAGCGCGAGGTAAACGCTTCTCTTTTCTTATTTCTCGTATTTCTTTCTCGTATATCCTCCTCCTTGTGAATGTAACGTAGAATTGCCACCACTCTTAGATACCCTGTTCTGCATGACATGCTCGTGGCGCCCTTGTGCGTCTATGATGCTTTATTTGTAGAAATTTTTTTTTTGTACCTATGACCTTCATGCCTGGCGAATCGAAGCTTATTATTCTCCCCCATGTTTATTGGATTTTCGGGTGTTCCAATTGCATTGGTTCCTTTATTTCCCTTTCAACTTTAAAAGATTTTTGGCTTTTCTCAATTCCTTTCTTTTTCTCTTAAGTTTTACGAATGCGGTGCCATTTGAATGAAATCCTGAACATTCCCCTTTTACTTATTTATACTTGTGAATTTTCTCGGGTGTTCTAAGCGCCCTTTTATTGTTCAAACTTGGCTCTTGAATGCTTGTGATCATATACTACTTGTGAAACTGCACTTCCCTTGGATTCATATATGCATGTATTTCAGAAATGCGGACAAACTACTTTTTCTCTTTTCTTTTTTTTCGAAACCTTGCTAGAATATTGAATGTTTTTCTTTTATTCATTTCTTCTTGAACGCAAACAAGTGCCTTGCTTGTGAAATCCCTTATGAACACTTTTGGGTTTTCTATTCCTTTATTTATTATTTATTTACTGTTGTTGCTCTCTTCTTTATCCACTCCCTAACAAAAACCTTTTATTCTTTCTTGCAGCTGCAGCCGAAGGTGCTGAAGGGTCATGGCAGCCTTGCTCATGGCCACGAGTGGTACACAGAGCTGAGCCCGACCGTGAGGGCTCTAGTGGACGCAGCAGGGTTTGGAGACTTCGTCAAACTTTTGACGAAGAGCTCCAACGATCTACAGCAGATGCATGCGCTGGATGAGCGGTGGTGGGATACCACGAGTACCTTCCACTTCGATTTTGGGGAGATGACGATGACCCCCCTAGACTTCAGCATGATCACGGGGATTCCATTCGGAGGAGAGCCCCTGCGGCACCTTACAGATCAGGAGTGGGATCAGATGGAGCCCTTGCTAGGGGTGGTCCCGGAGGAGGCCTTGGTCACAGCTCGATGGTTTATGGATACTTTCCGGGGGAAACCCGGCTTTACGGACGAGCAGATTGCCCGAGGTTTCTTGATGTATATGCTGGGGTGCTCCTTGTTGAGCACCAAGGCGGACCGGATTTCTGCTTCCTTGGTAGCGTCGTTGGAGCGCCTGGACCAGGTTGCCGAGTACGACTGGGTCGGTACAGGGTTGGCTATCCTGTACAGACATATGAGTGACATTTCCCGGGATAGGTCGGCTGCTACTGGCGGGTATTGGAGAGCGTGGGAGGTATACTTTTTCCTATATTGCTCATTATCATATTTCTTTCTTCTCTTTTTTTTTTTTTTTTTTTTTTTTAAATGTGAGACTAATCTTCTTTCTTCTCTCTTTGTATCACAGATTTGGTCCCACGAGTATCTTCGCATGATGTCTCCTCAGACGCGTGATGCCGACGCCCTTATCATGCCCCAGGGGCTGAAATGGGCGAAGGACAGGGTTGGGAGGAGGGCCGGGGCCCATGATTTTGTTTCGTTCAGGAACTTCCTGACGAACCTGAGGGAGGGGCACGTGCACTGGCAGCCGTGGCTCAGGGTGTTGCCTGAGGCTAGGGTGGGGTTGCGAGAGTCGGTCGGGTATGACCCGACGAGGCGACTTCTTGATGGTGGGTCAGAGGGTATGGCGTGGTATTTGGGAGAGAGAGTGACCCGGCAGTCGATAGCGGCCCCCGGGTTCTTTGTGCCGTTCCCTCCTCCCGACTCTATGAGGGCCACAGACACGCTTCAGGGCGGCGATTTCACGGCTGCTCGAGCCGGCTTTGGTATCCACGGCTTTTTGGACGACCCGTCAGGATATGCGGCTTTCCGTGCCGCCAAGCTGATGCCGAACTTCCCTTTGATGGAGGTGACTCGGGTGAGTAAACGATTCCTTTATTATTTCTGTGAATTTTTTTTTTATTCTTTACCCATGCTTTATTTCTTTTGCTTGCAGCCTGTTCCTGCCGCGGTTCGAGCTCCTGCCTTGCCCGAGTGGGACTGGACTATGTCGACCGTCTCATTCGGAGAGCCCCACTCGACGACGATTCCTCGACTTTCACATGGTGCTCCCACCATACCTTTACATTATGACGTCGTCCCGCGTGCTTATGCGGAGGAGGGCCTAGCGTATGCCCATAGCGTGCGACAGTGGGTTCTCGGGCGGGAGTGGATGGTAAGAAATTTATCCCCACTCCTACTTTTGACCGGGATTGTATCTCTTTTTACTGATCTTTATTCCTGGCTCTTGTTTTCAGGCTGAGGGAGCTCGGGCGACTGCTGCGGTTCAGTTGAGGGCCCAGGTATGATCTTCTACCCTTTCCATATTCTTAGTATTCCAAATGTCTTTTTAACACTTTTCTGGACTCATCCCCTCTCTTCCAAATGGAGGAGAACAGAGTCCTGTCTCAGCAGGTGGGACAGCTCCAGCATCGGCTTCAGCAATTCGGCATCTCTCTCAGCGATGCCCCCGGAGGTAGCGGTGCTGGGCGTGGCGGAGGCGTCGGCGAGGACACTAGCGGTGGCAGAGGCCGAGGCAGCGGGCGTGGAGAGAGTGGTGGAGGCAGCGGGACCGAGTCAGAGGAGGAGCCTCTTAGGCGTACGACTCGTCAGGCTCGCTGCCGGGGTCGGGGTCGGAGCTGATCCTGCTTATATTTTTTGTTTTCTTTTGAGAGGACTTTTTATTTTGGTGGATGACTGTATATATATACACATATGCTTTATTTTGATAGCTGCTCCCTGATGGTTGGTAGGATAGGCTTTCCTAATACTTGTATTATTACATTATTGCTTTTCACCGTATGTGTGACCATAGCTTGGTCCAATTCTTGCCGTATGTGGGATCATGGCTTGATCCCGTCTTTATTTTGAATGCTCTTGCTTCTTTTATCTTTTGAAAATAAATGAAATGAATGAATGAATGAATGTATTTGTACGTGCTGCATGATGCGCACGTTTTTATTGCTTCTCAATTATTTTTCTGTTTGCAGGTGGGCTGATCGTGTTACAAACAGATTCTGGCCAATGAAAAACTCAGAACGGCACTCGGTTAGGTCTCCGCGGCACTCAGTGAGAGCCGCTACGACAGTCTGTAAATGCCGCAACGACATTCACTGACTGTCGCGCAGCACTTCATCGAGTGCCGCGGCACTTTATCGAGTGCCGCGGGTAGGTAGACAGCCTTATTCTTCTATTTATATCCCTTCATTCTCAAAGTTCCGCAAAACACTTCTCATTTCTCCTCATTTCTCCTTCAAATGGCCCCCATTAGTTCTCAAATCCTCTTCCCATGGATGGATACCCTCTCTGGCATTGATAAGCTCAATTTTGAGTGCTTCAGACTAAACGATCTCTTTTCTTTCCAACAAATGAATCTAAATGAGGGTCTACTTCGCGCCGCCGTCCAATGTTGGGATCCTGCTCTCAATGTCTTTCGTTTCGGCTCTCAGGAGATTTGCCCCTTATTTGAGGAGTTTAGCGCCATTCTCCACACGGATCCTTCTGCTGAATTGATGGTTCCTCAGATTCAGGCCGGGTATGTTCGGGACTTAGCCAGCCTTCTCCACACGTCTCGGAATGCGACGGGCTCTTTTGTTCATGACAGGCAAATCGACTTTGAGCGCCTTTCTTCTGTTTACGCTCCCATAGGGGACCCTTACAATGGTGAGTATCAGATCATTCGACGTAGTGCCTTGTCGATTGCTATGCTTTCTTACTTCCTCTTTCGATCATCTTCAGACACTTTCATACCCATCGCCTGTGGTTTGCGGGAGATGAAGAGTGCTGTTATACTAGTCCTTGGTGAAACTTTGATTGGATTGGGCCATGCTCATGCTACTGGGGTCATGTTATCCGCTGGGGCACCCTTTGTCTTGCAAATTTGGCTCATGGAGCGTCTGGATCTCTTCATACATGCCTCCCATCTCCGTGGGTCACTTCCTTATGATCGCATGGAGATTCACAGCTTGTTTCAGTCCGCCGACGCGTAGCTTGATTGGCTTCAGGGTCTTTCTCCTAGTGACATCTGCTGGGTTTGTCCGTCCTGGATCCATCGCTCTGTTGCTGTATGCCTCCCTGGGTGACCTGGCATCTGGCTGCCGGGTTTGCACGCTACGACTTTCTACATTCCTGACCGGGTCGTCCGTCAGTTCGGACTTTTGCAAGATGTCACTGAATCTGGGACTGCTGATTTCACCAGGGGGTCCCCTTTGCGTCCTTCTATCGTGAAGGCTTTCATGGAGGCTTGGCCCAGCAGAATGGCTGCTCCTTTCCCGAGGGTTCCTGCTCTGGCTGCGACTACTACCGAATATCTCCTAAACATCCAAGCCTTGGTTGCGAGGCGAGCTTGACGGACACATGCATAATAAAGTAGACGAAAACAGGGAAAAGCTTGCTATTTTACAAAATTTTCTGACAGACCCTGCCTACCCTTTGTTTGCGCTTTTGAATGTGATTTTTCTTATTTTTTTTTATTATTATTATTATTATTTTTTTCAAGAAGTGTTGTCATGCTAAATCTGAAGTGTCCACCCTTTCGATTAATCTTTTATGAAGAATTATCCTTTTAATGTCTTAACTTGGCTCTTCACCCTGCTTTGAATTTTGCTTAAAGCTTTATTCTTTCTATACCGTGAATTCTCATTTGTTTCTTTATAGTATGTATCTTGATAGCCAGGAGATCCAAAGACGGGTTTCGGACAGATATCTGGGTTCTTCGGCTAGCAAACGAAGTTTGCCCCTGGTTTCAGGGCTTTGAAGTAGTTCTGGGCACACGCCAGTTTGCCCCTAGTTCAGCATAGGTTTTTTTTCGAGTGGACCGAGGGCTTCGGAGAGCCCGCCTACTTATCCCCGAGTGGGTGTCAGGTCCCAAGTAGTTCGGTTTAAGGCTTGAAGAAAGGTGCTGCTCAGGCGTTTTATTTAAGTGACCGAACCAAGTAGGTTGCCTACGTATCCCCTAACGGGAATCAGGTCAAGCGTAGTTCATCAAGGTAGGAGGCTTCGAAAGGAATGGTTTCAAGCAAAGTATTTCTTGAGGCGATCGAGGTTAATCGGCTGTTTAAATTCACCCCCGTCCAGGTCCATGAGATAGGCCGCCCCTCCGGAAAGGAGGGTCTTAATGATGTACGGCCCGACCCAGTTGGGTTTGAACTTTCCTCTGGGGTCATAAACAGGCACCTTCAGTTCTTTGAGGACCAGGTCACCCTCAGTAAGCTTCCTTGGGCGGACCTTTTTGTTGAAAGCACGAGCTATTCTCTTCTGGTACCCCCGAGTATGGTTTATCGCGGTCAGCCTCTTTTCATCGAGCAGCATCAATTCCTCATACCTTCCCTGTATCAATTCTGATTCTGTCACTTCACATTCTGTTAAGACTCTGAGAGAGGGTATTTCCACCTCGACTGGAAGGACTGCCTCCATTCCGTAGACCAGCGAGTATGGCGTAGCACCCGTTGAAGTCCTTACTAACGTCCGATACCCCCATAAAGCGAATGGCAGCTTCTCATGCCAATCCTTATATGTATCTGTCGTCTTCCCCAAGATTGCTTTAACATTCTTATTCGCTGCCTCTACCGCTCCATTCGTCTAGGGCCTATACGGGGATGACTGATGGCGAGTGATCTTATACTTTTCTAAGAGTGGGATAACTTCCCCCTGGAAATGACTGCCATGATCGGAGATAAACTCGTTCAGGACTCCGTATCTGCAGATTATGTTCTTCTCAATGAAACTCACCACATCTTTGGCTTTCAAAGTCGCATATGAGGCTGCTTCTACCCATTTTGTAAAATAATCGATCGCCACGATTCTATACCGGTGCCCATTGGAAGCCTTTGGAACTATCTCACCGATGATATCAATCCCCCATACGGAAAATGGCCAAGGGGTGGTCATGCTATAGAGCTGCGACGGTGGGGTGTGCATCAGATTTGCATGAATCTGACACTTGTGACACCTTCTAACATATTCACAACAGTCTTTGTCCAAGGTCGTCCAATAGTACCCTTGTCGAATGATCTTCTTCGCCAGCATGTGCCCGTTCATGTGGGGCCCGCATACTCCCTCATGTATTTCCTCCATCATTCTCTTAGCTTCCCTTCCATATAAACACTCCAAATTATACCCGGTGTAGGACTTCTTCCACAGTTTATCCGCGTAGATCACAAATTGAGCAGCAAATCGTCGTATCGCCTTCTTGTCCTTTTCTGAGGCTCCTTCGGGGTATTCTCCTTCTTTAATGAACTTCCACACGTCCACATACCAAGGCACTTCATCTTCTCTCTCTATGGCTGCGATCATTTCCAATGACGGTTGATTCCTTACTTCTATGTACAATGGGATCATGGCAATTTTGGAAGGGATTTGGATCATCGAGGCTAAGGTAGCCAAAGAGTCGGCTAGTTGATTTTCTTCACGAGGGAGGTAGTAAAAGGAAATCTTTCGGAATTGCGCTTTCAGGCTTTCCAGATAGTCATGGTAAGGTCTCAATTTCTCATGTTTTACCCTCCAATCTCCTCGGACCTGGGATATGATCAAGTTGGAATCTCCGAAGACATCAATCTTTCTGATCTCCAAAGCCAAGGCTGCTTCCATCCCAATTATGCATGCTTCGTACTCCGCAGTATTGTTGGTTGAGTTATACTTGAGTTTGACGGCTAATGGGGTGGGGACCCCGTCTGGTGCTACGAGAATAATTCCAACTCCGTAACCCATTTGGTTGGCTGCTCCATCGAAGTACATCTTCCACAAATCCTCCTTAACCTCCATTATTCCTTCATCTGGGAACTTGAAGTCTCCCTTGTCCTCAGATTCTACAGCGAGGTCGGCTAAAAACTCGGCGACAGCCCTTCCTTTTAAGGACTTGGCGGTGACATATCTGATGTCGAACTCAGCCAGCATCATGGTCCAACGGGAAATCCTACTGGTCAAGACGGGTTTTTCGAACAGGTATTTTAATGGGTCCATTCGGGATATCAGGATTACAGGGAAGGCTAGCATGTAGTGGCGGAGGCGACGGGTACACCAAACCAAGGCCCAATAGGCCTTCTCCAAGGGCGAATACTTTAACTCATATCCTACCATTCTCTTGCTTAAGTAGTAAATGGCCTTCTCCACGTGCCCCTCTTCTCCTTCTTAGGCCAGCATACATCCCATTGAATCTTCGGATACAAAGAGAAAAAATAACAAAGGTCTCCCAGGCGAAGGTGGCGACAAGACAGGTGGGTTCTGGAGGTAGGTTTTGATTTTGTCGAAGGCTTGTTGACACGGGGTGTCCCAATTGAATCTCTCTCCCTTTCTGAGTAGCTTGAACAGCGGATCGCAGGTCATGGTGAGCTTTGAGATGAAACGACTTATAAATTGTATTCTACCCAGGAACCCTCTCAGTTCTTTCTCATTTTTCGGTGGGTTCATCTCGGTTAAGGCCTTTATTTTGGTAGGGTCCACTTCTATTCCCCTTTGGGTAATGAGAAATCCTAACAGCTTGCCAGTAGTGACTCCGAACGTGCATTTCTGCGGGTTCAGCCTTATCTTGAACTCCCTCAATCTCCCAAAGAACTTTCTCAAAGCCTCTAGGTGCCCTCCCCTCTCCTTGGATTTCACAATCATATCGTCCACATACACCTCTACCTCTTTGTGGATCATGTCGTGCAGTAAAGTGGTGGCAGCCCTTTGATAGGTTGCGCCTGCATTCTTGAGTCCGAATGGCATGACCCTATAGCAATATGTCCCCCACGGAGTGATGAACGTGGTTTTCTCTCTATCCTCGGGAGCCATGAGGATTTGATTATACCCGGAGAATCCATCCATGAAAGATAGAAGTTCATATCCCGCAGTGTTATCAACCAACACGTCGATGTGGGGTAATGGGAAATCGTCTTTAGGGCTTGCTTTATTCAAATCCCGAAAATCCACGCAAACCCTAACACGACCATCCTTCTTTGGGACAGGCACAATGTTGGCAATCCACTCGGGATACTCGGTGACCATCAAGAATCCAGCTCTTAATTGCTTTTCAACCTCCTCTTTTACTTTGAGTGCCCATTCTGGCCTCATTCGCCTCAATTTTTGTTTTATGGGCTTTGAATTGGGAAAGAGAGGGATGTGGTGTTGAACTATCTTTGGATCGATACCTGGCATATCATTGTAAGACCATGCAAAAACATCTTTGAATTCATTTAATAGACTGATTAGTTCTTTACTTTCTTTATTGTTAAGTGTAGAGCCGATGAAGACATTTTGAGGATTGTTCTCATTTCCAAGATTAATTGTTAGGGTGTCCTCAATGATTTTACATGCAGATTCTTTTTCTTTTTCAATTAGTTTTTGCAGTTCAATAGGTATTTCATGATCATCACATTCATCACATTCATTAAGCGCGTTCGAGTAGGCAGAATCAGTCATACTTTCATTGATTTTCTTTGGAGTGATTACAACAGACATAGAAATTGAAAGACGCCTCATTTGGGCCATTACAGACTCTGGGTGTGGGGGGAACCTATCACTAGACTCAAAAACCCACTCCTTCTTGTGCTCTCCTCCCAGGCCAGTAATAAAGCATTCTTCCGGACCTCCTATCTTGGTGATTTCCTCCATCTCTTCTTCCTCAGCCTTCCCTTCCTCACCTTCTTCACTCTCGGCAGCTTCCTCCACTATGCCCTCGACGTATTCACCTTTGGTCTTTCCGGGATCTTCCTTCATGACCTCTGCGTTCCCTTCGCCTAACAGATCTTTCATGGCAGAACCGTCTAGCGTACCAATCCAGTCCTTGGCAGCAACAGACTTTTCAGGCATTTGCAAAAATGGGTCTTTGTACCCAGAAAATTCATGGGAGAAGAAGATCTCGAACCCCGGCTTCATGCATTTGTCTTTTTGGTCCATCCATGGTTCTGGGAAACCGCAAAAGGGGAAATCTTCTCCTTCCTTCACAAAATACCCATTGAGAGTCTTTAAGTAAGGGTCAAGTGGCGCATTGACGTCCTTCTTTTTTGCTCTCAGCTCCTTCTTCGTTGGCTGATACCCTAGACCGTGAGTGTGAGTCTGAGTAGGGATTCTTGGAGCCTCTGGCAGGCCCTGAAGATTCTTCCCCAACCCCAATCTTGGAAAGAAGCCCATTTTCTTCATGATTCCGGCGACGACTGGACTAGTATATTGATCAAAATGGGGTGGTAGGGACTCTCCCGACTTTCCTTCTTCTATCACGCTGATGAACTCGAATCCTCCCATTTTCGCTTCTTCTTCTTGCAGCTGTAATTCTAGGACCGGTGCACTTGACGACGCTTCAGATGAACGAACCCAACTATCTCCGAGGATATCACAGACTTTGTTTTCCCAGACATACTTAACCTTTTGATGGATCGTCGATGGTATAGCGCCCAAACTGTCCAACCAAGGCCTTCCCAGTGGCAGATTGAAAGAAGTGGGGATATCGATGATTTGGAACTCAACTTCTTTGTCCATCGGCCCGATAGCGAGATTAAGAAAGATAATGCCCATGACTGCCCTTTGGGTGTTGTCATATGCCCGGACTTTCTGTTGAGGCGGCACAAAGGAAGATTCATCTAAGCCCATTCGCTTGGCTGTGCGGAAGGGACATACATTAAGAGCAGACCCGTTGTCAACGAGACAAGCGGGCACGGTGTTCCCCAAACATTCAACGATGATATACAGTGGCTTGTTGAGCGTGGGTCCTCCCGGAGGTAAGTCATTCGATGAAAAGGTGATAGCCGAAGTCGGAATTTTGCCGATCAGTCCTACGAGGTCTTCCGGGGTGGTGTCGATAGACACGTCAGCTTGATTCAGAGCGTCTAGGACCGCCTGCCTATGGCGTTTGGAGGCAATCAGCAACCCCCAGACAGTGATGTTAGCCTGAGTCTTCTTCATCTGTTTTAGGACCTGATCCTCTTCTTCTTCTTCGTTCATTTTTCCTTTCCCTTTCTCCAACTCCCTCCCCGGGTGATCTTCCTCTAATTCGTGCGGCTTGAAGTGCCTACCAGATCGAGTCAAATGGTCGATCTCTTCTTTTGCCCAAATATTGTCGGTTTCTGAAACGGTTTTTGAGCCCTCTTTTGCCTCTTCGTCGCTTTGATACCATAGATCATCCTCCCCTACCCGGTCTATGTTCCGATCATTGCTTTCTTGCACCCACCAATCTGACTGCCTTGTCACTTCGTTTTCCCATATCCCTGGCTGGCTTCCAAGCATGCAGATCCCCGAATTTTCTGGCAACTGATAGAACTTCTCTGGCTCTCCGACCTTTTTGATTAACTCGGATGGATCAAATGTTGTTTCTCCCACCCTTAAGAAATAAAGACCTCGTGGTGGTGGCACAACACGATGGTTTGGCAGAGGATTCTTGGTGACATTGGGGGCTTTGACAGGTGGCTCGGATATCACTTTGTTGTCAATGAGGTCTTGGATTTCGTGCCTTAACCTCATGCACCGATCCGTCGAGTGGCCCTTTTGTTGATGATACTTGCAGTAGAGATCTCCCTTGAAGTGTGGTGGGAGTGGACTCGGCGGGGGTCGAGGTTCTAGCTGACGGAGATGCCCTTTCGCTAACAGCCTATCGAGGGCGGTTGATAGTGACACTCCCAAATCCGAAAACTTCCTCAGTGGCTTATCCTCTCCTCCTCTTGGATGGTTTCTGGTGATATCGAATCTTTTCTCCGGCTCGCTAAGTGCATTGACATCGGTGGGGCCAGAGTGACCCCCCGAATGCCCTCCGTTCGATCCATAACTGGGCCTCCGATATCGGTTCTGTGGTTCTTCTTTCTTGATCGTCCCTTCTTGAATTGCATCTTCGATTCTCGTCCCCACGTCGAACACCTCAGCAAAGGTGTTGATTGACTAGAATCTCATCTTTTCCTGGTAAACTGGCTGCAGATTTTTCATCAGCATTCGGATCTGGTCTTTTTCAGGCGGCCTTTGTACCATTTTAGCTGCCTTTCCTCTCCATCGACTTAAATACTCAGCAAATGATTCCTTATTCCCTTGCCTGGTTGTTTCCAAATCTCGGACAGTAACATCCAAATCCTGATTGTATTCGTATTGTGCCACAAATGCCTTAATCACTTCTTCACATACTCTGGTTTTGCTTGGCTCAAGTGTAAGGTACCATGACAGAGCAGCTCCTGTTAAGGTTTGTTGAAATAGGACAGCCATCATGGTAGTGCTCAGTCCACTAGGCTGAAAAGCTCCTATGCACATTCGGACATGACTGCGGGGATTGCCTGTGCCATCAAACTTATCGAAAACTGGCATTTTGAAACCAGCCGGCAGCGTTTCGTGGACTCCGTCATACAATCCTTCCAGTTCCATCAGATAGGTATCCACTCCCTGAGCCTTGCACATTACCCTTTCCAACTTTTCTATCTTCTCGGTCAACAGCTTCTCCTTCTCATCTTTCTCTCTATCCCTGTTGGCTCTCAGTGCATCATTCCAATGTGCCTCTTGATCGTCGAACCAATCTCCGTCTCCTCCTCCCAAAGGCGGATCTATAATAGGTGGAATTACATGCGGCGGGGGCCGGCAATTCAGCTCCTCTATCATTCCCATCATGCGGTTCATGTTCTCGGCCTGTCTCCTCATCTGTTCCGCTTGCTGTTCGACTAGTACCCTCAATCCGGTCATCTCTTCGTTGTTTCTTTCTTCGGCCATGTTAGCGTATTCTCCCCTTACAAGTCTTGCCGTAGGATCCCTGAACCACGCTTGATTGGCTATCTTTGCTCCTACAGCAGATTTTAAGTTTTATTATTTTTTTAGAATACCTTTTTACCTTTATTTTAGCAAAAAACTTTTATTTTGTATGTTATGCGGATGCAAGGCATGTGTGCGTGTGTGCCTACTCTATATGCCAAAAAGAAAAAAAAAAATCCTAATCCTAACACATAAGCACATAATCACATAAGATCTTCACTCATGTCAAGTACGCCAATTTCTCCTTTCATTGTGATCTTTGCTACCCTTTCAAAGGTTGGATATTCGAAAAAATTTCGAAATTTATTTGAAAAGCATTTCTTTAGAACGATGAGATCTTTCAAAAACAATTCTCAAGAATTTTGAATCTTTTATTTAAAAAATGTGGATGTGAAAGCATTTCTCAATGAAGATAATTTGATCGAAATTTTGCTTTAAAATTCTTTTGGAGAGCATTTTTTTTTCAAAAACAAATCTCAAAGATTAGTTTGGAACTTTAATCAAAAGTGATCTCCAAAGATTTTTGAAAGAGCAATTGGAAATTTTGGGATGAAGATTACAAAAATCCACTTGCTTTCAAAAATGGTCTTACAATTCTTTTGGGGTAGAAGGATCACACGATCGGATCATTACCGTACTTTTCATGAATTTGGATGCATACAAGATCAATGATGCTTAACTAAACATGATATAAGAAGTATAATCTTATAATCAAGGTTCGGCATGTCCTCCAAATGTCATGTAACACGAGGAGAAATTGCAAAAAGGTTATTAAAAGATTATACGTCTTTCATCAAGCAAGTATCGTCATCATCTCAAATAATCCCTTCCGGGCATACAAAACTCCTTAGCACATAACCCTAATCAAGAATTGATTTCCTAAAATTGAAAGGTTCTACAGAAACTACTATGCAAAGGCTGGGTTTTGGTCAAATAAGGGACCCTTGACACACACCCGATAGGATGCTTCATATACCAAATCATGGTACGAGATCAAGGGTGATCGCACAGTCCCATGATGACTTGACCGACCGGGTTGCCCCGAGCCTCCAAGGTCATAGTTCCGTGCAATCGTCTGGCTGGACATGCAAGTGAAATGCAACAGGCACACAAAGATTAATAATTTCGATTAAAAAGATGTTTTTCAAGTCTAATCCTCAAATGAACCCAAAATCAGAATTCTGGTCTGCGAAACCAGAGATTCTGGGTTCGATCCCCAGCAGAGTCGCCAGATTGTGGATATCGCAGGTTAACTTGCCCACAACTTTTCTTTCAAAATTCTTTTTTTAAATTTAAATTCAAAAACAAATGAGTCGCCACTTAATTTTTAAAAGGAAAATTAAGAAACCATTTTAAAGCAACCGATCTTTTGCGAAACCAAAGATTAACTAAGTCCGGGGATTATAGAATGAGATAGGAAGGAGCCCGTCGGACTAAAACACCCTCTCTCATCCTATCTTGCGATAGGCCTCTACTCAATATCCTTTTAATCGAATTTATTAATCTAAGCATGCCCTCAACTAATACATATATACATATACATCACAAAAGCATATCCAAAGGGTGTAAAGTTACAATTGACAAAATACCATTCAAAAGCCACATAATTCAAGTAGCAAGCGATGTGATATGCAATAGGGAACAAGTGAACTTACCCGGGATCCAGCAGCGATAGTAAACGTGCAATGCATGCGAATAAAAGAAAATCCTAAAAAAGAGTCTCTAATCACATATACACATAAGGCAAAACCTAATTCTAAGGTGTCGCGCATTAAGTCGAGAAATCAATAAAAATCAAGAAATTAAGATAAGCTAAAGAGGAGTTCTAGAAATCATACCTTAATAGCACTACAAAACAAAAGGTTAGTCCACATGCTTCACATAATAATACGGTATCAAGCAATCAGTCCTAATTCTCTAGCTTATACCTAGCAAGCAATGAAACCCAACCTTATCCAATTACTAATTCTAATTATGAGCATTAATGTACATGAATGAATGGATGTGAACAAGGATAAGACATGGATTTATTCGCTAATTTGGGTCACCTAGCCTCTGGATTTAAGCTAAGTTACCATTATTCAAAGTATGATTTGGGTCCTAAGGCATTAAGAGACCATTTGAGTTGAAATAAGTAAGATTAGACAAAAATAGTAGCAGTTTTTTATGAATTACAGAGAGCAGACCAGATGTTCAAAGATAGAAATAAAATACTTTCAACGGTTGGATCTGAATGATTTTTGGATATGTTATGCCTCTGTGAGTCTAGTTTCTAACCCAAAAAGAAAATCAAGGTTTGAACGGTTAGATCTCCGGGAATGTAGAAAACACTAGGCATCACTCAGCACTTTACAACTCTCTGTCCAGAAATCTTGTATGATTTTTTAAAAATAGTAAAAAAAATCCGAATTGCTTTGTTCTTTTTAGGGTGACTTTCTAACACATTAAACTTCATAGAAAATATTATTTGGAGTCACAAACACTTTATTAGAACTCTGATTTAATTGTTTCAAAAGAGTGTCACTGTTCTGAAACTATTCTGAAATTCTGGACAGATTGTATTTGTGTCACAAAACTCATGATCAAACCATCCTAAACATGAAACCACCTTAAAACAAAAATTACAGTGGTAGAATACCGTGTTATTGACACTTTCCCGTTGGTTTCACTTGATTTCAACGGTTAGATTTCGAACTAAAAATCTTTGATCAAAAACAGTTTGTGGATTCACTGTTTTTATTTTGCTAGTTCAACTTTTATTTGGTAACTCCAACTATTAAACCATGAAGTTGAGTTGAACCAAACCACTTCTCCTACCATTTGATGGCCATTAGAGACTACAAACCTTTATTCTTCATAGATTTCAAATGAAATATGGATAGACTTCATGAAATCTATAAGATAAGGAATCTAAACCATGGAGATGGGTTTAGACTCAAAACTACATTCTCCTACCATTTGATGGTCATTGGAGAGGGAGACTTGACTATGACTCATGAGTCCTAAAGGAATATAGAAGGGATTCCTCAAGACATCAAGTTTAGAAGATCCAAATCATGAGTATGGACTTGGATCCTCTTATGAAGTGGTTATCAAACTTTGACTCCTATGTGAAGCACAAGCCTACATGGGATTCAAAAGATCATGCTCAAGAGATCAAAAGAAATATTGAAGATCTCCAAGACCTTCAAGAGAAGAGTATAAACAAGAAAATGGAAAAAAGTAATATGGAAACAAAAGAAACTCCTAAGTTTACTTGATAAACAAAGAAAATAGTGAAAGATTTTAGGATTAGAGATTTTAAGAGAAGAAAGGATAAGCCAATAATTTATGGTTAGAGGATCACCTCCAAATTATCCTCAAAGTT
Organism: Hydrangea macrophylla; assembly: GCA_033977485.1. Classification (NCBI taxonomy): domain Eukaryota; kingdom Viridiplantae; phylum Streptophyta; class Magnoliopsida; order Cornales; family Hydrangeaceae; genus Hydrangea; species Hydrangea macrophylla. The sequence goes on along the minus strand of CM066999.1, from coordinate 40,788,744 downwards.
TTCTTTTCTTTGAAGATCTTCCAAGCTCTTCTCTCTAATTCTCTAAACACTCTCTTTTCTCTCTAAAAAATGTTGGTGTAAGGAAGTATTTTTGCATGTGCTCTCTCTCCCAATATGTTTCTTGGTGTTCCTCTTGGTCTCCCTTCTTTTAGGAAGATCCCTTCTCTTTTATAAGCAAAATTACCAGGTATTTTTGGTGAATTTCGGAGCAAAAAACAGGTGTAATTCTCTCATTTGGTGGCACAATGTGTACTTTCTGAATTTAGACAGACTGCTGTCCAGCGCGGCAGTCCAGATACTGCCGCGGCAGTCCGTGACTGCCGCTGCGGCATTTCATGACTGCCGTTGCGGCACTTCATGACTGCCGCGCGGCATTCATCAAATGCCGCGGCCATTAATGGATTGCCGCATTTTTGTCAGTCTTACTTTATCAGTTTTTTGTTCTTATTCGCATACGCATACGTATTGCTCTGCAAAATACAGACTTTAAAAGTGAACGGCAGTCAGAAATCTGTGGCGGCACTCGGTGAACGCCGGAACGGCACTCTCTGACTGCCGCGCGGCAGTCACTGAGTGCCGCGGCAGCCCGCCGTGTGCCGGTTTTGGCTAAAATTCCCCCTTTTGAATTTTTCTTTTTTCAAAACAAAATGATCCTTGAGGATATTTTCCAAAAATCGTGTTTTATACCTGAATTCTCCTAAATACCTGGTATTTTCTCTTTTCTGTGAAATTTTACCGCGTTTTAGAGAACTTTCTGAAGAGCTTGGAATACTTCGAATCTTCCGATCCTTGTCATCATCGGACTTGGAGGTGACACTCTCCAAAATTCGACGGTCGGTCAAAATTGGGGTGTCTACAGTAACGATATCGACAAATCAAACCCTAAATGTTCTGACATGCTGTTTAAGTGTTTAACAAATTCATGTGCAACAAAAGAATGTGTTGAACCTGAATCTATTAAAACATACGCCGGGTGTGAGCAAATGAGTAATGTACCTGATATCACGGAATCAGTAGCTACAGCATCCCCCGGTGTTAGTCGAAAGTATCTTCCTTGTCTTTGTTGAGGTCCTTTCCCTTTATCCACACTTGTCCCTGGTTTTGCCGCAGTTGAAGCTACAGAACCTGTTCCTCGTTGTTGTCTTGTTGGGCAATCTTTTGCTTGATGTCCAGGCTGTCCACATTCGAAACATTTTCCTCTCATGTCTGGATTGATACTCCCCATACTCTGAGTTCGAGCTTGTGGGCAATTTCTCGCTATATGGCCCTTTTGCCTGCAAATATTGCACACTAGTGTCAAATGGCATACTCCCTATTGCTGACGGTTGCACGTTGGACATAATGGGCGACTCTCCCCAGATAAGGAACTTCCCCTTTGAACTCCTGAGCTAGAACTGGAACCTCGCGAGAACGGCTTCTTAAAGAACCCTTATCCTTTGCCTTTTCCCTCACTTGGCCGCTTATTCTGTTGGCTTTGTTTGTACTTCTCAATATCCCTTTCTGCTATCAAAGCAACATCTTGTACATCGGCAACTTTTCGAAGTTGATGTGTATCCACTCAGCTTCTAATATTATCCCGTAAGCCTTCTTCAAATTTCCGTGCCCTATCCACTTCCCTTGGTACTGTTCGATGTGCAAACCGAAGTAGGCTATTATATTTTGCTGCATACTCATTTACTGTCATGTCCCCTTGTTGCAGATTTGCAAACTCTCGGCCCATCTGGGTCTTGACGGATGCTGGAAAGTACCGCTTATAGAAGACCCTTACAAATCTGTCCCACGTCTCTGGTGCCCCTTGTTCAATCACATTTACCCACCAGTTCGGGGCTTCACCTTTCAAAGTATCAGTAGCACACATTATTTTCTCCCCATCTGTACACTCCACCGTCCGAAAGATACGTTCCATATCCATTACCCAATGATCAGCTTGTGATGGATCTGGGCCTCCATCAAATTGACTCGGTTTTCTTTTATAAAATTGCTCAATGACTCCCCGTTCGGCCCGTGGTTGTGGGTTTGCAGGTCTATCACCACCCATTCGATCACTTACTGCCCTTACGAAATTACTTACCACTTCCTCTAAGTGATCCATCATCGAATGAGGTGAACGTTCCCGATTATGATCCATTTTCTTACCTGTCAGTCAATTGACATAAATATATTGCATGCTATGCCAATATGTTATATAACAACATAGAAACAATTATTCATATGCATTCATGAAATGCATTTACATGCTCGTTATCTACGCGTACTCTCAATCGTCGTCTCTCGTACCCAAGGCTCTAAACCTAATGCTCTGATACCACTAAATGTCACGCCCCGGAACCACTCAGATGACCCTAGGACACGTGGCACGCCACCAAGGCTTAACCCCAGTCATTAAAGTTCCAAAAATAAATTTAAAATAAACTTAAACCAAAGAAGCTCAACAATAATAATAATAATAATAATAATAATAAAAAACAAAATCCTGTCTTTGCAATTAGCCAAAACCTTGTTTTAACAAGTAATAAATTCCCAAATAATATTACCAAATCATAGTCATGAGCTCCCAAAGTCCAAGCAAGAGTTTTTAAATACTTTAAGAGGAATACTAAATATAACAATTTACAACCAACCCAATAAATAAATCTCCAAGTTCAAACGTCCCAATCTAATAACATTAGCCATAGTAACACTACGATCAAACAATCCCAACTAAAGTATGCAGCTTAACTAGAAATATTACATAAGCTTAAACCAACCAAAGTATGACTCGTACCACAGTCCATATTAAAACCGATTAATTACAACTATATTACAAGCTTTAAACTAAAAAAAACAGGTAACTATTAACAAAATTTACAACAACTTCCCAAAACTTCGCCAAGCCACTCCCCAGCTCACTTCCCCGATTCCTCGCCACGATCACCTACGATGGTTATTCAATAATCATTACAATATATAAGCTATATGCTTAGTGAGTAATGCTAATCATGATTATGGATAATAAACATGCTCAATTCAACATATTACAAATAGCTATAGTCTCTGGCAATTACTAGTTCACTCCCACCACTACCGGCTAGCCCGCGGCTCCACTCCCTAAGCCCACGTGGCTAGTCATGACCCACGCCCTCACACGTGCGGTCCCATAGGCCTCTGGCGGCCGTGGTCGTCACCACAAAGATTACCTCATGGTGGTATAGAACTAGCAATTTCCATTGACCCAAATAGGCAACTCAACATGCTCATTTAATCATTACACCGTGCTTTCACAATCAAATTGGGCCTAATTTAACCACATGAATTTTGCCCAATAATAATCTAAATAAATTAGGTTAAGCTAATTAGGCATACTTTGGCATCACAATTGAACTCAACATAAAAATCATCCAAATATCAAAATTAACATCACTCACCTCTTGGGTTTCGCTCCTAATCTTGAAATTAAAGACCTATTAAGAACCAGGTACAAATCTTATATAAAAATTATAAGTTATGAGCTAAAATCCCAAAATGGGTCGCAGAAAAACTGTCACAGAACTCAATAAAATTAGTACCAATAGATTAGACTCACCCCCAAGAGTCCGAATATGTAGCCTGTTTTAAAAACCAATATTGTTCGGCACATCAATCGGCGTCGAAGACGTCACCGTCAAACCTATAACTCTCGTCTTCTGTCTCTGTAATGTATTCTAATCCTAAAATAAAGTAACTAAGGATGAGAAGTCATCCTTTGATGTGGCTTGTTTATATAACTTTTTCATTTTTATTATGAAACCCCCACTAGTTTGCTAGTTTTGTAATTACGCCCCTATTAATTATGAAACTGTATTAAAACTATCCCAAATCTAAATAGGTATTTGTCTATGTCTCGCATGGGTCTCATAAGTGGTCCCATATAATTATATAAAGTTGCTAATTAGCCTACTAATTATATAACGTGTTCAATTCGTGCTCACAAAGGTACCCCTAATTGACCCCAAAAGTGGCCATCATCTAACAACATGATATTACTAGCAATAAAATAATAAATCATTTAAACCTTAATAAACATATAGGCACATAGGGTGTTTCACATATTATTGTCTCATCTCAAGTGGGACCCATCAACATATATATTCCAACTTGGGATTGCCATAATGCCACAAATGGGTTCCTAACTGGACACCCATAAACAACTTAGTGGGTTAAACTCACTTCCAATATGTGTCACGTAACACTATAATTATCATTAACTCATGATTATGCATGCTAAAGCAATAATAAATATAAACCGCGAGAGCGGGTGTCACGTCTAGAGTTTGTTATGGTAACAAAAAAAAGAGGTTTATTAGCAAATTGGTGTCCTCAAGAACAAGTACTTAATCACCCGTCGATAGGAGGGTTCTTAACACACTGTGGATGGAATTCCACGTTGGAGAGTATATGCGGAGGCGTACCGATGCTCTGTTGGCCTTTTTTTGCAGAACAACAGACTAATTGTTGGTATTGTTGTTCTCGACTGGGAATAGCTATGGAGATAGAGAGTGAGGTGAAGGGAGAAAATGTTGAGATTCTAGTGAGAGAATTGATGGATGGAGAGAAGGGGAAAGAGATGAAGATGAAGGCTATGAAGCTGAAGAAGTTGGGTGAAGAGGCCATTGCTTGTCCAGATGGGTCATCAGTCATCTTATGTGAATTTTGAGAAAATGGTCAACTTTGTTCTCCTGAATAGTAAAACTGGTTCAGATTAGTTTTACTATCTATGATGTGGTAATAATCTATTCTGAAATTGGTAATTTGATTTAGTGATGTATTGTTAATTTGAATATCTTTGTTTGGTTCCAATTTTTTTTTTTGGTTATATAAGAAAAAGCCCAAAAGACAAAGAAGTTGGTTAGGGGAGAGAGTGGCATTATATCACTGATTTCTCTGTCGAGGAAAATACTATTACTATTGACTAAAAAAATTTCCTACTTGATATGAACCTCTTGTTTATATATCAAATTTGAATTGTTAATTGTACATTAAGATAAAGAGTTAGGTACAACTTATAAAAATACAATACTATTTTGAAATTTAATTGATAAGCAAATGCAAGTATTACCTATGTGAATACTACATTGACTAATCACAATGTGGTGTATATCAAAAGAATTGTCCCTAAATGAAAAACTAATTCTATATCTGGGGAATGAAGGTTGCCATCTCAATTTGTACAAGAAAGCTCGTTTTGATCTATGAGGAATTTACATTTAGAAATAGGGTTAAATACATTTTATACCCCTATAGTTTGGTCCTTGTATCATTTTAGTCCCTACAATTTAAAAAATGTCAATTTGATCCTCAAAATTCCTTAATTGGTTCAAGGTAGTCCTACCGTCTACATCCGTTAAAAACAACTCACGGCCAAACGCACGTGACACACACATGCAGGAAATTAAAGGCCAAATGTGGAATTTTACACCCTTCCCAGTACCAGACTGATATAGATATATCATATATGTATATCTACACTCTTGGCCCAGAAAATAGAGAGAGAAACTGAGAGCAAAAGAAGCTGAGTGTAGATATACTTCTATCTCAGCCGAAGAAAGAAAAATTCGTATATGTATATACATATATCTATATACATATGCACAAAACAAGTATGAAAGAGAGATTGGGGAGAAATTATCAAAAAAAAAATTGGACAGAAAAATTAGCAATTTTTAGATCCTTCCTCTGGTCTTTGCCAAAAAAAATTAAATCCTTCATTTTATGGCAGGAATTACCAATTCCCATTAGCCCTACAACCTCTTCAAAAACCTCCCAACCAAGACCAACCATGTCCATGCAAATAAAACCCAAACCCATATGTACCCAATTCACAAAATCTACCACACACAATTTCAAGAACAAAAGAGGTCCAGTTCTTCATCAAAGCCAACAACGATGACGATTCCGAATCCAAATCTGAATCTGAGTCTCAGTCTGTTAGTACTCAACAAGGACCTTCAAATGAGCCATAATCAACAAATATGGATAGTTATCAAAATTGGGTCTGGAAATCAAGAAGGCCATGAAGGAGAGAGAAGAGAAAGAAGCCAAAAAGGGCGATTTTTGGGGCAGAGTTGTTGAATAGATAAGGGAGAACGAGTGGTCGGGGTTATCGCCAGGTCGTGTGTTATTTTGCTTACTGTTAATGATGTTTTGGTTGAACTGTCCTATCGGGGCTTCGCCGGAAAAGGGGTTCAGGATTTCTACACTCCGCTTCTCTTGCTCTCTGTCTCAATTTTTCTGTGCCAAGAGTATAGATATACATATCTATTATATATATATACATATATAACACTAAAAAGTGTTGGTGCATGTGTGTGTCACGTGAGTTTGGCCGTGAGTTTTTTAACAGATGTAGACGGTAGGACTACATTGAACCAATTAAGGAACTTTGAAGACCAAATTGACACTTTTTAAACTATAGGAACTAAAATGATACAAGAACCAAACTATAAGGGTATAAAATGTATTTAACCCTTTAGAAATACTTGATTTTCCCTCTCCTTTTATCATCTACGGCTTAGACAGGGCCGGCCTGTGACCAAGCAACGCAAGCGGTCGCTTTGGTCCCACCTTCCAATAGGACCCTCATTTTAACCATTAGGCTATGATATATCTATATAATATTGGGGCACAAACCTTTTTGAGCCAAAAACAAATCTAAACCGTCCATCATGGAAGATAATTTTAGATTGTCCGATCATTTGTTAACACATGTCCATCTCCTTCACTCTTTTGTCAATGTTTCGCTCTACCATGAGCATAGGTCCACGATTCCACTCAGGCACTCTCTCCTCACTTCACTATCTCTCCTCACTTTCCAAGGGGATTTTGAATTTCAAAACACTCCCCCATTACTTCTCTCTCCCCTTACCCCACTGGATTTTTGCTCTCTTCTCTCTTTACAAATAACACTTCTCCTCCCTCTCTCTGTGTCTAAAAAATAAATCCTAGCGCCTCTAGATCTAGCACCACACTGGAGCCACCACACGGCCACCTCCTCTGAATCTGACTCTCTTTCTCGGTGGTTATGTACGATTCGAAAGCCAAAAAAGGCAGACCACACTCACAGCTCGCCCACTATGAATCCCATGCGCTCGGTTGAGTTCAAATTTGTCTTGGGAGGAGAAAAACCGTCCTCCCTTTTTAGGCAGATTACATATCTTATACAATGTATACCTATGTTTATGTAAGTACATATATCTCTGTAAGATGGAAAACTAAACCGCAAAAGAAGAGAATACTAAACAAAAAGGGTAAAATGAGATGAATATAGATTCACATCAAACAAAAATATATTCAACCCTCCCCGTCACGAGCATTTATCGGTTGCTCAAGAACATGAGCAAACCAAAACCCATAATGAAAAGAAGCAAAAAAAACAAGAAAAAAGTGTAACCCTAGAACCACGAGACAGATTGTGCAATTGAAAAGAGAGAGAAGCTGCTGCAAACCGCCGGGGGATCAATTGCAGGCTATTAACGCGGTTCAAAGCAGGTTTCGTGTTGGGATTGCCAGCCCTAATTCGGAATTTCATCTGAATGAATTTCCTCAGTCTATTTACCGATTGTAGGCACATATATAAAGGAACTTAAAAAAGCTTCCCTTCCAATCCCACAAATTCCACAATTTTCATTCAATAGATTTGGCTCTACTTTATTAAGTTTATTTCACGCTTGGGAAGGAGAAATAAAGGGAGAAGGAAAATTATTCCCCCAGTATTATCCTCTACATGCTTTAATAACACTAATAATCAAAACTTTTAATCTGTTCGTACTATTATATTTTCTCTTCAATTTTTCTCATTGATTTTTCTAGTTAATCAACACAGAAAATGTTTTTCTCACGATTGTCTTTTCCTCTTCTCACTAAATCCATCAAGCAAACAAAATTTTGAAATGCAAACCACAAGGAAAAGATGGAATTTCTTCCCAACAAACCTCAACCAAACTTTTTGAGGATCCATCGGTGATCAGCAAGCAAGACCACCATGCAGGTTTAGGGGAAAAGAACAAGGAAAGGTAAAAAGAAGTAATCAAGCAGGGAATGTGGGAATCACCTACTTTATTTCCATGAAGATGATGACCTTGATAAGACTCACTGTGTAAACCCTAGACATAAAGAATTGTAAGAGCTAATTGCACTTTGCACCCTTTTACTTTTTAAAGTAGACACACTGGAATTTGGACTCTCTACTTTATGTTATTTTGCGACTTTGTTTAAAATCTGTCATCAATTATATAAAACAAACATTCAAAATGATAGGATTCTGACGGATTTTAGTAGAAGGAACAAATTGACGCAATAGAAACTTTAGGGTATCTAATGTGTCAACTTTTAACTATAGGAACCAATGTGACACCAAGTGTAAAATTAAAATTAAGGTAATAGATTAAAATTTCTTGCAGCAGAAAAGGTAATAGATTAAAATTTGAAGCAAATAACTTCATTTCTCATTCATAACCCCCAAAAAATATGATGACGTAAACTCAGTAGCCTGTGTGTCAAATTACAAAGGATGGATCAGTTATCCAGGCCATGTGAAGCATATACCAGCAAGCAATTGCTCATATGTGTACATATAAAACAATTGCCGACTTAAAATACGCCAACGTAAAAGAGAGCTAAAGCATTTGGCTACTAACCATGGTTGTATCAACATTATTTTGGGTAAATGAATTCTTAACCCAAATTTTACAGTACCAAGCGCCTATCCAAAGATGTGTAATGCAACAACCACAAGGTATAAATTATCATTGTGCACGTATACTTTGGGGAGAACTATAAACTTCTTGGCAAAAGAACAAGCTGAAAATGTTGCAGAAAACCTAAAGAGAAAAACTCAGCTCCTTGAATGTCTGATTCAACAAGTTATGAGCCTACAACAAAAATACCCACAAGATAGTCAAGACTAAAAGTTTCTACATGAATTGGTTAGTTAAAAACTACCCGCTCCGTTTGGATTGAGAGAAGGGAGAGAATAGAACAGAAATTAGGGTTCTCTCTAACCTGCCTGGATAGAGAAGAGAGAAGAGAGAAGATAAAGGGAGTACGACTTTTCTCAGTTTGGTTAGCTTTCATAAGACAAAAAAAGAAAAGGAAGTTTTTAGAAGCAGTTTACTCTTTCACCGCCGACTAAACTAATGATACTTCGTTAGCTTGACATGCACATTTTCTTGGATATAGTGGTGTTTTCAAAGAACACTTTAATTCTACTCTTCTCTTCAAATCTCTCCAATTTTGAGAAAAACAGAACTTTTCCCCCTTCCTTTCTATCCACTTCTCTTCCCTTTCAACTTAACTTACCAAACCAGAGAAGTAGAAACAAAGGGGTTTCCTTTCTCTTCTTTTCTCTCCACTTCTACACACACAATTGAAGTCTCTAAACAAATTGCTTCAATCCTTTAATAATCTTCAAGTTATACTTACTAGTTGTGTTTCCCGTCACGGAACTGAGCATTTTTTGATGACTTGAAAGTTTCCAAAAATTCTTGAGACTTTCGTACTTCTTGTTTCTGCCTTGACTTGTCCCATTTGTGTTCAGCAGCCAGTATCTGAATTATGCGCGGCAATGCCCTGTGTGCTGCATCAGTGTCAAGAAATGCAAGCCGAGATCTCCTGGCAATGAAATCTACAGCGGATTCACAGTACTCGTTTCTCGCACAGTATGCAACCTCGGCTTCTAGAAAGGGATATCCATGGGCAAGTCTCTTCCCCAAATTTTCATTCTACATATTAGAACAGATTAGAAAAGTCATTGGCAGAAAGAGCAAAACTAGTATCAAAACGAAACTCCATCCAATGTATCATCATCATCTAAAAGATCCGTTGTATAAAACCGACTTTCTCCTTGGTTGCATGGGGGCAAAAGCAACAAAGGCTCGAATCATGGTTGTTAGAAACTTAGAATCAGTCAATTCACGAGTCGATTTGAGTTTCATACAGTACATAAGATTCATGAGTTGATTTGAGTTTCATACAGTACATAAGATTCACGACATAGTTTTGAACTTTGAAGTCAAGTTTTCAGTAAAGAACTCCCAATATTTTGAGCCTTGATATTGCATGAAACTTGAGGCTGAAGATTCACAATTGTGCTTCACACTTACCAAGGCATGAATGTGAATATCACCCTTGTGCCTTGAGAAATTTGTTTTCTTTGACCTTTATGCCCTTCACCAATCACAATTATAATATACTAAATCAATTTACGTAATATAAAAAGGGAAATTTGGTGAGTCCTCCCTCATTTTGAGGTGGTACAAGCAAAACCCACACCTTTTGTCTTTTTAAGCTTAGGTCATTCGCTACTTTTTTTTTATACCAATTAAAGTCCTTCCGTCGCCCTTTTTTTTCCTTTTTTTTTTGTCCAAATATTTTTACCCTCTGCCTGTAAAAAATGTGCCAACAGATAAAATAATCTGTTTGGCTAACACATATACACTTTAGACAACCATAACTTTCTTATTTATTGGCCATTTTGGGAGATTTTTTTTACTTAAAATTTCTTTTCTTTTTTTAAGATCTATGCACTGGTCTTGCTAATTTTTCAAAAACAGCTAATTTTGAGCCTCAAATTAACTTTTTGGGAGATTTTATCTGTCAAAATCTGATATAAATAGATCATATTGTCTGTTTGAAAATTTTCAACTTTAAACGGTCACAAATTTCTCATTTTTGGCCTCTTTGAGTGATTTTTATTTATTATTAAAATTTTTTATTTCATGTATTTTATCAAGATCTACGCAATGGACTTGAAAATTTTGCAAATGCAGGTAATTTTGAGAATCAAGTGGCAAAAACAGAAAATCTGATCCAAAAAGATAATATTATCTGTTTGAAAAATGACAAGTTTAGATGGCCACAACTTTCTCATTTTTGGCATTTTGGGTGATTAATTCTTTTTGATTTAATGTATTTTTTTTTAAATCTACGCATGCGTTGGGCTTCCCAATTTTGTAAAAAAAGGTAATTTTGTGCCTCAAACATTGAAAACAGATAATTTGATCCAAACAGATGTTTGAAATGTGAACTTTAAATGGCCATAACTTTCTCATTTTTTTGGCCTTTTTGATTTTTTTTTTTTTAATGTATTTTTTTTTCGAGATCTACACATTGGACTTGCCAATTTTGCAAACACGGGTAATTTTGTGCCTCAACGAGCAAAAACATGTAACCTGATTCAAACAGATAATTTTATCTGTTTGAATTAAACTGCCATAACTTTCGCATTTTTTGGTCTTTTTGGGTCATTTCTTTTCTTTTTCTTTTTTCATGTATTTTTTCGAGGTGTATAGATCTACGCATGCCAATTTTGCAAAAGGAGTATATTTTTATAAGATTCATGCAAAAAATTACATTTTTGCCTTCCTTATTAAATTTTCTATTTTTTTTTCCCCAAGATTCATTGTCAATATTGATCTCGTGTGATAGATCTCGTTTTTCTGAATCCAAGACATCAAATTTTAGAAAAATGGGATTTCTACACTAAAATTTATTGCGGTTTTAAGTTTTTTAGTCACTGAAGAGTATTTTTGACCAAAACGAGTGCAAAGGACCTAATGAGTTAAAAAAAACATGCGTGAACTTTAGTTAGGTCGTATTTGTTTTCAGGAGTTGTGGCAGAGGCGCCCATTTAAAATACTAAGTGCAATAAAATATTTAACATATTTAATTATCTAATGAAAATTTACTATGTATTCATTAGAGAATTAATATAATGTCTATTTTATTCTACGTTTTTTGTAATAAGTCTAGCTCGTGAAAATTCTTAGTGTTAAGTCCATAAAGTTTTATTACGACATATTTGCCCATAATGTATATATATACATATGATTTAAAAACACCCAAAATTAAGGGGTTTTAAAATTTAAATACCATACATACATACAGAATAATATATCTATATATATACATACTCTCTCTCTCTCTCTCTCTCTCTCTCTCTCTACCCAGTTTCTTCTCCTCCCTCCTCAACCCCAATTTCATCTCCACCGGCCACCCACCTCCAACCCCACATCACCACTGCCGACCACCAGCCCCCCTAGCTAGCCGCAGCCTCCAGCGCCCCCCAATCCACCACCTCCTCCTCAACCCCCATTTCATCAAGCTGCACAGATTGAATCAATTAAAACACCAAAAAGCCAAGGATTCAACGGATCATGGCTGTTTTCTGAGAAAAATTGAGAAATAAAAAATGCTAACACCTCCAATACAGTACACTATTTGAAGGTTGTTTTTGTTTTCATATCCATAGATTTGTCGGATCCTCTTGAAAGATCTCATGGTGCTTATCCCCCCATCTCACAGTCACTGTTGATGACTGGGTTTTCTCTTTGATAATTTTTGTTCTTTATGATTTTTTGTAGTGTGAAATTTGACACTCATATTTTTTGTTCAAAGACTGTGCAAAATTGTATAATATGTTGTGGTTCAAAGGCTGTAGTGTAAAATTTAACACTCATGTAAAGTGCTAGTTATAATATTAAATTTTATATTGTAAATAGCAAGAGTCTTATAGTGTGAAAATTCAAATTGAAATTCATAATTTGTTTCTAATAGTGTGAAATTTCATATTAGAATTCATAATTTGTTTCTTATAGTGTGAAATTTTATAATATAAATAGTGGTGCAGTACGAAATTTCACACTTATTGGATTTCAGGGTAACCTAAGTGTGATATTTATCAAGTGGAATACACTCAACCAGAACATTGTCGAAAACACTCATGAAATTTAACACTACCTTATGTCTAATTATTCTTTGCTGATTTATCTTCACCTAGAATTGTCAGTGTGAACTTTCGCATTATCAAACTAATCATTGTCAAATACATTCATGAAATTTAACACTTCAGTCTGATGTAAAAACAACACTGGTAAAAACACCAATCATCTTATTCGGGTATTGTCAGTGTGATCTTTCACAGTATAAAATTTAACATTGTCAAAAACGAAATTTCATACTACCATTAGTCGAAAACATTATAGTGTGAAATTTCGCACTGTCAAATGCATATAATGCAAAAACTTCAATCCAAAACATAACAGTGAGCCCAAACTCGCTTATGATGCGATATCTTGATTGAATATCAAATACACTGTGAATGAGAAATGGTGAACCTCATTTGTAACAGATTTATAAAGTAATATCCTAAAATATTGGAATATCATTTCTATATAAATTGTAACCAATATCAATTGGGATTTGATAAGATTTGGTCATATTTGGTAACTGATTCAATCGTTAATTCTGTATTAAAATATATGTATATACATACAGTTCCATATATATAGGTTAGGGGTAGAAAAGTCATCTAATAATTCCATAATAAGATATTTTGGATTAGCTCTAACAACAATCACAATCATAGGACCTATTATTATGAAGTACCAGTTGGTGGACCTATTATAAAAAAAACCTTGGTAGAATGGGACTTTTCACCATATTTTTCTTCATTATATAATACTGGAATATGTAATAAAAACACATTACCTTGTTTAATACGTAAATAGAGTAAAGCAAAGGTTCCCAATTTTCTATCATAAATTTTGGTTCCGAACTGATGTGGCACTGGACTCATCTAAACTAACTTCAAATACGATTTAGATGGTTCCATTAGGAATTTAGGACCATTATAATTAATATTATTCATAATAACATATAATACTGTTAAAATATCTTCCATAACCATATATTTAGTATAGACTGATACGTTTATTATTTTTTCATTGCCTAATAACGTTTAATGTTGAGCGATACGTTTATTATTATTTTGTCACCATAATCAACTTTGAAATTCAATTATACAATATCCAAACACCATACACTACCATCTTCGCCTATGACCTGTAATCATTTCTTGCATAATCAATGATGAACAATCACAAAAGCAAAAGCATAAGATATCCCTAACAGGAAACCATGTATGAAGGCTATGAAGCTATTCAAATCCAAGTGACAACCAATCAGGCTACAAAAGAAATTGCAAATGAAATGTAGTATACTAGTATCAAACGTAGGCAAACCTGAGCTATGGTGGCTACTCGTTCAGCTGAAGTACCATATGAACGAGTCAAATGCTTCGCAACAGCAGTGTCCATTACTCCAGGAACAACTTTACCACTGTATGTCTTCTTCATGCGTACGTATTGTTGAGCAAGCACAGTGAAAGATGCTGGGTCCCACCTATCTCCACCAGTAAGTCGCAGATTGTACGTTAAACATTTATTTGCTGGACTCAGTTTTCCAGACTTTATAGCTGCATCAACTGCATCTTCTGCCATGCTGAAACTTGGTCTAGTAAGCACAAAACAGATGTACAGGAAAAGAGAAGCTCAATGAAAATAAATCAACTTGCTAAAAAAGCCCCCGTTTTAAAGTTGATTTATTTGTAATCAGAGTTTCTTAAATTTGGAACTTCAAAAAAAGGCTTTGTTTGGTTCATGGATTTAGTGAGGGAAAGGGAAGAAAACAATGAGGAAAACACTTTCCTCTGTTTGGATAATAAGGAAATAAATAACAAGAATAACAGGAACGAAAAGAAAATATAATGAAAATTAAATTACAAATTTAGAATTTAGTGAGTCACTTAATTCCTCTTTATTGAGTTCCCAAAATATCATGAAATTTTCCATTAATGTTATTTAAGCATGGAGGAAAGCACTAGGGAAAACACAAGGAAAATGGTTTTCCTTCCTGTTTTCTTTCCTTTTCCTTCTCTAAACCCGCAAACCAAACAGAGTCTAAAGGGGCAATTACAAGTGAAAGCTCCATAATACGTAATTACACATTCATAGAGTATTGTACATCAAGAAGGAAATATCTGTCTGGGTTTATTGTCAGCAGCCAGAGACTGACACATATTCAAGAAGTTGACAATAATTGCGGATTACCAGAAGTAATGTTACCTTCTATACGTAGTCCACTTTCCACCAGTAATTGTAACTAAACCAGGATAATCTTCACATACAACATGATCTCTGGAAATGCTCTCTGTGTTCTTTGCCGTTGGATCCATTGCCAATGGACGAATACCACTCCACGCAGAAAGAACATCTATCCGGCGTACCTACATTGTCCTGACATATGTTAGTTAGATAAGAAGAAAAAAGAGATGAGAAAGACGCCTAGACCGAGACACCTTAAGTCTCCATTAGGTTTGCGGATTTAGAGAGGGACAACAAAAGGAAAACTAGTTCCCTTGTATTTCCTCCATGCTTAAGTAACATTAAAAATATATTGACACTTAGAGAGAGGGAGTCATAACTTCTAATTTATTTCTCACTATATTTGCTTTTACTTCGTATTTCCTCACTACTTTCCTTATGAACCAAACAAAGATGAGAGTTTTCCTTTCCTTTCCCTCGCTCAATACTTGAGCCAAACGGAGGCACAGAGCCTAAATGCTTCATGTCTGGGGTATTTAAATACATCAACATATTGTCAAATACAGACATTCAGAAGACAGATAATCAGTGAGAACAAAAGTTTAGCTGAAGCCACAAACACTCGATACTTAACGGTATCTGTTGAAACATTGTATAAAGAAAATTTATTAAGTCCGTCAACTACAGTTGAAATGCAACTGTACACCCAAATATCTTAGATTGCACGAGACCTAGAGCACAAGCTGACAGAATCAAGTCAAGTCTTAATTTTTTTTTTATATTCAATCATATAAGAAAACAAAGACCATACCATCACACTCCTCAATCACAAAATGGACAAGTACCAAGGTATTTCTTCTGCAAATATCTAAGGGTATTTATAAGCATACATGCTGATATGCAAGAATTTCAATATTAAATGAGCCCCCACCCAAGCAATCACATATGCACCCATGAAGTTCAAACATGCAAATATTTGTACAGGGCATCACTTCAAAGAGTTAGACAGCACACGGATTTCAATAGACCAACATGCCAAGATGTACTTGTGTGTCTCATATGTTATGTGTCAGAACAAAATGTAACATATTTGAATACGGCAAATTCCGCACTCAGAACATGGAGTCTGTAATTTTGGCTCTTTTCCATGAGTCCCTTGAATCACCATGTCTACAACTGGAAGACTACAGATCGTGCTTCAAGGACATGTTGTCAACCATCTCAGTTCCCAACTTAGTGTGGTAAGTGGAATTAGAGAGCTAAATGACTAGGAATGACTAGGTTGGTTCACACATACACTATCAGATTTTATTACAATTAAACTTGATTTTTCAATCAAAATCAACCTTAAGCATTCAAATCGTTACCTAGGAAGCACCGGTGCCGGGGCGGGGATACTGATACGGGGACACGGGTACGGGAGATTCGCCAATTTTCCAAAAATCAAGGGTGTGGGTGCGGGGGACTTGTTATAAATTATTAAAAATATGCTTTTAAATACTTTTATAAGCTATACGTTCTCTAAACTTTTGTTATGCAATTAAGATGAATAACAAGCATAAATAAGTAATACTCCCTCCGTCCCATAATAAGTGTCCACATTTCCTTTTTTGGATGTCCCACAATAAGTGTCCACTTTCCTAAATTGGCATATAGCTTTTACTTACTTTCCAAAACTACCCTTATAATAAAGACAAAGTAGCATTTATTTGTGGCCTCAAAACAAGCAAAAAGTCAAACACCCATCACATCTAAGGGCAAAATTGGAAAGTGACCATTGAATGAACCAAAAAAACTAAAATAATACAACTTTCTTAAACAATGTGCAAAATAGAAGTGGACACTTATTATGGGACGGAGGGAGTACTAGCATTTTGACGTGGAATCCAACTCTCAACATTCTTAAATTGACTCAAAATTGTCTAAAATTATGTTACCAGTCCCTATTTTTAGATTAAAATAATCTAAAGAAACACCCTGCCACATCCGAGAAGAATCCACACCAGTGCGGGTGCGAGTGCATATGGAGTGCGAGTCTTCAATCTTTTAGAAGAGTCCGTGCTTCCTTGACGTTACTATAGCATTCTGTTGGAATATTTAGTCAAAGCCCATAATCTTGTTGATCACGGACTTTTAGGGATTTGATTGGGATTTGTTTTTTGGATTGTTATCTATCAATTATTGTCCTTTATTTTCCTTGATTGTCTTTCCTTTTTATAGTTTCCATAGCTTGTATATAAATAGGTGTTATAAAGTATGAATAAAATCATCTCTTTAACCCCTCAACCTAATTCTATTTGGTATCAGAGCAAACACCAACCCTAACCCCCTTCCACCACCTTCGGCCAACCACTAACCACCTTACCTACCTGCGCCGCTACTCCCACTCTTCAGCGCAGCCCTCGCCGACCCTCCTCCACCTCCCAGCCACCTTCGCCGACACCACCAGCCACCACCTTCACTCTCGGCGACCCCTCCCAGGCCCACCGCAAGCCACCCAGCCACTCTCGGCTCTTCCACCAGCCTTGTAGGCCTTCAGCCCTCTTACGGCAGCCTCTCCTGCTACCTCCTGCCCCTCTGTGGGCCTCCTTTGCATCTGTGTGATGCGCTAGAGCCCTAGTGCTCTCTCCTCCCTCACTTTGGGCTACCGATTGTTCTCCGGTTGCCCTGTTTGTGCTCCGATTATTCCGGACTGCTCGTGATCTTCCTGTATCTCTTGTGCCATTCATATCCAATCACATCATGACTGACAAAGACTCTGCTATTGCTACTCCTGCTCGTTCGGATCTTTCCCTCTCTCAGCACACCCTTGCTCATCGGGTTACTAGTGTGTTGTTGACCGAGCGTAATTTTGCTGCATGGTCTCGCTCATTTCGCCTTTCTCTTGGGGGTAAAGGCAAGTCAGGTTGGATTTTGGGCACAGAACCAAAGCCCACAGGCCAGGTCCCGCCTTAGCTTAGTGGGATATTGACAATTGTACCATTCTGGGATGGTTGTTTAACTCCATGGAAGATCGTATTTACCACATGTTCATGTTCCATGACACTGTTCACAGTCTATGGATGTCTTTGACTCAGATGTATGCTCATGAGTACAACGATTCTCGCATCTATGAGCTATATCGGGAGATTTCTCAGGCTTCTCAGGCAATTTTGGGTCTCTCAGTTGCGGATTACTTTGGCTTTCTTCAGTCCCGGTTGGAGGAACTTGCGCAGTATGAACCACCTAGTGATTTTCCTGTCAAGGCTGCCACTATTGCTCTTCGTCGTCTCAATTGCCAGCACACCTACCAGTTTCTAATGGGCTTAAAACTTGAGTTTGAATCTCTTCGAACTCAGATTTTAAACACTACTCCTATGCCTTCTTTATTTGAGGCATTTGCTACTATTGATGGTGATGAGCGTCGTCGTCGCCTGCTTCAACCTCCAGTCTTACCCGAGTCATCTCCAGTACCTGATCAGATGGCATTTGCCGCCACCTCTGGCTCAGCCACTCGTCCTCCGGGTTCGGGTAATCGCCCTTTCTACACTCATTGCAATACTCAGGGTCACGTGAAGGACAGGTGTTTTAAGCTTCACCCTGAATTGCGAGAGAAATATGCTCGCAATAAAGGGAAGACCCCATCTCGCACTGCGGCTATTGCAGAAGCTACTCCTACACCGGATCTCCTCCAGCTCCAGACTCAAATGGGACAGCTCCAGGCTCAGTTAGGGTCTCTTCTTCAGCAAGGTTCTCATTCTAGCACCACTCCCACTGCTACTTTGGCCTCAGGTACTCCTACTACTGCCCTTCATGTTAGATCTGGAAATCCCTCTTAGATTCTGGATTCCAGTGCCAATGAACATATGACTGGTGAGTCATCCTTATTCTCTTTCTCTAGTGCCCCTAAATTCTGGACTGTTTGTATTGCTGATGGATCTATTCTTATTGTTAAGAGTCCAGGCAATGTGTGTCTATCCCCTAATATTACCCTATCATCTGTGCTTCATGTCCCCACCTTCTCTCATAATCTCATATTTGTTAGCCGTCTTGCTAAATCTCCCAATTGTGTCGTTGTATTCTTACTCGGTTGTTGTTTCTTGCAGGACCAGATTTCGAAGAAGATTTTTGGCAGGGGACATGAGCGGGATGGTCTATATTACTTTGGTGATCCTCCTGGCGGGAATATGTCATCTTTTGGTCTTCAGGCGTCTGTTTTGCCTGAATATGAGTCTTTTAGTTTTTCTTTGGAGTCTTTACTTTTGTGGCACGCCCGATTGGGCCATCCAAACTTTAAATATCTCTGTCAACTTTTTCCCTTATTAAATAAAGCCTGCCAGAAGTTTAAATTTCATTGTGCGGTGTGTGAATTATCAAAGCATACTCGTTCTAGTTATATACCCCGCATGCATCGTGCACCGTGTGCTTTTGACATTATTCATTCTGATGTGTGGGGGCCTTCCCCTGTTACTGCTATGTCTGGACATCGTTACTATGTAACTTTTATTGATGACTATTCTAGATGTACTTGGGTTTATCTATTAAAGAAAAAATCTGAGGTTTTTTCCTTATTTTCCAATTTCTTGACCATGGTTAAAACTCAATTTAAAACTGTTGTTCGCAATCTTCGTTCTAACAATGGTCGTGAGTATATTACTAACGAGTTTCGGGCCAAACTCAATAAGCAAGGTATCCTCCAACAACTCACTTGTCCCTACACCCCAGAGCAAAATGGTGTGGCAAAACGAAAAAAACGCTCTATCATGTCTGTTGTTAGGTGTCTTCTCTGTGGGATGAGTGTTCCGAAATATTTCTGGCATATGACTGTCCTTACAGCAACGTTTCTCCTCAACCGAACTCCAAGTCATGTCTTACAAGGAAAAGCACCTCTGCAACTGTTGCAGCCCGAAAAAACCCTCTTTCCGATTCTTCCTCGTGTCTTTGGATGCACCTATTTTGTCCAGAATCGCAGTCCTACTCACACTAAATTGGACGATAAGGCTGTCAGATGCATTTTCCAAGGCTATTCTACTATGTCCAAAGGTTATAGATGTTATGATCCTAGTACTCGTGACTCGTCATATGTATCACTCTATGGATGTAACCTTTCTGGAGGATACTCCTTTTTTTGCAGGATCTCCGGATATCCCTAATTCACCTCTTCCTGATTGTCCAGAGGATCCAGTTTGCTTCCGCGTCCAGTCCCTTTGTTTGAACCTCCTCTGGAAAATTATGTCACTCTCCCTCCTGTTGTTACCACTACTCCTACTCAGGTATATTCCCGCCGTCCTCCTGCTCAGACTCCCATGCCAATATCTTTGCCGGAATCTGGTAATGCTTCTTCTCCTTTACCTTCTAGATATCCCTCTAGACTTCGTCGGCCTCCTAAACGTTATGGTTATTCTGACAGTACTAACATTGTGCAGTTTGTTTCTTATCAGGGACTTTCAGGTTCCTATTCCTCTTTTCTTAGTCAGGTTGATGCCACTTCCATCCCTCGGTCTGTTCCTAAGGCCCTTCAGGATCCTTAGTGGGTGGCAGCCATGCAGATGGAAATGGATGCCCTTCAGCGTAACCAGACTTGGGAACTTGTTGAACTCCCTAAGGGCGAGAAAACTGTTGGCTGCAAATGGGTTTTTAGTATTAAATATCAGGCATATGGTACTATTGAAAGATATAAGGCTCGACTTGTTGCTAAGGGTTTTACTCAAATCCCTGGCAAAGACTTCAGTGCCACTTTTGCGCCAGTGGCCAAATTGACTTCTGTTCGCCTTATTATCTATTTGGCTGCTTCTCATTCTTGGCCTTTACATCAAATGGACGTCAAAAATGCATTCCTGAATGGCAATTTGGATGAAATTATCTACATGGATCCCCCTCCGGGTTTTCGGGCTGAGGGGGAGTATTCAGGCAAACTTTGTCGTCTACGGAAATCTTTGTATGGACTGAAGCAATCACCTCGGGCATGGTTCAATCGCTTCAGTGATGTTATTAAATCTTTGGGCTTCACTCGGTGTCATTCTGATCACACCTGCTTCACACATCGGCGTCCTAATGGCCGGTCTGTTATTATTCTGGTGTATGTTGATGATATTATCATTACAGGTGATGATGCTCCGGGTATTATAAAAGTCAAGAAGGCTCTGGGTCAGTCATTTGATGTTAAGGACTTGGGCTCTCTTCGGTACTTTCTTGGGATAGAGGTTGCCCGTTCTCGTCAAGGAATCTCATTATCTCAAAGGAAGTATGCTCTGGATCTCCTCAAGGATACTGGAATGATGGGATGTCACCCAGCTTCTACTCCAATGGATCCAAATCATAAATTGTCAAACGAGTCTGGAGAACTCTTATCCGATGCATCAGAATATCAGCGCCTTGTTGGTCGCCTTATTTATTTAACTAACACCTGTCCCGATATCACTTTTGCTGTAAGTGTTATGAGCCAATTCATGCATGAGCCTCGGACATCTCATCTTGATGCGGTTCACCATATACTTCGGTACCTCAAGACCTGTCCAGGTCTCGGGTTATTCTACTCTGCAGGAACCCAATCAGGGATGTCTTGCTTTACTGATGCAGATTATGCTGGATCCAAGAGTGATCGTCGTTCCACGACTGGTTTCTGTACTTTTTATGGCAATCATCTTCTCTCGTGGAAAAGTAAGAAACAAGCCATGGTATCTCGTTCTTCTGCCGAAGCAGAATATAGGACTATGACCTAGGGAACATGTGAACTGCTATGGTTACGATCAATATTGAAAGAGTTGGGGTATCCAATTGTGGACTCGTCCATTTTATTCTGTGATAATAAGTCTGCACTCATGCTAGCCTCTGAATTTGTTCTTCACGAACGTACCAAGCATATTGAAGTTGATGTTCACTTTATCAGAGAGGAAGTTCGTGCTGGAATTATCATCCCAGAGTTTGTGCCTTCCTCTAATCAGACAGCTAACATGTTTACAAAGTCTGTTGGTCCTTCTCTCCTGAAGTCATCTTTAGTCAAGCTGGGTCTTCTGGATATCTTCGCTCCAGCTCCATCTTGAGGGGGAGTGTTGGAATATTTAGTCAAAGCCCATAATCTTGTTGATCACGGGCTTTTAGGGATTTGTTGGGATTTGATTTTTGGATTGTTATCTATCATTTATTGTCCTTTATTTTCCTTGATTGTCTTTCCTTTTTATAGTTTCCATAGCTTGTATATAAATAGGTGTTATACAGTATGAATAAAATCATCTCTTTAACCCCTCAACCTAATTCTATTCATTCAAACTATGTGCATGCAATTTTAATTAAACATGTCCTGGTATAACGTGTATTCTCCCATGTTCCGGTCATGGAATAGATTAAATAAATCAAAAAATGGATTTTTGTTCAAGAATGAAATCTTATTGGAACTGTCCATATCCGGTTCATCCTTCGAAACCATATCACATCCCGTATCTGATGAAAAAGGATGAATTAAAACTGTATTTTGTAAATACATAATTATCTTGAATATATTAACCAGTTCTTTATTTTCTGATCGCCTGAAAGGGACAAAAGAAAGATCTTGTTCTTTCTTCAACAATTTCTGATCTTGAGTGGACCTCTCGGTAGGATTTGACGCAAATGAAGTTTTGACCATCTGCCAAAGAAAAAATAACGAATGGATCTTGTAGGATTCCCAAAAGTAGTCCTCGTTACTTTTTTCCAATGTCTCCCACAACGTGTCCATTGTGAAAAGTAAACTCACAAGAGTGTTATGTACTATCAATATAAACCTACCATATCCTAATGTGACTGCAATGGAGAAGGAGAGTTGGTTTTTGGCACATTCATAGTATCGACTGTGAAAGCAATAAATGCTTCTCTCCTTAAAAAAAATGGGATTTTGAAGATGGACTATTTCTTTGAAATAAAGGAGTGACACTTCAGCATCAACAATAGATAATGATGTTTCAGCATATTGTTTTAACAAGTTTCAGTGTGCTATATAGGACCAAAAGATTGTGCTATACAACGAAATAGCAAAACACACACAAGTGCACACACAAAATACAGCAAATATTAGAACCAGGTGGCAACAAAAGAAAGCTGGTAGTCCAAACAAGCACATAAATACTACAAAATCTTCAAAGCAACAAAGGTAGAAATAGTACAAATTATAACAGAGAAGATGGAAAGGGATTTAAATTTAATTGCAAGTTGTATCGTCTTCACATATTCACTTTGAAGTATAAAGGCAAAGACTACCAGATTGTCAGGTATTACATTCATGCCTCAAGCCATTGCAGGAAGATCACGAATATGACAAGATTCCAGAAGTAACATCACTACATATACTACAAAGACACTGAACAAAATTTCTTTACGAAAGTTACAGTGTGTATCCATGGTTGTTAGAATCAATTGGTTCATACAACTCAATTCATATTTCATACAACCCGATACGATTCACGATTCATTATCTTGAACTTTGAAGTTTTTAAGTGAGAAAATTTCAAATCTTGAGCTACTATACAGCACTAGACTTGTGATTATTCATTCTAAGTGTTGTACTTGTGTTCTTCTATTTATACAGTATGTACATACTTATTATTACTTAATCTCTTAAAAAAGAGAATTGTTCTTTTCATGATTCACAATTTCGCAAACCAATTTAGGATTCGATTCATGATTTGGCAACAATGTGCGTATCAACTAAGATGCAGCATGCAGAAAGAAGACTGGGGATAAAATCAGTGATATAGACAAACCTTAACATTCAGGTAATCTGAAATTGCATCCAGTATAAATTCAATCTCATCCTCGTGTGGTTCTGGTAGAAATGTGATTGGGGTATTGGAATCTGTAGTGCCGGCAACTGTTCTCCCCAGCCATGGCAGCATGAATACAACACGTCCATCCTTAGTTTTGGGAACAATTAAGCCCATTCCTTCGGGAGAATAGTAATCGGGAAGCACAATATGTACGCCGCTGCTAGGACAAATCATGGGTTTTGCATCTTTACCAGCCAATTTCCTTACAGAATCACAAAATGGCCCAGCCGCATTCACCACCACCTTTGCGTATGTATCGAACTCTTTGCCTGCGCACTTCGACAAGAAGTGAGTATGATAGAGACCAAAATTACTCATTTTTCCTAGCTGCACGAGATATATTCATCAAAATATACAAGCAAAAGAATTTTTAGAGAGCGAGAGAGAGAGAGAGAGAGAGAGAGAGATCTTAGGAGCATAAAAACACTAAAAGGGCAGCCCAGTGTACGAGGCCCCGCCATTGCGGGGTCTGGGGAGAGTGAGATGTACGCAGCCTTACCCCTTGCAAGCAGAGAGGCTGTTTCCATATTCGAACCCGTGACCTCCAGGTCACAATGGAGCAACCTTACCGTTGCGCCAAGGCTCCTCTCTAGGAGCATAAAAACACTGTTAGTGCAAAAGAATTGCATAAATCTTTGTCATTCCAATTAGTAAATGCTCAGATATTCTTAGCATCTTCATATTCTTCATACCCAATAAGGAACCGATGACAAAATATTGGATGCACAACCAATGTATGCTGTCAGACAGTAAGGAGAGAATTTATTTGTTTTCCTTTTTCTTTCTTTTTTTCTTTTTTTATTTGGTTTGGGGTGGAGGTGTAAACGATATAACACTCTAGTGAAACAAATAGGAAAGAATGATGTAGAAAGGCCTAGGAAATCTCCAGATACAAAAGTATTTTTAGAGGTTGTTGGGGTAGGACAAGAACCGGTTGAGTTCTCCAAAAAAGAAACGATTCTAACTTGTTTGGTGATTGTGCTGCTGCTTTTTGGTTACATAGGAGTCCGTGCGTGGCATAGAAATACCCCCAAGAACTGGTTCTTTCTCGTACCAACAAAATATTCGGATACATAAAAACAAGATAAAAGCAAGACTGGGTGTGAGCCTGATCCTGTTTTAAGAATTCCCAAACAGGCCCTTACAATTGTAGTTTTATCCCATTTTCCCAACGGTAAAAGGGCAGGGAACATACATTCGAAGAACATAAATAGACAAGCAATATCTCAAATCTCAATGGTGCTTGTCTTCAATCACTAGTAATAAGTTAAAAGATATGCTTGTACCTGATAGATTATCTCGAACACGAGCACCAATAATTCTCTCACTAGCCTCATCTTTAAGAAAGAATATGACTTCAGCATGGTTAAGCACAGCGGCACCGGCTAATGCAGCAGTGCATGCTAACCCAACATTAAGTCGTGAATCGTTCATTTGTCCATCGTAATAAACCACTGTACCCTTCAAGCTTCTATCTTTACCCTTCCTTGCAAGAGTAGGGAAGAGTTCAACAGACTCTTGCTCGGAATAATATCTGGACAAATGTAGAAGTCGTCGTCCTGCGACCAGATCGTATAGTTTCAAGCCCATCCAATAGTATACAACTTCAAACCAGCTAAAACATGGTGTCATGCACGGCAAAGCATGGCACAAGTGTGGAGCATTCTCAATAATTTGTTTCCGTTCCTCGAGTGCATGGAAAACTAGCTTCAGTTGTCCGTAATCTAAATTGAAAACTGCTTTCTCCAAATAGCGAACTCCTAACAACATGTAATAGAAGGGTTAATTAAGGGGGTGAAAAAGACCAGCACTATAAAACAAAGTTTCTCTGAATGAAACACAAATAGCAGATATGAAAGAGATCATACAACTATTTGAGACTTGGGTGAAACTTTTTCACAACCACCAAATTCTCAGCCTCCATGCTATGCTTACTTTTTTTTTTTTTTTGGCTACCAAAAAAAAAAGAAGAAAAAAAGAAAAAGAAAAGTAAGTATAGTGTGGAAATGAGATACCGCGTTACATGCCACCATCTCATCTATGCTATGGACTAAAAAAAAAGCCAAGGTCCTTTTCCCCAAATAGAAGAAAAAGAAGAAGAAATTTTATAACAAAATATTTGGTTTATTGAACAAATAAGCAAGCTACATCATACGGTATTATAAAAATCCTACTAGGCCCCCCGCCTAGGCCCTATGCTATGACCAGCCACCTTGATTTTCACCCAATCCTTTGCAAAAATCCCACAGTAATTTAGGTTGGGCCTAGGTGAGCCCAGGCCAGCCTAGGCCTAGGCCTAGGCGGGCCATTCGCACCATAGTTGACAAACTTGCAGAGAGAGAGAGAGAGAGAGAGAGAGAGAGACAACTGCGACTAATGTCTCTTCTGCGGTATCTAATGTCGCGTCTCAATCGGACCATCTTCTAAAGCGAAATTCAAATGTTGTTGGATGGGACTATGCGATAACTGTGGATCTTGGAAATTTGGATAAGTTACAATGCATGTTGTATCAGATGAGGATACAGACGAAGAGGGTGATGAATAGTATGAGTTTGAGTATTGGAGAGCTATGGAGAAGAAGAGTTGGAAGTTTAGTTTGTTAGTATGAATTTTCTTATATTAGAATTGTCTCTATATTATTAATTTTGCTTTAAAACATTTTTCCGCCTAGCCCCGCATAGGCCCTAGGCCCCCCTCCACTGCCTGCCCACCACCTAGTATTTTTAGAGCATTGACATCATTGATTCATACATACAATTCAGAGTATAAATCTTTAACACATGTTACTGCTTCATAGTTAGAACTTCATATTAATTTTACTCATACAATAAACTGAATTCTTAAAACGAAAGACGAGGGGAGTGGAGTTAAGGGTGTGACCGGAAAAAATGAAAAACATTATGTTGAAACTTGATATACATTTGTTAGGCTCATTTGTAGTGTTGCTGTTGACTTCACTTGGTATCAAAGTGAGGTCTTGGGTTCAACTTTCAAGTCTGTCCTCCATTATGGTGTTCATGTTTGCATGCTACAATGTCTCATTGTGATGGAGTTTAGTTTGTTTGATTTGTTGCTTTTACATGTACAAGACATGGTTGTGCGTGAGCGAGGGTGTTGAAACTTGATATACCTTGTTGGGCCTATTCTCTAACATTTTTAGCTTTATTGGTGACTTACCACACAATAATATTGGGAAGCCATTGCCGGGTATGTTGACATAAACAAATGAAAAGTGGTAGATTAGTGTCTAATAAATTCACTTTTTTGAAACATGTGCACACTCTACGATGAATTGTATGAGTTTATGCCTTTTAACTAAAAATTTTAGAATTGTATATGAGTTTATGCCTCTTGACTAAAATTGATTGTTTCCAGACATAGCTTTGCAATACTTCAAGATAGCTACTACATGATGGACCAATACTAAGTGCATCTGCAGAATATAGGACTGTCTTCTATCAGGGGCAAAAAAGAAGGCTATGGTAATTGGTAATAGAAAACAGAGACCAGAAGATCTAGAACAGAATTCCCATGTAAAATGCACCATGTTTGACACGTACACCAACAAATTTCATTTAACAAAATCAATAAACTAGCTCACTAGCCTAAGGACCCGTTTGGCACAGCTTCTGCTTTTGTGATTCAATCTCAAAAAACTGCTTTTGACCAAAAACTGCCCAAGACAGCTTGTTGACCAACCACAAACTTCTGCGATTGACTCACAACTTTTTCGCGGTTTTGATTGCAGAATGTGGTTTGTCCAACAGTTTCAATGCAGCTTTTGGAGTTCACAATCACTTATGAACTCCACAAGCTGCCAAACACCCTACTAGTTTTTACCCGCAATTGTTCCACATTTGGTAGTCTAAACAAATTTCATAACAAGTGCCCCTCTATAATTAAGCAGAAAAACTTTAGACCAACGTTGATAGCAAACACATAGAGAGGGAGGGAAAAAAAAAAACTGAAATTGAATTCATAAAATCACAGCTCAACAGCTGTAATTCCAAAATTGATTCTGACACCAACCCTAATCATCAGATCACCAATGTCTACACCTCAAGTATAAACCAATGCCAATTCACAAACATTCCAAAAACTCAGAATTGAGAAATCAAAAATGGGGAAATTCAAGTAGACACCTCCATGAATTAGTTTCGTGGACCGTGAAGACGTCCCGGCCGAGAAGTCCTCTCTCTCCACGAGCCCCACCCGGAGCCCTCTCGTCGCGGCGTCGAGCGCGACTCCGCACCCGGTGGCACCACCGCCAACGACGAGAACGTCGAGGGGATTGATAGGGCTGGTTCCGATCAAAGCGGACTCCTGGACCTGTCTCGGCGGTACGACGGCGAAGGGGTCAGCGATCTTCTGCCGGACGGCGTCAAGTGAGGGCCCACCTTTGTCGTTGGCGGAGACGGAAGGGTCTCGGAGGGCGGCGTAACTGCCGGAAGCAACGACGGCGACGGCGGCGGTGGTGGCGCCGAGTCGGCGGAGACGAAGTAAGGCGGCCATGATGACGATAATAATGGTGAGCGTGTTGGGGGACTTGCGCTGTGACTTTTCTGTTATTTTCGAAAAGGTTGCGTTGGGACTCGGAAAGCGAAGCTGGAAAGTTGAATTTACTGAAATACCCCCTGCTGGAATTTGTTGGACATGATTGTCCTTTGGTCAGTAAATACATATGAAATACAGTGTATTATATGTGAATATTTTCAGTCAGAGGTTTCATGACTCTTAACAAAAGTTTATGGGCAAAATCTAACATACACGGTACACCTCCTTAAAAAGTCATTATTACTCCATGTTTTTCAACCGGTCACCCCATTAAAATAATATAATTTTAATGTCTTAGCTGCATTAATTATAACTACATCAAAATTAGTATTACATTACATATAATTTAATCATAACAGAACAACATTTCTCATAATTGCACCATATTTATCATAACAAATCAAAAAACTATTGCAAATTAATAGTCTTCTATGTGGCTACAGACTAAGCCAATCAATATTAGTCATGTGGCAGCACTTATACATGGCAACGTGGTCCATGGTCACTCGGTGGAGTAGGAACATTGAACAATTTATTCACTTCACATATACATTCATCATAATAACCATCACTTTTGTCATAAGAACTATCACTTTTTTTCATAACCAATACCACGTTTCTCATAATTAGAATTACTTTTTGTCACGCCCCGATGTAGCATAAATCAGGAAAGTGTTTCATTTCCTTTATGGACTCGTAGATCGTGTCAAGTGAAAGTAGCCAATTGTCCCTGCAACTAGGGGTGGACACGAGCCGAGCCGAGCTTGCTCGCGAGCTTTTTCACGAGCTCGCGCTCACGAGCTCAATTGAGCTGAGCTTTTAAGTGATCACAAGCTTTCTTGAGAGCTTTTTCATGCACCCTTTAAAACTATGTAGTTTAATGATAAATCAGTCATTTATCAAGCCTATTTACAAGATTTGTCGTATTTTCTCTAAAATTATATAGTTTTATAATAAATATATATATATATATATATATAAGTCACTAAAGAAGCTCTTTATCAAACCTATTTACGAGCTTTTTTACGAACTTGCTCGCGAGCCTTAATCGATAGTGTTCACGAGCTCAAATGAGCGAGTCGAGCCTAACCTTTATTGAGCCGAGCATCGAGCCCTTGTTGAGCAGTTATGTTCGTGTCCACCCCTACCTGCAACAAATAACTTCATAGCATTTTCTAAAAGCAGATGATACTAATAAACATAAACTCCAAATAAAAAAGAAGAAAAAGAAAAAAAAAACGTACTATACTATTACATCCGTCATTATCTTAGGCACAAACCGCCTTATTCAAATATCTAATGAAGTGTTTCTTACAGCTCTGAAATTTAAAGACATAAGCAATATAAAACAGCCCTCCTGGAAAGTCTCATGCCTTTAATTAGCATAGTCGAAATAATCTGGTTGTTTCTAACTTGGAAAATCTGTACAGGGAGTCCAGGGTGCATCAATGCCATCAGCTTATGAAAACTGGTGAGCAAAAATAAGCATATGCTCGCAATGTATATATAAGCACATATTACAACGTTACAGTTTAAACCGTTAAAACAATAATTCAAGGTCTCAACCTCATCATATATAACACAGAGAAGTAGTAAGCAATAAATATATGACCGTGCATGAACAATGTATCATTTCTTTTCTCTCGACAAACTTGATTCAACCATCCATTTACCTCAGATACTAAGAATATTATCCGCTGAGTATCTGGGTCCCACACTTAAGATCGCCTTGAATACCAGGAATAATATCTGCTCAGTATTCGAGTTGTACGCTACATCGTCGCCTTAGATACCAGGAATAATATCTGATAAGTATCCAAGTCGCACACTACATTGTCACCTTAGATACCAAGAATAATATCCGCTCAGTGTCCAAGTCACAAACTACACTGCCGCCTCAGATACCAGGAATAATATCCACTCAGTATCCAAGTCGCACACTACACTGTCGCCTTAAATACCATGAATAATATCTGCTCAGTATCCAAGTCGCACACTACACTACCGCCTTAGATACCAGGAATAGTATCCGCTCAGTATCCAAGTCGCACACTACATTGCTGTCTCAGATACCAGGAATAATATTCGCTCAATATCTGAGTCGTACAACAGACCGCCACTCTTTACTCTTTTCA
Organism: Hydrangea macrophylla; assembly: GCA_033977485.1. Taxonomy (NCBI): domain Eukaryota; kingdom Viridiplantae; phylum Streptophyta; class Magnoliopsida; order Cornales; family Hydrangeaceae; genus Hydrangea; species Hydrangea macrophylla. The sequence goes on along the minus strand of CM066999.1, from coordinate 40,758,384 downwards.
CATTTTTTCACGTACTACACATGTTAACTCAACCTTGACCCTACCATGTGTGTTAATGTCATGAATTGTAATATCATTTTAATTGATGACAAATCCGAATATCCGTACAAACATGAATCTCAGTCTTAATTACTATACTATTACATCCGCCATTATCTTAGGCTCAAACCGCCTTATTCAAATATCTAATGAAGTGTTTATTTCAATTCTGAAATTTAAAAACATAAGGAATATAAAACAGCCCTCCTAGAAATTTTCCTGCCTCTAACTAGCATAGTCGAAATACTCTGGTTGCTCTTGACCTGGAAAATATGAAGATAGAGTCCAGGGCACATCAACACCGTCAGCTTATGAATGCTGGTGAGCAAAAATAAACATATGCTCGCAATGTATATATAAGCACATATAACAACATTACAGTTTAAACCGTTAAAACAATAATTCAAGTTATCAACCTCATCATATATAACACAGAGAAGTAGTAAGCATTAAATAAATGACCGTGCATGAACAATGTATCATTTCTTTTCTCTCGACATACTCGATTCAACCATCCTATTACCTCAGATACTAGGAATAATACCCGTGCAGTATCCGAGTTGCACACTACACGGTCGCCTTGATACCAGGAATAATATCCGCTCAGTATTCAAGTCATCACTAGGAATAACATCCGCTCAGTATCTAAGTCGTACACTACATTGTCGCCTTAGATACCAGGAACAATATCTGCTCAGTATCCAAGTCGCACACTACACTGCCACCTCAGATATCAGGAATAATATCCGCTCAGTATCCAAGTCGCACACTACACTACCGCCTTAAATACTAGGAATACTATCCGCTCAATATCCAAGTCACACACTAAATTGCCAGAATAATATCTGCTCAGTATCCAAGTCACACACTAAGCTGCCGCCTCAGATGCCAAGAATAATATCCACTCAGTATCCAAGTAACACATTACACTGCCGCCTCAGATACCAGGACTAATATTCGCTCGATATCTGAGTCGTACAACAGACCACCACTCTTTACTCTTTTCGCACTTTTTCACCGCTCAGTATCCAAGTCGCACACTACATAGCCGCCTCAAATACCAGGAATAATATCCGCTCGATATCTAAGTCGTACAACAGACTGCCACTCTTTACTCCTTTCACACTTTTTCATGTACTATATATTCGTCAACCCAACCTTGACCCTGCTATGCATGTCAATGTCATGAATTGTAACATTATTTTAATTGATGAAAAATCCGAATATCTATACAAACATGAATCTCAGTCTTAATCATCCTAACTAATCCAATTCTTAAAGGTAAGTTTTTAAAATAGTATAACTTTCAAACAGTTCCTTAAAACCTTTAAAAACCTTTTTCCAAACATTCCTAGAGGGGCGGGACCGGTCCTGGTCATGCTTCGGGATCGGTCATGGTCGCGACCGACCCTGGTCAACTTGTGCGACCGATCTTGGTCGTTGTCTTCCCCAAATTTTTCCTCTGTTTAGATTTTCAAAACTGAAATTTACCCATTTCAAAATTCTGTTTCAAACATGTCTTGTAATATAAGGATTTTTTTTCAGTTTTTCGCGTAGATTAAGAATATGCGATTGGATTAAATAGAAAAGGATTGTATCTCTCGATTTTTGCGCTTAAAGTAAGAGTGTCAAAACTTAAAATCAACAATACATTGCGATACGGCTGAATTACTTCGTAGTATTTGAACCTCAACTTAATGGGACTAAGATCTTTCATTTTCAATTCACGGAATTGATTTTGGTTGTGTTTCATAAAACTCCAACCTCAAGCTCATCAATGGTACTTATATATATACATATACACATACTTATCTGTATAGAATCATACATATATAAACATGGGGAGTGAGTTTACAATACTCACAGAGGGAATAGGACTGAAATTTAGTGCGCCGAGAATTCCGCCGAAATATCTGACGTCTTGAATTCCTTCTCGGTCTCTCTCTTGATTTGATATATATATATATTATGAGTGCATAATCTATTTTTGTGTGTGCTAATGAGAGAGAGCAAGAGAGAGTTGAGAGAAATTGAGAGAGAGAGATTGAGAGACCATGAGAGAATGAGAGAACTAGGAGGTACATATACTGATATATAGATTTGGGCTTCAAGCAACCCATAGGAATCACATGGTGTGGTTGAGCTCGCATGTTTCCACACCCACTTCACCGTATAGTCGCAGCTTAAAACAAAAACTTATATTTTGTGGTTGTTATAAAAATACAGAAAAATAATATTAGCATGGGAAATAAATTCTGGGTTGTACAAAAAGTATAGTTGCGGCTTTCAAATCCATAGAAAGTATCACTTTATTTATAAAAAATTACGCATTAGCCCTAATCAAATATTTATTGATAGAAAATAAAGTGAAATATTCATTAATTGATACAAATAAAATTACAGGGTGTTACACTCTACCCACATTAATAGAGATTTCGCCCCGAAATTTGAGCTAACTAATCCTGAAATAGCTCCGGGTATCTATTCCTCATATCTGACTCTAACTCCCACGACGCTTCTCCCTCGTCATGATGTCTCCATTAAACCTTAACCAAAGGAACGTCTCTTCTCCTCAGCCTCTTGATACTCTGGTCAAGAATCCTCACGGGTTTATCTATGTAGACAACATTCTGACTCGTCTCAATATCATCAAAATTTACCACGTATGAGGGATCTCGTATGTATTTCCTCAACATGTTGACATGGAATACGTTATGAACACTAGACATCTTTGGTGGTAAGGCGAGTCGATACGTCACTTTCCCAACACATTCCAGTATCTCAAACGGCCCAATGAAATGAGGTGCCAACTTTTCTCTATTCTGTCTAAAACGTACTATTCCCCAAATGGGTGAAACCTTAAGGAGTATGTGATCTCGACTACTAAACTCTAAATTCTTTTGACGCAAATTTACATAACTCTTGTGTCTACTCTGTGCATGCAGCTTTCATTCTTTCCTTGACCAGTGAAATCTTCTCATTGGTTTCCCTTACCAAATCTAGTCCCAATAATTCTTTGTCTCCCACTTCTGCCCAGCATAATAGAGATCGACATGGCCGTCCGTACAAGGTTTCGAACGGTGCCATCCCAATACTCGAGTGATAACTGTTGTTATACGCAAATTTGACCAACGACAAATGCGTCTCCAAAGACTCTTCAAAGTCAATTGCACAAGCTCTGAGCATATCTTCCATGATCTGATTAACACACTCAGTCTGTCCATTGGGTCTGAGGATGAAAATTAGTACTCAACTTGAGTGAAGTTCCCATAGCCTTCTGCAGACTATCCCGAAATCTCGAGGTAAAGCGTGCATCATGGTTCCACACAATAGACACAGGTGCACCGTGCAATTGCACCACTTGCTGTAGGTATATTCGACTCATCCTTTCTGCTGGGTAAGTTATACTATATGCGATGAAATGTGCAAACTTCATCAAATGATCCACAATTACCCAAATCGCGTCATGGTCCTGTTATAACCGGGGTATTCCGACCACGAAATCAATAGTTATGTGTTCCCACTTCCATCCTGGAATAGGTAAGGGTTGCAACAATCCCAGGGGTTTCTGATGTTTGGCCTTTGCTTGTTGACAAGTCAAACATTTAGACATGAACTCGGCTACTTCTCATTTTATTTCTTCCCACCAGAAGTTTCTCTTTAGATATTTATACATCTTTGTTCCTCCTGGGTGTACTGTCAGTCTCGATTTATGTGCTTCTTCGAGAATATTTTTTCTCAAGTCCCCTGAATTTGGCACACACAATCTATCTCTACCTTTGTATCCTCCATCAGTCCCAACCTTCCATTCAGTAGGGTCCGTTTCTGACATCTACTATACTTGAAATTTTTCATCTCCCTTTTGGGCCTCGGTAATTCGAGTCACAAGTGTTAGTTGTACCATGAGGCATCCAAAGTGTTGCCCGTCACTTCCCTCAGAAATCTGCACACCAAATTCAGCGATTGTCTCTAAGGCTTTCCATTCCCTTACCATCAATGAAGCAATCATTCCTCGAGGTTTCTGACTTAGCGCCAGCGACTACATTAGCCTTACCAGGGTGGTACTCTAATGTAAAGTCATAGTCCTTAATCAGTTCCATCCACCGACGTTACCTCATGTTCAGCTCATTCTGAGTAAACAAATACTTAAGGCTCTTGTGGTTTGAGAACAAATCAAACTTTTTCCCATAGAGGTAGTGCCTCCAGATCTTAAACGCGAACACGACGGCTGCCAGTTCCAAATCATGAGTTGGGTAATTCAATTCATTTGGCTTTAATTGCCGTGAGCCATAAGCGATAACCTTTCCGTTTTGCATAAGGACACATCCCAGTCCTTGATAAGAGGCGTCACTAAAAATAGTGAACTTATCGTCACTCTTTGGTATCACAAGCACTGACGCTGTTGTCAGTCTTTCTTTCAATTCTAGAAAGGCAAGTTCATGCTTATCAGTCCATTCAAACTTCAAATCTTTCTTATTCAAACCAGTTAAAGGGGCTACTATCTTTGAGAATCCTTCCACAAATCTTCGATAGTAACCAACAAATCCCAAAAAACTTCTGACTTCTGTAGCATTGGTTGGCCGAGTCTAATTCACAACTGCATCGATCTTTGATGAGTCAATCGCGATTCCTTGTTGTGAGATCACATGCCCGAGGAACTTAAAATCCCGAAGCCAAAATTCATACTTGCTAAATTTAGCATACATACAGTGATCTTTAAGAGTTTGCAACATAATCTGTAGATGCTGTTTATGCTCTTCCTATGACTTGGAATAAATCAAAATATCATCGATGAAGATAACAACGAAATGATCCAAGTAGGGCTTGAATACTCTATTCATTAGATCCATAAATACAGTCTGAGCATTCATCATCCCAAACGGCATTACTAAGAACTCATAGTGTCCATACCTTATCCTAAAAGAAGTCTTAGGTATGTCCTCCTTTTGCACCCTTAACTGGTGGTACCCTAATCGTAGATTAATTTTGGAAAAGGTCGTGGCTCCTTGCAATTGATCAAACAGAGCGTCTATCTAGTGTAACGGATACTTATTTTTTATAGTAACCTTATTCAGTTCCCGGTAGTCAATACACAATCGCATGGTTCCGTCCTTCTTTTTCAAGAATAACACTAGTACTCCCTAAGGTGAAGTACTTGGATGGACAAAACCCAACTTTTCAAGTTCTTGAACTTGTTCCTTCAACTCCAGTAGCTCGGTAGGGGCCATCCTGTAGGGAACCTTGGTTATAGGTCGAGTGCCTGGCACTAGTTCTACACAGAATTCTATGTCCCTCTCAGGCGGTAATCCATAAATACCTCAAAATACTTCCTTGAACTCTTTGATCACCGGTATTGATGACACCATCACTTCTGTACTGACAACTTCGATGTTTACTAGGCATCTAGTGAGGAACATATCACCTGAAGGGTTAGTTTAGAAATTGAAGGGTTGATTCCCATTGTCTGCAAATGTGATCATCTTCCTTGCATAATCCAACTTCGCATGATTCTTTTTGAGCCAATCCATTCACAGGATTACATCAAACTCCTTCATCGACAGAACCACCAACCTCGTAGAACGCTCACGATCTCCTAAACGTAGAGGACAATCCTTACATATATATACCAATTTGATTGTGGTCCCGAGTCGTGAGACAGCACTCAAAGCTTCATCTAAACTTTGCGGTACTAAACCCAATTTTTGGACAATCTTAACAGATATAAAGGAGTGTGTAGCACCTGTGCCAAATAAAGCTTTAACATGAGAGTTAAACAAGGTTAGAGTACCTTCCACTGTTTGTTGCTCGGGCAGCCCCTCCTCATAAGTACCTTCTCCATACCCTATTTCCTCATAACCAGCAACCTCGGGAATAATAGCATTCAGGCGAATTGGTCCTTGAGGACCATAATTACTTTTTCTATGGGCCCTATAGTTCTTATTTATGTGGCCCGGTATGCCACAATTATAACACACAACTCTCGATGATCAGAATGCCTAGGTGCTCTGCAATCTTGAGCTCGGTGACCGGGAATACCACAATTGAAGTAGTTATCGTTGTTGTTCCCTCCTGTTGTTCGAGGTGGATTATGTTGTACTGCCTATGTCTGCTGAGGTTTCTTCCCTCCATCCCAAGTTCTTTTTTATCCCTGAGGGTACACGGGTTTCTATCCGGGATAACCTTTCTATAGGGCTTGATTTCCAAATGGTTTCGGATTCTGACAATCATCATTCTCCAATCCTGTAGCCAATCTTACCAAAGCCTCAAATGACTGGTTCACGTGCCCCATAGTCAGTTATTGGAGAGACAAGTTGAGACCCCGGTGATATTTCTTGATTTTCTTCTTGGGTGTGTCCAACATATGTGGAGCAAAGCAGGACAAACGCTCAAATCGAGTAGTATATTCTCGGACAGTCAGATTTTCTTGTATCAATTCCAAGAATAATTTCTCTCTCTTGTCCTTTTCTTCTTTAGGGAAATACTTCTTGAGAAATCTTTCTTTGAACACTACCCATGGCATGACTCTTGCAGCTTCTTCCCCAATAGTTTCCTTTTCGGCATCCCACCAATCTGCCGCTGCATATGACAATTGAAAGATTGCCAGACGCTTCTTTTCCAGATCAGTACACTCTATGGTCTCTAAGATACGCTCCATCTGGCGTAGCCACTGCTCTACTTTCCAGGGTTCATCGGTCCTAGAAAAATATTCTGGTCGCAGTGCGCGAAATTCTTTAAGAAGTATGTCCCTAGTCTGGTGGGCTTGTTTCTCATTCTCGTTATGATTCCCATTCCGATTATTGTTCCCTGTGTTCTGATCACTGACCCTCTCTAACCGTCTTAGAAAAGCCTCAAACATCCCAATTAGATTTGCTGCAAAGTGCAGCTTCAATAGCAGCAGAACGAGGCCTGAGATTCCTAGTAGCCATATGTTCGAGAGAAAGGTACCTATTCATCGATCAATAGAATTCAATCAATCTCTAGATATAGAAGAAATTTATCAGCAATTGAGAGCGACGAAATACATAATGAAGTCGAACTATCATATCTTAATGCTAGCTTAACAGAAGACCCTATATAGCATAGACAATTGGTCGAGTCATAACCTAGCTCTAATACTAAAAACCCTGTCATGTCCCGACGTAGCATAAATCAGGAAAGTGTTTTATTTCCTCTATGGACTCGTAGGTGGAGACAAGTGAAAGTAGCCAATTGTTCTGCAACAAATAACTTAATAGCATTTCCAAAAGCAGAGAATACTAATAAACAAAAACTCCAAATTAAAAAAAAAAGTAAAACTTACTATACTATTACATCCATCATTATCTTTGACACAAACCGCCTTATTCAAATATCTAATGAAGTGTTTATTACAATTTTGAAATTTAAAAGCATAAGGAATATAAACAACCCTCCCAGAAAGTCTCCTGCCTCTAACTAGCATAGTCGAAATGCTCTGGTTGTTCCTGACCTGGAAAATTGAAACATGGAGTCCAGGGCGCATCAACGCCGTCAGCTTATGAAAGCTGGTGAGCAAAAATAATCAAATGCTCGCAATGTATATATAAGCACATATTACAACGTTACAGTTTAAACTTTTAAAACAATAATTCAAGGTCTCAACCTCATCATATATAACACAGAGAAGTAATAAACAATAAATATATGACCGTGCATGAACAATGTATTATCTCATCTTACTGACTCTTTTATCTCGACAAACTCGATTCAACCATCCTATTACCTCAGATACTAGGAATATTATCCTCTCAGTATCTGGGTCCTACACTTAAGATCGCCTTGAATACTAGGAATAATATCCGCTCAATATTCGAGTCGTACGCTACGCCGTCGCCTTAGATACTAGGAATAATATCCGCTCAGTATCCAAGTCGCACACTACACTGTCGCCTTAGATACCACGAATAATATCCGCTCAGCATCTAAGTCACAAACTACACTGCCACCTCAGATACCAGAAATAATATCCACTCAATATCCAAGTTGCACACTACACTGTCGCCTTAGATACCAGGAATAATATCCGCTCAGTATCCAAGTTGCGCACTACACTATCGCCTCAGACACCAGGAATAGTATCCTCTCAGTATCCAAGTCGTACACTACACTACCGTCTCAGATACCAGGAATAATATCCACTAAATATCTAAGTCGTACAATAGACCGCCACTCTTTACTCTTTTCACACTTTTTCACATACTACACATGTCAACTCAACCTTGACCCTATCAATGTCATGAATTGTAATATCATTTTAATTGATGACAAATTCGAATATCCGTACAAACATGAATCTCAATCTTATTCGTCCGTACTAATCCAATTTTGAAAAGTAAGTTTTTAAAACAGTATAACTTTCAAACAATTCCTTAAAAACTTTTAAAATCTTTTTCAAACATTCCCAGGGGGGCGGGACCGGTCATGGTCGCGATTGGCCTTGGTCATGTTTTGGAACTGGTCACGGTCATTACCGGTCCTGGTCAACTTGCACGACCGGTCCTGGTCGTCGTCTTCCCTAGATTTTCCCATGTTTCGATTTTCAAAACTGAAATTTACTCATTTTAGACTTCTATTTCAAAAATTTCTTGTAATATATGGATTTCTTCAATTTTTCTGCGTAGATTAAGAATACACGATCGGATTAAATAGATACAGATTGTATCTCTTACTTTTTGCGCTTAAAGTAAGAGTGTCAAAACGTAAAATCTACAATACATCACAATACGGCTCATGAATTACTTTTTAGTATTTGAACCGCAACTTAATGGGACTAAGATCTTTCATTTTCAATTCACAGTATTGATTTTGGTTGTGTTTCATAAAACTCCAACCTCAAGCTCATCAATGGTGATTATATATATACATATACATACATACATACTTATATATAGAATTATACATATATAAACATGGGGAGTGAGTTTATAATACTCATAGAGGGAATAGGACTAGCGTGCAGAGTATTTCACCGAAATATCCGACGTCTTGAATTCCTTCTCGGTCTCTCTCTTGATATATATGCATAAGTATGCATGTATGTATAATTTGTTTGTGTGTATGCTAATGAGATAGAGCAAGAGAGAGTTGAGAGAAATTGAGGGAGAGATTGAAAGACTGTGAAAGAATAAGAGAATTGTGAGGTATATATACTGATATATAGATTTGGGCTCCAAGCAACCCACAGGAATCACACGGTGTGGTTGAGCTTGCGTGCTCCCACACCCACTTTGCGGTGTAGTCGCAGCTTAAAAAAAACCTTATATTTTACGGTTGAAATATAAATACAGAAAAATAATATTAGCGTAAGAAATAAATTCCAAGTTGTACAAAAAGTATAGTTACGATTTTCAAATCCATAGAAGTATCATTTTATATATAAAAAATTACGCTTTAACCCCAAACAAATATTTATTGATAGAAAATAAAATAAAATATTCATTAATTGATGCAAATAAAATTACAAGGTGTTACACTTTTGCTCATAACTAGTTTCATAACCACCACCACCACCACAGCATCACCCCTTGCTCATAAGCACCAATAAGAATCTGTGGTTCGTAAATAAGAAGATAGCAAACCTCATAACAACCAGCACGACCTGCCTCCACCACCACCACCACAACGTAGCGTTTCGCATAACCATATAGTACATTATTCATAACCAGTACCATATGCATCATAACAACTACCACCTTTATACATAACCAATACCACGTTTCTCATAACTTGAACTACTTTTTCTCATAACTAGTCTTATAACCTCCACCACCACCACTACCATAGCATCACCCATTGCTCATAAGCACCAATATTACTCATAACAAACCTCATAACACCCACTGCGACCCGCCTCCACCACCACCACAACGCAATGTTTCGCATAACCAAACAGTGCATTATTCATAACTAGTGCCATATGAATTATAGCAACCACCACTTTTATTCATAACCAACATCACGTTTCTCATAACTACCACTACTTTTGCTCATAACTAGTCTCATAACCACCACCACCACCACCACATCACCCCTTGCTCATAAGCACCAATATTGCTCATAACAAACCTTAGAACAACCACCGTCGCCTGCCTCCACCACCACTACCACCACCACAATACAACATTTCGCATAACCATATAGTACATTATTCATAATCAGTACCATATGCATCATAACAACAACCACTTTGATTCATAACCAACACCACATTTCTTATAACTACCACTACTTTTGCTCATAACTAGTCTCATAACCACTACCACAGCTGCCACCATCACCACTACCACAACATCACCCCCTTGCTTATAAGCGCCAATGTTACTCATAATAAACATCATAACAACCACAGTCGCCCGCCTCCACCACCAATACTATTACCACTACCACAATGTCACGTTTCGCATAACCATACAGTACATTTTTCATAACCAATACCATATGCATCATAACAACCACCACTTTTATTCATAACCAACATCACGTTTCTCACAACTATCACTCCTTTTGCTCATAACTAATCTCATAACCATCACCACCGCCGCCGTTACCACCACTATCATAGCATCACCCCCTTGCTTATAAGCACCAATATTGCTTATAACGAACCTCATAACAACCACCGCAGCCCGCTTCCACCCCCAACACAACGCAATGTTTCGTATACCTATACAGTACATTATTCATAACCAGTACTATATGCATCATAACAACCACCACTTTTATTCATAAAAACACCACGTTTCTCATAACTACCACTATTTTTTCTCATAACTAGTCTCATAACCACTACCACTGCTGTCGTCGTCGCCGTCGCCGCCGCCGCCGCTGCCACCACTACACCACCACAACATCATCCCTTACTCATTAGCACCTATATTTCTCATAATAAACCTCATAAATACCACCGATGCCCACCTCCACTACCACCACCACCACCACCACCACATTGCAACGTTTCGCATAAACCATGTAGTACATTATTCATAACCAGTACCATAATCATAACAATCACCACTTTTATTCACATTCAACACCACGTTTCTCATAGCCAGCACCACCACCACCACCACCAACAGCACCACCTCTACCTCTACTACCACTACCACCGCCGCCTCTGGTACTACCTCAACCACCATGACGACCACCATCACCACCTCCTTCGTAACAACATACTGATTTTCCACGAACTCTTTTCCAACACAGCTCAAAAACACATACAGATATTAAAAACTGTACTAATAGTGAGGGAACTGATAATGGCAAACAAGGCCATTAATAAAGTGATGGGTTTTATGAAATCAAGGTTGACATGAAGGAAGAAATTAACTACCAATATGATATTTCACTAAAAATAAAGGAAATGGATGATAGTGGGCTTAAGGAACTTGTAGCACTTTGTGTGTATGTAGAATTTATAGTGTAATAGAATATTTATAACAAAATCTCTATACATATCCAATTTAAATTGTAATAGAAAATGAAAGGCTTAATTATGGAGTTCTTTTCTGGATTTCAAGGAAGGAGTTTTAGATTAAGATAACCAATTTGAATGAATGATCATCAAAACATAATTTACTGAGGAAGAAGAGGACACACCACTTACATAGTTAGTAAATTGGTGTATGAATACTTATGTACATACATATATGTGTACATTTGAATCTCACCATTTTGTTTTTTTATGCAGAATGAGATATCAAACACTAGGGTTAGGGTTTTTCAACAAGGGTGAAAATGGAATCGTGAGAGCAAGTGGAAGGACATACCACCGGGATCTTCGCCTTAAAGAATAGCAGGAATCGCCAGTGACCTAGAAAAGTCCTCCACTGAAGATAGGACACGATGGCTGCGCGAGATGGAGTCCTCTACTGAAGCTCCAAAAACCAAATCGTTCTTTGATGGACTTGATTCTTTGTCCTCTTCACTAGAGAGGGAGGGTGAGACACAAACACACACACACACACACACATACACAAAGACAGAGAGAGAAATGAGACACACATACACAGATAGAAAGATGAGACATAGAGAGAGGAGACACACACACACAGAGAGAGAGAGAGAGAGAGAGAGAGAGAGAGAGAGAGAGAGATGGAGGAACCACAGAGAAAGAGAGAGAGAGAGTTAGCGTGAGTTTTTTTTTTGTTCAAAATGTAACCAGTTACTCCAGTAGTAGGTAATAACCAAATAAGAATTCAATGGACAAGATTAAATTGGATTGATCTAATGGTGAAAACAATGGCATGGATGTCACTCCATTTAACAAAGGGTGGTATTGTAGTCTAACCCAAGTTTATGAGGTTGTCAAGTTACTAAATTTAGACCCAGGCTTAATACAAAATATATCCTTGAAGTTTGGTCCCTTTCTCATTTTAGTCCTTGTTGTTTCAATTGCATCAATTTAGTCCCTAGGCCTTGTTTGGCAAGTTGGATAAAACTATCGGATAGGAAACGATAGGATAAGGCAGGATCAGATAGAATAGTTATCATGCCAAATTAGATTCAATGGATGTCCTGTGTTTTGGAACGTGCTGGAATCATACTGTCGGATAAACTCTTATATCCTAATCTTGTGTTTGGTATTGTCTGGATTAAAGTTCTGAATAATAATTACTATAATTAGATTATTATTTTCAGCATTTTTCTTGTTAGCCAAATCAAGAAAAATGTTTCATCTATGTTTTATTTTATTTTCCTCACTACATCCATGAACCAATCAAAGCCTTAAATTGCTTTTAATAATCAATCAAAACTACAATTCAATTCAATTAATTTCATTCACAAAATATCCAAATCAAAATTATTTATAAAAAACACAGTAAATGAAAAAATAAAAACACAAGCAGGTAGATCCAATTTAATCAATACCTCTCATACCCAAATGTTTTTTCCCTAATTATCCAAAACCCATAAATCTTTTTCACATAAAAATCAAAGTCAAGCCCTCTAATAATCCTTCTTCTCTGGTGTAAACTACCCTTTCTTCCTTCTCAATATCAACAATCAAATTACTAGATTTTGGGCACTTGTGGGCCATAATCTCTGAATTTGGGCTCTGGGTTTGCTGGCTTTGAAAAAATGGAGTTGTGGCCTGAAATGTTTCTAATTTGGAAGTGTCTTTGAAATGTTTCTGGGTGTACTTGCAATTTCAGCTCCATCATCACAAACAAAAGCTGAAGATTGATGGGTTCTTGATTGATGTTGCCAAAATTTGCATTGGGCGTTGATTGGTTGATATCTCTCGATTACGTGCAAGGGGAATACGATGGGTGTGTACCCAAAGCCTCCTCCGATGATCAAGTTAGTCTAGGTAGGAGAGAGAGAGAATAACATGTATTCAATAATGTGTGTATATGTGTAAAACCTATAAAATTTCCAAAATTTTGAATCAAAATTATTTTAAAAAATAGTAAATGAAAAAATAAAAACACAATAAGGTAGATCCAATTCAATTACTACCTCTCATACCCAACTATTTTTTCCCAATTATCCAAAACCAATCAATCTTTTTTGCATCAAAATCAAAGTCAAGCCCTTTAATAATCCATCTTCTCTAGTGTAAACTACCCTTTCTTCCTTCTCAATTTCAATAACCAAATTACTAGATTTTGGGCACTTGTGGGTCACAATCTCTGAATTTGGGATTTTGGGTTTTTTTGGCTTTGAAAAATTAGAGTTGTGGCTTGAAATGTTTCTAATTTGGGAGTGTCTTTGAATTATTTTTGGGTGTAATTGCAATTCAGTTCCGTCATCACAAACAAAAGCCAAAGATTGATGGGCTCTTGGTTAATGTTGCCAAAATCTGCACTGGGCATTGATTGGTTGATATCTTTCAATTACCTGCAAGGGAAAGACGATAAGTGTATACCCAAAGCCTCCTCCAACTACCGAGTTAGTCTAGGACTCTAGGTAGGAGAGAGAGAATAACAGGTATTCAATAGTGTGGGTATATATGTGTAATACCTATAAAATCTGTTTCCCTATTTTAATGAATTTCTATATTTCAAACCATACACATAGTTTTATCAATTCTTCCTCTACTTGATAGATCTAAGCTAGAGATTTAGGATTGATTATTTGATGTCATATTATTGTGTGAAGCATGTGGACTAACCCTTGTTTTGTACGCTTTGGAGGTATGACTTCTCATCTTTTCTCTAGTTTATTTCATTTGTTGATTTTATTGATTTTCGACTCCATGCGCGACACCTTAGCTTAGGTCTTGCCTTATATGTATATGTGATTAGAGACATTTTTCCTAGGATTTCTATTCTTTGTATGCATTGCACGTTTCCCATTTCGCGGCTGGATCCCGGGTAAGTTCTCTAGTTCCCTACTTGCACATCATTTCGCTTGCTACTTGAATTATGTGGCTTATGAATGATATTTTACCGTTAGCAACTTTGCACCCTTTTGACGTGCTTGTGATATGTATACTTATATCTATGTATTATTTGAGGGCATGCTTAGATTATTAATTCGATTAAAAAGGATTTTGAGTAGAGGCCTATCACGAGATAGGATGAGAGGGGGTGTTTTAGTCCGTCGGGCTCCTTCCCCTCTCATTCCATAATCCCTGGACCCAGATTATCTTTGGTTTCGCAAAAGATCAGTTTGCTTTTAAAATGGTTTCTTAATTTTCCTTTTAAAAATTAAGTGGCGACTCTTTGATTTTGAATTTGAATTTGAAAATTGTTTTAAAAAACAAAAGTGGGCCCAAATGCCGGTATCCACACACCCTCACCCTCATTTAGTTTGTTTACCCAAAAACAAAGAGAAAATGAGAGAGGCGAAGGAGAAGGAAATGAAAAAGAAAGGAAAGGAAAGGAAAGGAAAGGAAAAAAGGGAGAGAGAAGGCTTACCCGAGCTCACCCCGAACCACCATCGTGATCCCGAACCTACAGTGAGTCCCTAACTCACTTGGTATACTATAGTTTTGCACCTTAATATGTTGTACCCCGAACCTATTGCCTGTAATTATTTTTCGTTTGTTGTTGTTGTCGTCATTATTATTATTATTATTATTATTATTATTATTATTATTATTTTCGTTTAACCTCATGTTTAGTAGGTTGCACCAAATAAATGTCCATATTATATTTCCGCTATCACTATTATCATTTTTGTTTTTCGGTAAACTGCATGTTTAATATGTTGTACCCCAACTTATTGTGTGTATTATGATTTCATTATTAATATTATTATTGTTATTATCATTTATTATTATTATTATCTTACTATTTAGCCGTTAAAACTCGTACTTTAACATGCGGTAACCCGAACCTAGTTCTGTATTATTATTCCTTTAATATTACTATTATTATTATCATTATTATTATTATTATTATTATTATTATCATTATTATTATTATTAGTTTTGTTTTCCGATTAACCGCATGTCTAATATGTTGTACACCGAACATATTATTCCGCTATTATTTTTAATAATAATATTATTATTGTTATCACTTTCCGGTTAACCTCATTTTAACATATTGTACCCCGATCATATTATTTCCGTTAGTATTATTATTATTATTATTATTATTATTATTATTATTATTATTATTATTATTATTATTATTTTTCACACCCATCTCAGGAAAATCGTATTGCTTTAAATTGCATATTTGAATTTCAAGGATTTTCAATGTTATTTGAAAATTTAGATGAGCGGTTCACAGTGGTCAACGGAAGGTGTCAAGTGAGAACATGATGATCCGATAATCGTTGAGGCATTCATGTGACTAAATGACATTTATATGATTTAAATGTTATATGACTTTTTTTTGGGTAAATTATGAATAGAAAATTTACCTATGTAGTGTACTTTTCTAGCAGTTTGACCTAGTTAAAGATCATGCTGAACAAATTAGAGATAACCCGGGTGGTACGTTTCATAAAAGGAAGGTTATCTAGAGATTCCACGAAAATTAGTTTTCGGACGTAATTACGGCGACAAACAGAACTTAGACGAAAACTTTTATAAATTATAGTTTTCACGCGTGAAGTAATAATTTGGACGTGTGCGACGTTTTGGGGGATAATTAGAAGTTTTGAAAACATGTAAACACTATTTTCGAGAGTCGAGCCTATAAATAGAAAGTGGCAAGATATTTGTTCATGACAACTTTTTCTAAAAACCTAAGTTGAGAGCTAAAGAGAGGGATTTGGTTGCTTCGGACTTCAAGGCACTAATCGACGTCCGTTTGTTCATTTGTCAATTTTTTTACCAAATTTTAGATTTGAACTCCTTGACGTAAGGGCTTCATTTTGATATCTATTAGGCCACGTTTGGCGAACTTTTATAGAAATGCTAATTCTAAAAATTTGGCGAAAATGCGTGTAAACTTGTAGGTTTTGCATAGGATCAGAGATTTAGCTTAGTATGCATCCTTGCGATCCTCCTGAAATCTTAAGATGATAGCTCGAGGTATGAAATTTTAGCCTATGTTATATAGGAAATATACATGCTTTGAGACGAGGAAATTGTGATTCAGACAAAATTCATGTGTTAATAGTAGGCCCGTTAATTATGCACGCGCTTAAATATGAAAACATGTCTAACTTTTACACGAGCACGTTAAGTGATTATGTGGGTCAGAGGGGGCACTTATACAATTTTATGCCAGAGTAAGCTTCTTGATATTTGAGAATTTTAGTAGCGATGGCTACTGTGCATGGTAGGTCTTGGATTTGCCAGGGCACTTGGGATGCAACGGTTGTAGGCTCGGGCTAGCCGTGGGCATTGCGGTTAAGGCTTGGACTTGCCGCTACCAGATGAATATGTGTTTTTCTCCCTAGAGACTATTTTGATGTGAAGTATAAGATTAAAGCATGATTTATCATATATGTATATGTTAGAATTTGTGCACTCAACATATAGCTTAGTGGAGATTTACTCCATTGCAGGTGAAAAAAAAAGGGCAAGAAGAAGCGAGAAGAGAGGCCGATGGGAATGCCGGAGATCCTCTTGCACATGTTTTTGTTTTGTTCCAAATGATGTAATTTTGTGAAGTTGGACTATGTCCTTTACTTAGAAACTTTGGAATGACCATCTAATGTTGTAATAGGTAGTAAGAACTACTTTGGTTGCGGCTTGTAATGAATCCGAACTTATGGATTCACTTTTGAAATCCTTATCTTGTCAAATCCATGTTTTGTATGAATGATAACAACTCTTTTATGGTTCGATCCTAAAAGCCTTAACTTGTTCAGTTATCGCTTCCTTTCATGGATTAAAGTGGTTCAATTGTATTATTGAAAACTTAATATGGCTTGTGAAGTTTGGAATAGTGTAACCATGTTTGGAGTTATGGTAAGAGGTGGAGGTTGTTTATTCTTAGGCAAAATTCTGATGCTAAGTAGGAATTCTGCTAAAGGGACATTCGACCGGTCGAAAGTGGTTGTTCGATCGGTCGAAATGACCCCTGCATGAAACATTTTTCTACCCCTTCCAAAAATTATTTAAAGATTTTGATTGGTTCTTAGGGTACCTTTGGGATCCCTTTTAACATAAATTCATTCGGTTCGAAATATAATTACAATTGGATTTTACAACTCGGAGGGTAATGTTTCCAAATGTTTTATATACTCAATGTTGTTTTAGGTTCTTTTCCACTGCTATAATCTTTTAATCAGTTGGACAAGCCTTGATGGCGTGCCACGTGTCTTATTTCCACGTGTAGTGGGATGGGTTATGACATTATTAGTCCGTATGCATTATGGAAATATGTGTAGTCGACCGTAGAGGTCCAAAAGAATTATAGGATCGCAAGTCGGGGATGATTGCTACTATGTCCACGGAGAAGTAAACATGATAGCAAAGTAACCTTGTTGATAAGAATAAATCAAGAAATGAATATACACGGTTAGCCAATAAGGCAAGATTACTACAGCAGTCGCAACGACAATGATAGTAAAGTAACCGTTTCGCAAATCAGTTGCTCTATTCATAAAGCAAGGTCCTAGGGACCTAGAGTATCTAGTTAGCTTGTAAAGCGAGATTACTACTATGGCCATGGATAGGCAAATAACGATATTAAAGTAACCATAGCTTGACTCACTGGGTGAGTCACTCTGAGCCAACGACGTTACACTAGTAATGTAATAAAGTTTATTACGTAAGTTGGATGTTAAGTCGAGTGAAGTCGAATATATCGATGATGCATAGTTCACTCACTATCTCATTATAATTCATTCAACCATCGTAACTAGTCATTGTGTACTTTTGAATACGTATTTTATATTAGGAGTGTTCGATTAGGACACTTACCTAGATTTGATTGAAAAGTTAATGGCATATTACGCCTTGGACATTCCCACGTCTAGACGATACAGGATATGACTACCTGGAAGAGGAGTATCAAGAAGAAGCTTTTGGAGAGGAAACCTATGACAGGGAAGCTGACAATGATGAAGACTACGACTATGCCAGTTAAAGGTGCGACTGGAAGAAAGAAGACTTAGTTGCTCAATTATAGATTTTTGTTCCATTTATACTAAGTTGTAAATTGGTGTCACATGCCTTACTTCAATGATCTTACACTTTCTTTTGTCCTTACATATAAGATGTAAACGGTGTCCAACGCCTTAATCTCTTTTGGTCATTTGTTATTTTGTGAACTACAAATTATGAATAATAGCTAGTAATCTTTTGATGTATTTTCAGTTTACTCTTTCGCTAAAGCTACTCAATTGTTATCTAGTGTGTTTGTGGACAATCAGTTAGTATAACTAGTCATGGCTTACTGGCCCATAAAGGAAAATTTTATTTCTTCCTAATTTCTGAATCCGGGGTGTCACAAGATTTTTGGTATCAGAGCACTAGGTTTTACTTAGATGAGCTCACTGATTGTCCTAGACCTTTAAGTTGTGAACCTTAAGATACTTTCGACTAGTGCTCACACAAAGGTAGCTATCTTTTAGTATATATTGTGTTCCAACGATCTTGATATTTTTAATTTTTCTACTTTGTTAAATTCGTATCTCGATGTACATGCTTCAGTAATAACTTGTAGATGAGTGTGTATGCTAGTAATAACCAATAGATGTCTATATAGGGATCACTATGGCAGGGAGACCTACTCATAACAGTCCTACGCGGGAAGATTGATGTTGCATCCCTATCAACCCTAGTTGCTGATCCTACTAGTATATTCGAGGCCTTTGTGTGGAGACTAGAACGCATCAACAACACGAAAAACAATAACAACAATGCGAATAATGGTAACAACCTTGTACCACCTCTGAGACCTGTAGAGGATAGAGTGGTAGAACGTTTCCATCATTTCCGAAAAGAG
This sequence comes from Hydrangea macrophylla, assembly GCA_033977485.1. Lineage (NCBI taxonomy): Eukaryota > Viridiplantae > Streptophyta > Magnoliopsida > Cornales > Hydrangeaceae > Hydrangea > Hydrangea macrophylla. The sequence continues at coordinate 40,739,026 of CM066999.1, read as the reverse complement.
TTCCTGGAGAATTACTTTTCGCAAGTCTAGCCACCTCAGCAAGGAGAAGCCAAGTCACCTTGGATCTGGGCTGACTACTCAACTGTCACACCCCAATTTTTGGAAAGCCAAATAATCAGCATAAAACTAAATCGAGACTACTATTCAACTGCCCAACTATCGGAGTGAACACCACGAAGCCCAACCTAATAAAACTTTTTAATGGAAATAGATGTTCTTAAAAACCTGGTTAAAACATTTGTAATAAATTTCCATTTATGTTTTTAAAACAAAACCACCACATTTCCATTTAAAAAAAAAAACACTCATGCGGTTCCGAAAATACTCAAATATATTTGATTAAAGCTATAACTACTAAATCACTTATATTGAAAAGCGAAAGATGAATAAACATTTCTAAATTCTCATTAAGAATAAAAATCTTTTTATTTACAATTAAAGCTTTGAAAGAATAACCTCTATTACAACCTTTGGTCAGAGCTACTAAACGTCCCAATACCAACTACAATAATGGCCCACAATGCCAAATAAATGAAAATAGCAAATGAACAGTAAAGGTCTTCATGCCCTCAAGCAAATCCATGCAATCCAATAGTCATACCGGCCTACTCCTTAATCTGCAAAATGGCTACGTTTCCCAAGAAACACCCCCGCATGATAAACATCACACGGGTCAGCATTGTATAACAACACTGGTATGAGTAAACACGCTCCAGTCTCAAGGATCACTCGTGGTCCCCTCAACTCCAACCCAACAATAATCAATTAACATAATAATACCCGATAAATTTCCCGGAGGTTGGGAATCCACTGGACTCCCTCCCTCTCTAGACCACAAACACATACAAAGTTGTAGGCAGAATTGTAGTACCACACGTGAGTGAGGACAAGCGATAGTTTCCTCGAGTCACGGCGGCAGTTTGTTCCACCCACAAAGTAAAAGAAACACTTACTCTTAAATGACATGGTGAGTCAAAGCCTGCATACAATGGTTAGTGGGCCCACCATCCTGTAACTCGAGAGTTAGCACAAATCCTTAGTATCATAATAAGCAATTCTCCAATACCAAATCATTTAATCAATTTTCTTCGCATTATACCACGGTAACCATTTCGGGTTTTCAATTTCATGTTTCACAATAGTTTATCCATTTGTATTTGACGCACTACAATCACTGTCATTTTTTTTTCTTGCCCTAGGTTCACTACTAAGGTCACCCTACTCATGGTCAACTTACTATTTATGAACGATTCATTATTCAATTTCCTAGCTTCACCACTTGGTCACCCTCCATGGTACACCCACACATATATCCCATGTGTGCCCGGACATACTACTAACATCCACTCTGGTGCTAGTTTGGTTGGGGTATCAACCAAACCAGGTATACACACAGAAGGCTAGTCAATATGCCTAGACGTCTAACAAATAAGCCGGGCATAAGGCTTAGGCCAGCTTGATCACGAAGCCACTGGCAAAAGGGTACACTCAGCAAGTCGAGCTACCAAAAACAACATATCACACAACGGGGAGCGGTGAACACTAAGGAACTTGAAACCACTTTTTTTTTTTACCATCTACGTTAATTCACACAAGTACCATTCATGAGGATTTAATCACGTCATTAACCACATCGAAAATTTATCATTTATTACATGGATTATCATTATCCGATTATTCACAATAAGGCCGTTGCGCCAAACTTCTTTTCACGTCTCTAACGTAGTATTTCCACAATCATCATTTAATACCGCACATAGCATAAGTTATAGCATTTAAATCAGCATTCAACAGCACTATTTAAAATTGTCCCAAACAAATCTTATATTACACATCCCCAAAACTAGCATGGGTTGAAATTGTTCTTCATAATAATAACGTACAAAGAAACATCTCTAACAATTTTCATAGACATAATTCAAAATTCGGAGTTAACATTTACTGCTACTGTAATATGAATTTTCTGCCCAAACGGTGCAGAATTGAGAAAAATACCATTAGACGAAAAACGTGCAGAATCGCGTTTTACATTGACTCAAGTGAACAGTTTTACCAAAAACAAAATGTATGAATTAATACGAATTATTTTCTAAAGCAGAACTGAGAGTTTTCTTCAATTTTACCCAAATCCGAATTTGTGTTAGTCTTCTTTTTTTTTTTTCTTCAATTTTCTAAATAACTTATATCTAACCTTTGATATATATATATATATATAAATGTATATGTATATATCACTATAGATCCGTATTATATAAACACTCATCCATACGATTTATTCAAACTATAATGAACACAAATCGAAAATCAATCAAACTACGAATCAACCCTACAAATCTAATTGTTTACTCACCAAATTGGGAAAAGCAAGATGATGTTGATGATGGTGAACTCCCTTCTTTTCTCTTCTCTTTTCTTTTCTTTTTCTTCTCCTTCTAGGTGACTAGGGTTGCCTCTTCTCTCTTTGTCTCTTGTTCTCTCTCTCTCTCTCTCTCTCTCTCTCTCTCTCGAGGCTGCTCTCTTTTTTTTTTTTCTAACCCTAGGATATGTTATCTATCTATATACATATAATACACATACAATACATATATTACTCACACAAATATTAATAATCCCGTTTTTCTTTTTATGGGCTAACAAAAGAGACCCATATGAGCCCAGAATGTAACACAAACCACTAAAATGGCTAGTCCAAAGGGTACTCATACCCCGGGTACTTAATTTCAATACCAGATACACTATTTGACACATTCGCGGGCCTGTAAATACTATATAAAAAAAATACATATCAACCCTTCATTTTTTTTAATAAATTCAAATTAATAAAATGTAGCATTCAAACTAAAGGGCTCACTAATGATTTAATTTATATGTCCACCAAACACTTACAATTTTCAAACACGTTTCTTACATAGGCACACTCATATAATATTGCTAACTGAAATAATTATTAAAATAATTATTTATACACTTAGAAATTTTAGGATTGTTACATCAACCATCCCAGGACATTACGCATAACCGCCCGGTTCAGAGCCCGGGCGCACCTACGGAAGGCGTGGTTACTTGCGTGACAAGCTTCTAGATAGTTTCATATCCCAGCTAGGAGTCTAAATGGAAGGAGCAAGTAGTTTCCCAAACCACTTAGGAAACTATCCTAAATTCATGTAAATCGATTGTAATCAGATTAGGCTTCCTAATCTGCAGACTTACCTTGTACGAGTGGTCTCTTGCACCTATAAAAGAGGCCACTCACCCCCATTGAAAGGGGATCGCAGACTGATTCTAAAGAAGAGCATACAAACAACTCACTGTTATGCATATACCCGGTCAGTTTTTGGTAGTGTCGTCCACTCTGTTGGCTCACCAATAGCCACCGGTGATCTGCTAGTGAAAGCGCACTGACGTACCCATGGACATAGGTCACCTCGTTAACAGGGCTGAACCACACACAAAGTTTATTATGTCTATCTCTCTCTCCAGATTATTCTTATCCAAATTTTGGCATCATCAGTTTGGCGCCGTCTGTGGGAAAATCGACTGCTTTCTCCAAAAATAAATCTTCGACTGATCGACATGCCTCCAAAGAAAGGTAAGATCACCACTGCTCCAACTGGACCGGCGAACTCACAAGTCGAACGACCGGCCGCCTCTATGACTTCCGAGCAGATCACCGCGGCTCTTGCACAACTTCTAGAGGGCCAGCGATGAACCCAGTAGTAGATTAAAGTGCTGCTGGCCTGGTAGGATCAGCTCCCCTAAATCAAGGAGCAGCCCGGGAAAGGCGCGCCCAACCGAAAGCCTCCACAGGTCAGACAACATACCCACACTGCACCTGCATCCGCACCGGGTTGGAGACGGCATGGAGATGACGAACGTAGCCATGCACCCAGGCGAACCCGACAACATGCCTGGGCTAACCAGCATTGGGCGGGAGACGCCAGAGACATCATCAATAGTAGGTGTGCTGCCAGAAAGGAGGGGCCAGGAAATATAGCCCGAGAATCGGCCGAGGATCCCTTGGCCACGAGCCGGGGAGATCTCAGGCACATGATTACCTGTAGCCGGAGCCGGGTCCGGGTCCTATCCCCAAGGGTAACACACTTCGAAGAAGAGGCCTCATCATCTGATCCGACCTACCGCTCGGACATAGAAAGGAAGACCGAGAGGGAAGACGTGAAGGCTCAAATCTAGGACCTGTAGAAACAGATCGAACACCTGAGCCGCAAGCAGCGCCATGATCATACCAACACAGAGATCGAATCACCCTACACTGTTCGGGTCACCGGATTCCCCATTCCGCGGAAGTTTAAGCCACCACATCTCAACTCCTACGACGGGACAGGGAGCCTAGTGGATCATGTACATACCTATAATGCCCAGATGGCGTTAGTCATCACCGTCGACGAGTTACTGTGCCTGGCCTTTCCCTGCACTCTTAAGGGGCTACCTGTGCAGTGGTTCCACGCTCTTAAACCCCAAATGGTTGATGACTTCAAGACACTGAGCAAGCTTTTCATTAGCCAATTCATAGGGATGCTTGATCGGTCATAACCGGACACCCAACTCCTAACCGTCAAGTAATGTAAGGGGGAGTCCCTAAAGGACTACGTGGACTGTTTCAATCAACAGAGGCTTCAAATTCGCCACTTGAACGAAACGGCAGCGATCATGGCCTTTTGCTCGAGAGTTCAGCATACTAAAGTTACTACGTCATTTCACCGTGACCGACCGATAACCCTGGTGGAACTCTCAAAAAGGGTTGGAAAATACATCGACACAGAGGAGTTTCTAAAGTCCAAGTGCGCCGATGTCATGGGAGACGAGTCCCCAAAAGCTAAACGAAAACGTGAGGGCTTGAAGAAGGGTTCGGGAAAGAAGCAGAGAGGCGGCTAGGATCAGGCCCCGATTACCTTCACACCACTTTCCTGCCCTATCCATGAGATCGTGGCCGTCGCTGAGACCCAGAGGCTACTCCAGTAGCCAGCGAAGCTGAAAAGCCCGCCTGGTAAGAGAAATCGGGATAAGTTTTGCCACTTCCACAAAGACCACGGACATGACACAGAATATTACTTTAAGTTTAAGATCGCCATTGAGAAGCTGATTAAGCAGGGCCATCTAGCCGAGTTCATGGTGGCAGACAGACGACCTCGGCAAGATGCTCGAGCTTTCGAGAAGCCGCAACCCCTCTGGCAAATCAATATAATCTCCGGAGGAACTTCGGGCAGAGGGGATTCATAGTCGGCCAGGAAGAGGCATGCTTGGGCATTCCGATCGGATGTCTGCCATGTCCAATCTACTAGCTCCCCCCCCGACCGATGTGTTAATGTTCTCATCTGAGGACATGCTAGACCTGCACTGCCCTCATGATGATCCATTGGTGGTGACGGTCTCCATCGCAAACTATGTGGTTAAAAGGGTATTGGTAGACACGGGCAGCTCCTCTGATATCATGTTCATCTCAGCATTCGATTAGCTCAGGATCTCCAGGGACTGGCTCTAACCAGTGGCCACTCCCTTGGTAGGTTTCAATGGGTCCAGTACACAACTGCTCGACACCATTGAGCTCCCGGTTCTTATGGGGACTTACCCCCAATAGACATCTATATTGGCAAACTTCGTAGTTGTAGAAGTTTCGTCCACGTACAACATCATCCTCGGGAGACCAACTCTCAACAAAGCCAAGGCAGTTGTGTTGATGTATAGCTTGGTGGTCAAGTTTCCAACCCCCCAGGGACCTGAAACCTTGCGTGGAGACTAGGCGATCGCTCATAGCTGCTATGTTAGCTCCCTACGTAGAAAGGCTACCACAGAAACATTTAACATTCAGGAAATTGAATCGAGGGATCAAGATGGTGGAGTAGGTTCGGTGGAAGAACTGGACTGAGTGGTGCTAGACCCGAACAATCCTGACAAGTGTGTTAGCATAGGCACTCTCTTGGAGCCAGGCCTCAAGGAGAAGTTAATCTGATTCCTGCAACAGAGCCAAGATGTCTTCGCTTGGAGCCACAAAGACATGCCTGGGATAGATCCCCGGGTCATGTCTCACCGCCTCAACATCAACCTGGACTCCCGGCCAGTCAAGCAAAAGAGGCGGGGTATGGCACTTGAGAGACAGGCGGTGGTCTGTGAAGAAGTCGAGAAGCTCCTAAAGTCGAATTCCATTTGAGTGGTCCATTACCTCAACTAGTTAGAAAACGTGGTTCTGGTTAAGAAAAGTAATGGGAAGTGGAGAATGTGTGTAGATTTCACTGATCTGAATAAGGCCTGCCCCAAGGATTGCTATCCATTGCCCAAGATAGACCTCCTTGTGGATTCCACGGTAGGATATGCACTTCTCTCATTCATGGACACTTACTCGGGGTATAATCAGATCAGCATGTACCCCAGGGACAAAGAGATGACCTCCTTCATCACGGACCAAGGAACGTACTGCTACAAGGTAATGCCCTTCGGCCTCAAAAATGCTGGGGCAACCTACCAACTCCTGGTCAATCATATGTTCAAGGATCAGATCGGGAAATCCATGGAAGTCTACGTTGATGATCTCTTGGTCAAAAGCCGAGACGAGTCTGACCATCTTGAACATCTGGCCGGGGCCTTCAGCATTTTGTGGAAGTTCAGAATGAGCTTGAACCCGTCCAAGTGCACATTCGGCATCTCGTCCGGGAAGTTTTTGGGGCACCTAGTCAGCAGACAGGGTATCGAAGCAAACCCCGAGAAAATCCAGGCCATCATAAACATATGGTAGCCCAGGTCAACCAAAGAAATTCAGAGCCTGGCCGGGCGGGTCGCTGCATTGAACAGATTTATCTTCCGAGCTACCGACTGGTGTCTGCCATTTTTTAAAATCCTTTGTAAGGCCTTTCAGTGGTCAGAAGAGTGCAAAGAGGCATTTCAGGAACTCAAGAAGTACTTGGTATCACCCCATTTACTCTCAACGCCTGTGCCAAATGAGGAATTATTTTTACATTTGGCAGTGTCACCCTCAGCGGTCAGCTCGACTCTCGTCCAAGAAGAACACGGTATACAATTCTCGGTCTACTATACCAGTCGGGCACTTCAAGACACGAAAAGCAGATATTCCCGCATAGAAAAGCTCACTTTTGCCCTCATTATTTCTTCCTGGAGACTTCGCCCGTATTTCCAGGCCCACGCAATCGTGGTCCTCACAGATCAGCCTCTCCGCCGGATCTTGAGTAGACTAGAAACATCCAGAAGGCTAGTTAAGTGGGCCTTGGAGTTAGAAGAATTCAAAGTAACCTACAGACCCCGTACGGTGATCAAGGGACATGCCGTAGCAGATTTTCTCGTGGAGTTCACATACCCAAAAGATCTAGTTGAAGAGCTTGACCCACCCTACCTACTACCCGGGCTACAGAAAGACATCCTGACCTGGATACTTTATGTAGAGGGGTCTTCTAACAAGCAAGGCAGTGGGGCGGGGATCATCCTGACTACTCTTGAAAGAATCCAGCCTAAGTATGCATTAAGGTTCGGGTTTCGTGCCTCCAACAATTAAGCCGAGTAGGAGGCCCTATTGGTTGGATTACAGTTGGCTACTTCAATCCGTGCATAGTAGGTTTGAGGGTACACTGATTCTCAGCTTGTAGTCAACCAAATTAACCAGGAATATATAGCTCGGGTAGATAATATGGTAGCTTACTTGGCCCTGGTCTGAGCGGTCTCGAAGAAGCTTAAAGGTTTCTCAATCACCCAAATCCTGAGGAAAGAGAACACCAGGGCTGATCGGTTAGCCCGCCTTGCCTCATCCTCTAAGTCAAACCTCCCTGGGATAAGGGTAAAATACCTAGCCGAGCACAGTGTGACCCGCCCAGAAGGTATGGAGGTCGATCTGGTCGCGTTAGGACCCAGTTAGATGGATGCGATCACTATGTTCCTAACGATTGGTATGCTGCCAGAGGAACAGGAGAAAGCCCGTCGGGTCAAGTACCCAGTGGCCAGATATCACCTTTTTGATGGTATCCTCTACAAAAGGGGGTTCTCTATCCCCTATCTCCGTTGCATCCACCCTGCATAAGTCCAGGTGGTGTTGCATGAAATTCACGAGGGAGTTTGCGGGAACCACGTTGGAGGCCGGACGCTTTTGCGAAAAGCATTGCTGCAAGGTTATTACTGGCCGATGATGACCCAGGATTTCCAGGAGTATATAAAGAGGTATGACAAGTGCCAGAGATACTCCCCCATGATCAACCGACTGGGAGAACTCCAAACACCAGTCTCAGCTCATGGCCATTCACTCAATAGGGTATCAACATCGTTGGACCCTTCCCAATTGGGAAAGGGCAAGTTAAGTTCGTTTTCATTGCCGTGGACTACTTTACCAAGTAGGCAGAGGCCGAGCTCTTAGCAATAATCACTAAGAAAAAGATGGAAAGCTTCATTGAGAAAAACATCCTCAGCAGGTTCGGCATTCCCCGGGTTCTGGTCAGTGATAATGACAGACAGTTTGACACCCCGGTATTCAGCCAGTTCTGCTTGGGCTACGGGATATCAAATCACTACTCCTCCCCCGAGCACCCTCAAGCCAATGGCCAAGCCGAGGTAACAAATTGGACTATTCTACAGTCAATTAAAACAAGGCTTGAAAATGCCAAAGGTATATGGGCGGAAGATTTACCGACCCTCCTGTGGGCCTACCGTACTACCCCCCGAGCGACAACAGGCGAGACACCATTCTCACTAACCTATGGCTTTGAAGTAGTGGTCCCCACGGAGCTCGAGTTGCCAACGTATCGGGTGGCAAAATTCAACGAACAAGGCAATGAGAAAGCCCTCAAAGGAGACCTCGACCTACTAGAAGAAAAGAGGGACCGGGCATATTTGAAATTGGCATCCTATAAACAAAGGGTCTCCCAGTACTTCAATAGTAAGGTAAAGCACGTAGTTTTCAGGTGGAAGATCTCATCCTGAAGGTGGTAAACCAGTCTACCAGGGTCCTGAGCCACAGAAAGTTAGGGCCAAGCTAGGAAGGCCCATACCTAGTCACCCGGGTAAACAGGCCGGGCACCTACTGGTTACAGACTTAGGACGGGCACGATCTATCTCACCCATGGAATGTGTAACACCTACGCAAGTACTTTCAATGACGCTTGGATAAGGGCAATCTAGCATTAGTTAGGGAATTTGTAGCTCAACTTGGGCATTTATTATGGTTTTCAACACAAAAAAAAAAAATAAAGATTTTTCGTTCTTGCTACAAGGTGCGGTCCCTACAAGTGTTCTGTTTAAAGACCTCGGTCTAACACCCAAGGTAAAAGACCTCGAGATCAACCCCCGAGGCACCGGCTTTACCTAGGTCCAACTGACGATGGGGGCAAATCCCCCTAGGTGGCTAATGATGGCAAGCCTCAAAAGACCTTGCGACCACCCACGTTCCAGGTCGGTTTCTTACGGACACTCCCTCTATATGCCTTCCTTAGCAAAAGCTCAGGGGCAGGGAAATACCAAACAACAATAGGAAATCACACCGGGTACTAGTAGGACTGAGAATCCTAGAACATCCCTAGCATTCCCAAGTACCTACAGTACCCAGAGAAATCGCCCAGATAATAAATAGGACAAAAATCCTACACTATACTGGGAGGGACCTCCAAAACAGGTCCCTACAAGACCAAGTATTCTTTACCAGTTATAGTCCTAAACCTTTTGCTAAGGCAGGGATTTAGATTGGCTAACAACTGGTCGGGTATTGGCAATCACAAACAGGCATACACATATAAGTAGTAAAAATAGTTGATGAAAAAGATGGCCTCAAAGGACATTTTCATTAAATAAAAGGAAACAATTGTACATTACCTGGGGGGCAATTGTAGTAGCCTCCCAAAAAAAAATTGAACATTGCCTCAGGGACTAGGCATCATCAATCTCGACCACATCCTCGATCTCTCCGGTCTCTCCCCTTGGGATGGTTCCTTCTCCCGGGACCGAGCTACTGCCCGGGGTAGCAGGAATATCTACAGCTCTGGCCAAGGCAGCAGAGTCATCAACAACGGGAGGACCAACGTCCCATTAGTCTGAATCAATCCCCTCGTAGGATGAGATGTCCCACTCAGGGTGATCCAGGGCTAGCTGCCACTTCAGGTCTTCGTAACATTGGAAGAAGCCGTCATCAAAAGCTTCCTCTGTGGCCCTTGCCACCATTGCCTCCGCCACAGCCTTCACTCGAGCCTCAGAAGCCGCCACGATGGCCTGGCATGCCTCTAGATTGGCCACGGTAGTCGCCAACTCTGCCTGGGCCGCACCGAGGCTTAGGGCCAAGCCCTTCACCTTGTCTTTCTCCAGAGCTAGGGCATTTTGCCTGGCCTTCGAGGTCGCCCGCTCCTCTAATAGAGCGGCTTCAGCAGTAGCAGTCCTCCCAGTCAGATAAGGCAGGAAGGATTCAGCCCCAGCGGCCATGCAGCCGACCTACAAGAAGTTCAAACCGGTTAGTCAACAGGGCAAACACAAAAATCGTGACAATGAATGGGTCGAAGCGCCAGTGCTTACCATATGGGAGAGGCTGTATAGCCATCCCTAGAATGCCTCAGGAGACACGTTTGCACATGTCTCCACTTGACTGGGGAGAAGGGAAAACTTGACCCTCTCCCTGATCACTATCTAATCTTCAATCGACACTCTGGACGGTATTCCCGCTCGGGGGGAAGTCTCTACCACCACCACGTGGGGAGCTGAGGTCCCCACTCACTTCGAACAATTCGTGGTCCGGTGCCAGATCTGCCTTAGCAGACATTCACTGCCCGAGGCCTTAGCAGCGGGCCTCTTACCTCCTCTTATTGTCGCCCACGCGGCAGCAGCGGCCTGCTTGGCCCTCAACTGTTCAAGATCTCTTTTGGGAGCCATTTCTACAAAAAGAAGAGATAAGCGACAGTAACCGGCAAGGACAACAAAGAATACAACGAGAATATAGACGAGACCATATATACCCAGGCACTTACCAGGAAGTATGGGTGGAAAGATAGGAGCTTCGACGGGCTTACTCAGATCGTAAAAGGCCTTGAAATCACCCGTCCTGGTCAGCACATTCCCAATATTCGTTGGCAAATCTGCCAAGCCCCTGATCCTGGCCTGGCACTCCTCGGGAATACTCGGTAGGCTGGCTGACCCCACTATAAGGCAAAATATAAAGCAGTCAGTCCCGGGATTGAAGTAAAGAAGGTAGATGGAAGACACTAGACTGACTTACCCCTCAGCTCTCTCGCCCAGGAAGTCCTCATCTGGATCCCTAGGGCCTTCTCACAAAGTCCAAGGGTGGATACTTGGAGGAATCTATTCTTCCAACCCTTGTTGTTGCTCGAGCAATTGACTATGATTTTCCTCCCCTGCCGAGCCCCGAGAGAGAAGAACCCGACCTCCCCATGTACGGGAAACAGTCAGTGCGTCTAGAAAAACTCCTGAATGGAAAGCTCATACCCAAAAACTTGGGGCCAAAGGGAGATGGACCCCATGAAAAACCTCCAACCAGTAGGGGCCAATTGTCCGGGGGCATTCCCCAAATATATCAAGACATCCCGAGCGACCAGATGAAGGGGAATGCGGAATCCAGTCATGAGGGTGTCCTTATAAAGGGTGGTGAAATCCCGCTGGTATATATGGGCTCTGTCGACATTTATGGCCAGGGATCAGTACTCGGGGAGGCCATACATATCCCTAATTCGGCTGAGATCTTGAGTGCACAGTGTTGGGTTTGTGCCCTCAAACCATTACTTTATGTATGAGACATTAGCATTATAATATATGGATATCAGCTTTACATTTCATTGTGTATGTTTCTTTCATGAGATGATTGTTTTGTCCTTAAGTATCATAGTAAGCAATTCGTGTGTGTATGAGATACACACAAGTGAGATACGAATTACTATTCTTTGATACTTAGAATATGTCACAGTGGATGATGAGACTGGATACCTCATCAGGTCTACACTGTAGCATAATTAACTACCATTGGATGGAGTGATTAATCTCAATCACTAGAGTGTAGCTCTTAGTTGATATGCTAGTGCTTATAGTGCATTGACGGACCTGAGCTTTCCTATTGACGCTTAAGGCTGTCAACAGTCAATAGGAACTCATAACTTGTATAAGGTACGTGTTCACAATCTTGAAATGATTATGAACACAGACTATGGATATGGCTGCTTTGACTTACCAATCAGTGAGGTCTATAGAAGATCAACACCTGGGTATCTTGGGTATGTCATGTCCATAGGGTTGTGAACATATATTGTCAAGATAGAATCTACCCTCTGATTCAGAGTAAGCATTCCCTTGAGAATGTCACCAAGTTGATTACTGAGTACTGCAGTCTTGTTGATAAGAGTTATCAACATGTTTGGTAATCATGAGTAGTGAATGGGACTCAAGGAATACAAGAAGTAATCATGATTCAGGTTGACAGTAACAGTTATCCGACTACCTAAATATGATTACGAATGCTGACGGTAGAGGGACATTAGTACACCATACAAGTCTAGTTATCGCTTCGGATATGTTCTTTTGCGTTGGAGTTCAGTTATCGTTTTATAGTGGAATAAACGTTAACTGACCAGTTAGTTAGTTTGCTGATCAAAGAGTTTGGTCATGGTAATTAACAAACTGGTCTGAGCCAACAATAAAGAGCCTAGGAGGTCCCACTCTTAGCTCCGCTAGGATGCTTGGAAAGACACTTGAGGAAGCTGTTAAGACAAGTTCGATCGATTGAAGTATGTTCGATCGATTGAAGTCAGCAGGTTCGATCGATCGAGAATGGTTCGATCGATCGAAGGTTCGATCGATCGAAGTCACTTCGATCGATCGAAGTCTAGGTCGGTTCTGGAAATCTATAAATAGGGCAGCTGCATTCTGGAAGTAAGTGATCGTCGTTTTTATATGCAGCAGCTGCAGAAACTATCATAGTCTTCCCAAAACCTTCCTATCCTCTCTATTAGGGTTCCCACCAACCCTAGTCTTTCCGGCAGGCATCCGCAGGAGTCATAAGGGTGAAGATCATCTAGTGGAGGCTGCTGGAAGTTAAAGTTTCAGAATTGGGTTCAAGACACTAAGGTATAATTCTTGAACCCCCTTGTACGCATCTATAGAATTGACGAGTAGTAGATCCTGGAATACCAAAAGTTTTATAACTTAACCTATTTCCGCTGCGCGTTTAAACTCTAACTTTAAACCACTTTTTCCTTCAATTGGTATTAGAGCCAGGCTCGTTTGGATCTATAGATGCATTTTTGGAACCCTAGTTTTGATTTACATGTTGATTTTAGAACTGTTTTCGAAACTGCATCGTCACAGATCTGTTTTTGCAGTGTTATCGTAGCAGAATACAAAACTGTGATTGCATAGGATGCAAGGTGGGTTCGATCGATCGAACTTGTTTCGATCGATCGAACTTGTTTCGATCGATCGAACATTCTGTTCTCAATCGATCGAACTAGTTTCGATCGATCGAAGCCTTCTGGTGTTCGATCGATCGAATAGTGTTAGATCGATCGAGACATATTCTCTGTCCAGGTGTTCTGTTCACAGTTGTAAAAGTTTTTTTAAATTATACTTTAATCTTAAATTATTTCTGTAAAATTTTTAAATCATTCTGTGAAACAGAATGTTCAAGCGATTGAACAGTGTTCAATCGATCGAAGGTTCGAGCGATCGAACTGTCTTCGATCGATCGAACTGTGACAAAGAAGTAAGATGATGTTTTAAGTTCTAATTCAGTATGTAAAGTGTTTATATACTGTGTGAATCAATTAAGTGTTCCAATAGTTACATATATTTGTTATGTATGTGTGGATGCGTGTACGACTAACCCTTTTGCAGCAAAATTAGTCGCTATCTCCCATGGCACCAAGTCGTTTAAATATTTATATTTAAATTGTTTGAGATTGGTGCATGTTGTAATTTATTAATGGTTTGGTTTTAAGGCGTATGTAAAGGGCGCTGCGGCTTCAATCCTACGAAAAGGAAAGTCGCACCGGTTTCCCTAGCCTTTTATTTCTTTTTTGCTATTTCCTTTTTTCTAGATAAATTGTAAGCTTCAAAAGAAGCATAGGTCCAATGTAATAGAATTAGAAATTCCATGAAGATGGAGCAAGGAGCCGTTGTCCATAAAGATGGAGCCGGAGGCGACCAAACCAAGAAGGTGGATCTATGGAAATAGAGCCATGGGAGATAGAGGCATTGTTTGAATGCCTATATTTCATTTTAGTTTTTTGTTTTATGTGCTTGTTTTGTGTTTGGCGTATAATACATTGTTGCATGCACTTAAAACAAGTTTTCTAAAATAAAATTCAAAAACCGTTTTCAACACATTAGTAAACATTGGATGTTTATGGGTAGTGTGTGGAAACATTTTTCAAAAGCAAAATCCTTAATTTACTAAATCTAGTGGGAGAGGGTCTTATCAAATAACACCCACGATCTTCCATTAACGGTTCATTGTAAGATGAGTAGTGTATTCTGTGTCACCTCGCCAGGGGTGATCATTCCATACGGAGGGTACACTGCTCATTGGTTACTAGATGTGAACTTCCTATGGATAGGATCAATCAGACGTGTTAGAGGGTGACCACCACACGGAGGCGCTACTTGAGACGGTTGTGATTGGATCCTAGTTAATGGTACACACTAGCTAAGCTATGGATAAGGGATCCCACACGGGGCATTATTCAGAAACTTAGAGATCAAATAGGTTCGGGAGTCATGGCTATTTTGCAAGAGTTGCATAGCGGATAAGTCATGATAAATCGAAAGATCGAACATTGACCACCACACGGAGGCTTTATTCTTTCGTTTCGATATTCCGGCGACTTTGTTTTTAAATAAGAGTTTTAAGGATTCTTTTATTTCAAACTGTCAATTCTGATATCCATATTTATTTTGTTTGTTTGATTTTCAGTAATCATAATGTCTGGATATGCATTTAGTCCACTTGCCACCATACTCACTCAAAACAAGTTAAATGGAAATAACTACACTGAATGGAAACGTAACCTTGACATCGTTTTAACTGCGGAGGATCACATATATGTCCTCACCACCCCAAGCCCTGAAGAACCCGCGACAAATACTTCGGCAGCTGCCAGACGCAAGTTCGACAAATGGAAGAAGTCGAATGGAATGGCCCGTTGTTACATTCTGGCCTCAATGGCTGGTGTGTTACAACACCAATTCCAATCGAACGATTCTGCCAGTGACATTATCACATCCCTGAAAAAGATGTTTGGGGAGCATGGCAGGCCTGCCAGACAGGTAGCCATGCAGAAGATAATGAGTGCAAAGATGTCGGAAGGTACTCCAGTCAAAGAACATGTTTTAAAAATGATTGGTTATTTAAACGAACTGGAGACCTTGGGAGCCAACATCGATGCACAGACCCAAGTTGATATGATCCTAAACTCGCTGTCGCCATCATTCGCTCAATTCAAACTTAACTATAATATGAATCAAATGGATTTTTCAATGAGCGAATTAATGAGTTCTTTACTGGCAGCAGAAGGGGTGATCAAACCTGGGGGCAGCGTTTTAAACGTTGAGAAAGGCGCTTCTTCTTCCCGATCTATACCGAAAGGTAAGAAAGGAAAGAAGAAGGCTGGCACTGGTGGTTCAAGTGTTGGACCGGTCCCTAAGATTACAAAATCTAAGGGAAAAGGTAAGGGCAAAGGGAAGGTGGGTGGCCAAGGCAAAGGAAAGTGTTTCCAATGCGGTGAGAAGGGCCACTGGAAGAGGAACTGTCCAGAATTCTTAGCTACAAGAGTTCAAGGTATGATTGAATCACATGTGATTGAAGTAAGTTTTATTACGGATACTTCAAACACTTGGTGTATTGATTCTGGTGTGACTAACCATATCTGTAATTCATTGCAGGGGTTCAGATCAACCAGGAAATGCAGTGATGGGGAGATCGTGCTTACTCTAGGTTCTAGTGCAACCGTATCTGCAGTTGCTATAGGAGTTGTAGTTTTAGAATTTTCAGACAATAAAGTTTTGATTTTATCAGATGTACTTTACGTCCCTTTAATGAGACGTAATTTAATTTCAGTTTCTAATTTAACGAATAATGGTTATTCCTTTCATTTTGGAACTAAAGTTGTCATTAAAAGAAACAGTTCTTTTATATGTTCTGGTGTTAAATCAAATGGTTTGTATGTGATTACTCCCAATATTTCAAAAGATTCTTGTTTGGAACTTAATAACTCAGTGGTAACTTTACCATCTAAAAGAAAGGAACCTTCTACTAATCCAACAAGGCTTTGGCATATGAGGCTTGGCCATATCAATCTGAATAGGATTGGCAGACTAGTCAAAGAAGGGGTCTTAGGCGATTTGGTTCTCGAACCAATGGAAGTCTGCGAGTCTTGTTTGGAGGGTAAGATGACCAAAAGGCCCTTTCCCGCAAAGGGCAATAGGACCAATGCATTGTTGGAATTAGTTCATACTGATGTGTGTGGACCAATAAATATTAGAGCAAGGGGTGGTTATGAGTATTTCATAACATTTACCGATGACCACTCTAGGTATGGATATGTGTACCTAATGCAGCACAAGTCTGAAGCCTTTGAAAAGTTCAAAGAGTTTAGGGCTGAAGTGGAGAAGCAATCGGGCACACATATCAAGGCCATTCGATCTGATCGAGGTGGCGAGTACCTCTCTAATGAGTTTATTGATCACCTCGTACAGAATGGGATTCTGTCACAGTTGACTGCACCTGGTACGCCTCAGCAGAACGGTGTAGCGGAGAGAAGGAATCGGACTCTTTTAGACATGACTAGGTCGATGATGAGTTATTCAGAGTTGCCATTATTCCTTTGGGGTTATGCTTTGGAAACCGCTGCATACATACTAAATCTAGTACCAAGCAAATCTGTTCCCAGGACACCACGAGAGATGTGGATTGGGCGCAAGCCTTCTTTGCAACATCTCCGGATATGGGGGTGTCCGGCACATGTGCTTAAAGGAAAGATGAGCAAGTTGGATTCTAGATCGGAAGTATGTTACTTTGTAGGGTATCCAAAGGGTACTTATGGATGGTATTTTTATGATCCAAGAGAACAGAAAGTGTTTGTTAGTACAAATGCTGTTTTCTTGGAGGATGATTATATCATGAACCATAAACCTAAGGGAAGGATAGATCTTAGAGAGATAGAAGGAGAGCCCTCAGTCCAACCCGCAGTTGATAACGATGAAAATCAAGAAAATACCACTTCTTCACCCATTTCCGCACCGGTACCTCATCGTAGTGGGAGGATTATCAGCCAGCCTGATAGATACATGTTCTTAGGAGAAGTTTTTGAAGCCGTCTCCATAGAATCTGAATCTGATCCTACCACTTACGAAGAGGCAATGGCTGATGTTGATTCAGCTCATTGGATTAAAGCTATGAAGGCTGAATTAGAATCTATGGATTCCAATCAGGTTTGGGATCTTGTAGAACTTCCAGCCAATGTTAAACCCATTGGCTGCAAGTGGGTCTATAAGAGGAAAAAAGGATCTGATGGAAAGGTTGAGACCTTTAAGGCAAGGCTTGTGGAGAAAGGCTATACTCAGAGGGAGGGCATTGACTATGAGGAAACCTTCTCACCGGTAGCCATGCTCAAGTCCATCAGAATACTCTTATCCATTGCTGCATGCCTAGATTATGAAATCTGGCAGATGGATGTCAAGACTGCATTCTTGAATGGCAATCTTGAGGAGGACATCTATATGCAACAACCAGAAGGGTTCATAGCTGGTCGGAAAGGTAACTTGGTATGCAAGTTGCAAAAGTCCATTTATGGGCTTAAGCAGGCATCCAGAAGTTGGAACATCCGATTTGACCAAGCGGTCAAGTCGTTTGGTTTCATACAGAATCTGGATGAGCCTTGTGTATACAAGAAATGTGAAGGGAAAGTAGTGGCTTTTCTTGTGCTTTATGTTGACGACATTCTACTCATTGGGAATGATGTAGCGGCGCTGTCAACGGTCAAGATTTGGCTAGCTAGTACTTTCGATATGAAGGATCTAGGAGAGGCGAGCTATATTCTTGGGATAAAGCTCTTTCGGGATCGCAAGCGAAAGATAATGGGATTATCTCAAGCTGGTTATATCGAGAAAGTGCTAACTAGGTTTTCAATGGATAATTCGAAGAAAGGTTTGTTACCTTTCAGGCATGGTTTAGCGTTCTCCAAGGACCAGTGTCCAAAGACACAAGAGGAGAGGAATCGCATGGCAGGAATTCCCTATGCCTCGGCAGTGGGAAGTCTCATGTATGCGATGTTATGCACTAGACCAGATATCTGCTTTGCCGTTGACATGGTTAGCAGGTATCAATCGAATCCTGGTCCAGAGCACTGGACAGCCGTTAAGCACATTCTTAAGTACTTGAGAAGAACTAAAGATTACATGCTTATGTACGACGGTAGTGAGTTAATTCCAGTAGGATACACTGACTCGGACTTTATGTCAGATAAAGATTCGAGAAAGTCAACATCCGGACATCTCTTTACCTTAGAAGGTGGTGCTGTTAGTTGGAGGAGCATTAAGCAGAAATGCATTGCAGACTCAACTACGGAAGCTGAGTATGTGGCTGCTTGTGAAGCCGTAATGGAAGCTGTTTGGCTCAAGAAGTTCCTTATTGAACTCGAGGTGGTACCAGCGTCGTTGTCACCTATTACGCTATACTGTGATAATAGTGGGGCAGTGGCTCAGTCCAAGGAGCCAAGGAACCACGGGAAGGAAAAGCACGTAGAGCGGAAATATCACCTAATCCGAGATATAGTTCAACGTGGAGATGTGACTGTCACCAAGATTGCCACCGCTGACAATCTTGCTGATCCGTTTACAAAGGCCTTACCACAGAAGGTCTTTGATCGTCATCTAGATAGTCTAGGTCTTAGATGTAGTTCTGAATGGTTGTGAGTGCAAGTGGGAGTTTGTTGGGTTTGTGCCCTCAAACCATTACTTTATGTATGAGACATTAGCATTATAATATATGGATATCAGCTTTACATTTCATTGTGTATGTTTCTTTCATGAGATGATTATTTTGTCCTTAAGTATCATAGTAAGCAATTCGTGTGTGTATGAGATACACACAAGTAAGATACGAATTACTATTCTTTGATACTTAGAATATGTCACAGTGGATGATGAGACTGGATACCTCATCAGGTCTACACTGTAGCATAATTAACTACCATTGGATGGAGTGATTAATCTCAATCACTAGAGTGTAGCTCTTAGTTGATATGCTAGTGCTTATAGTGCATTGACGGACCTGAGCTTTCCTATTGACGCTTAAGGCTGTCAACAGTCAATAGGAACTCATAACTTGTATAAGGTACGTGTTCTCAATCTTGAGATGATTATGAACACAGACTATGGATATGGCTGCTTTGACTTACCAATCAGTGAGGTCTATAGAAGATCAACACCTGGGTATCTTGGGTATGTCATGTCCATAGGGTTGTGAACATATATTGTCAAGATAGAATCTACCCTCTGATTCAGAGTAAGCATTCCCTTGAGAATGTCACCAAGTTGATTACTGAGTACTGCAGTCTTGTTGATAAGAGTTATCAACATGTTTGGTAATCATGAGTAGTGAATGGGACTCAAGGAATACAAGAAGTAATCATGATTCAGGTTGACAGTAACAGTTATCCGACTACCTGAATATGATTACGAATGCTGACAGTAGAGGGACATTAGTACACCATACAAGTCTAGTTATCGCTTCGGATATGTTCTTTTGCGTTGGAGTTCAGTTATCGTTTTATAGTGGAATAAACGTTAACTGACCAGTTAGTTAGTTTGCTGATCAAAGAGTTTGGTCATGGTAATTAACAAACTGGTCTGAGCCAACAATAAAGAGCCTAGGAGGTCCCACTCTTAGCTCCGCTAGGATGCTTGGAAAGACACTTGAGGAAGCTGTTAAGACAAGTTCGATCGATTGAAGTATGTTCGATCGATTGAAGTCAGCAGGTTCGATCGATCGAGAATGGTTCGATCGATCGAAGGTTCGATCGATCGAAGTCACTTCGATCGATCGAAGTCTAGGTCGGTTTTGGAAATCTATAAATAGGGCAGCTGCGTTCTGGAAGTAAGTGATCGTCGTTTTTATACGCAGAAGCTGCAGAAACTATCATAGTCTTCCCAAAACCTTCCTATCCTCTCTATTAGGGTTCCCACCAACCCTAGTCTTTCCGGCAGGCATCCGCAGGAGTCATAAGGGTGAAGATCATCTAGTGGAGGCTGCTGGAAGTTAAAGTTTCAGAATTGGGTTCAAGACACTAAGGTATAATTCTTGAACCACCTTGTACGCATCTATGGAATTGACGAGTAGTAGATCCTGGAATACCAAAAGTTTTATAACTTAACCTATTTCCGCTGCGCGTTTAAACTCTAACTTTAAACCACTTTTTCCTTCAATTGGTATTAGAGCCAGGCTCATTTGGATCTATAGATGCGTTTTTGGAACCCTAGTGTTCTATCATGGCAAGCCTTTAACCTTTCCTTGTGAAGTTTGGCATTGTCATATGCGTCTCGTCGGATTTCTTCCAGTTCCGCCAGCTGGAGTCTCCGAAGATGACCTTCTTCTTTAATATCAAAATTTAATGAGCGTGTCACCCAATATGCTTTGTGCTCAATTTCAACAAGGAGATGATATGCCTTACCATACACTAGCCTATATGGGGACATTCCCAGATTCGTCTTGTAGGCAGTACGGTACGCCCAAAGAGCATCAGTCAGTTTATAGGCCCAGTCTTTTCTGTTAAAACTAACCGTCTTTTCTAATATGTGCTTGATTTCACGATTAGCCAACTCTGCCTGCCCGTTTGTTTGTGGGTGGTAGGCTAGAGCGATCTTGTGATTCACCCCGTATTTCCTGTGTAGTGATTCCAAAGGCCTATTGCAAAAGTGTTTCCCTTGGTCACTTATTAGGGCTTTTGGAGTTCCGAAACGCGATAAGATATTTTCCTTAAGAAAGGACATTACCATTTTATGATCATTGCATCTCGTCGGTATCGCTTCTACCCATTTTGATGTATATTCCACAGCAAGGAGTATATATTCACAGTTATTAGATTTAGGAAATGGGCCCATGAAGTCGATGCCCCAATAATCGAATATTTCAATTGTGATGATGGGAGTTAAGGGCATCGAATTCATTTTCGAAAGTGTACCAAGCTTTTGACATCGCTGGCACGATTTACAAAAAGCGTAGGCATCTTTGAACACGGTGGGCCAATAGAAGCCGCTGTGCAATACTTTGTGTGCGGTTTTTTGGGAGGCAAAATGGCCACCGCAGGCTTCAGAATGACAGGAGGCCAAAATTACAGTTATGTCCTCATTCGAAACGCAACGCCTGATGACCTGATCAACACAATACTTAAATAAGTAAGGGTCATCGAAAACGAAATGGCGTGCAAACGAAAGGAACCTTTTCTTGTCCTGATTTGACCAATGGCTCGGGGTCTCGCCTGTAACAAGGTAATTTATTATATCTGCGTACCAAGGCAAATTGGAGACAGCCATCAGTTGCTCGCCTGGGAATTCATCTTTTATAGGTACATGCTCAGTGTTGTCAGTGAATGTCAACCGAGATAAATGATCGGCGACCACATTTTCTACTCCCTTTTTGTCCTTGATAGTGATATCAAATTCCTGGAGTAGAAGTATCCAGCAGATAAGCCTCTGTTTCGCGTCTTTCTTAGATAGCAGGTACTTGAGGGCTGAGTGGTCTGTAAAACAGACTATTGGGGACCCTATTAGATAAGACCTGAATTTTTCTAGAGCGAATACTATTGCCAGTAACTCTTTCTCAGTAGTCGTATAATTCATTTGAGTTTCGGTAAGTGTTCTGCTGGCATAGTAGATTACATAAGGCTTGTTGTCCTTCCTCTATCCTAGAACTGCCCCAATGGCATAGTCACTAGCATCGCACATTAACTCAAATGGCAAACTCCAATCAGGTGCCTGTATTATCGGTGCAGAGGTAAGGTGTTCTTTTAGTGCATCAAAAGATATTTGACAGTTTTCCGACCATTCGAAAGGTGCATCTTTAGCCAACAGTTGACACAGTGGTTGGGCGATTGTACTTAAATTTTGGATAAAACGTCGATAGAATCCTGCGTGTCCCAGAAAAGATCGGATGTCTTTAACTGTACGGGGGATCGGTAAGTTTGAGATAATATCAATTTTTGCTTTATCGACTTGGATACCTTTATCAGAGATAATCCTCGCATCTCGCTAACACATTCTCAAGGTTTTCTAGACAGTTATCAAAACTATGGCCAAACATTGAGAAGTCGTCCATAAAGACCTCAAGTGTCTGTTCGACCATATCACTGAATATGCTTAACATGCACCGCTGAAAGGTAGCAGGTGCGTTGCTTAAGCCGAAAGGCATACGACGGTAGGTGAATGTACCGAACGGACAAGTGAAAGTCGTTTTCTCCTGATCTTCAGGAGCAATTTTGATTTGGTTATAGCCACTATATCCGTCCAAAAAGCAATAAAATTTATGACCCGCCACTCTTTCTAGCATTTGATCCATGAATGGCAATGGAAAGTGATCTTTCCGGGTCATAGTATTTAACTTTCGATAATCGATACACATCCACCATCCAGTGGGGACGCGTGTTGGTACTAACTCGCCCTCTTTGTTTGGGATAACTGTTATACCAGCCTTTTTGGGCACCACCTGAGTTGGACTAACCCAAGAACTGTCAGAGATAGGGTATATTATCCCAATGTCTAGAAGTTTTAAGACTTCTTTTTTCACTACTTCTTGCATATTAGGATTGAGACGCCTCTGCATTTGTCGCGACGGTTTAGCGTCTTCCTCCAAATATATCTTATGGGTGCAAATAGATGCGCTTATGCCTTTTAGGTCGGCAATAGTCCATCCCAATGCTCCCTTGTGCAGTTTGAGCATTTGAATCAACTTATCCTCTTGTTCTGAATTCAACGTGGATGAGATTATCACATGATAAGTCTTTTTAGTTCCTAGAAAAGCGTATTTGAGCTCTTTTGGAAGCTCCCATAATTCCAAATCAGGAAACTGAAAGTTCGACGGCATGGTTAACTTCGTTTTCGGAGGCAAGGGTTCATATGGTGTGACCCACATGCATTCATCTCTATCTTCCTCTTTAGTTTCCATCATGAGGCAGGCATGATTTAAAGCAGCATCCAATGGCGTAGAATTGTTAGGTTGATAAGTAGTGTCAAATTGTGACACAACTACCTCCAAAGGATCTTTGTATTCTACAAGGTCAGCCTCTTCCTCGATGACTGTTTCGATGAAGT
Source organism: Hydrangea macrophylla (assembly GCA_033977485.1). NCBI lineage: Eukaryota > Viridiplantae > Streptophyta > Magnoliopsida > Cornales > Hydrangeaceae > Hydrangea > Hydrangea macrophylla. The sequence goes on along the minus strand of CM066999.1, from coordinate 40,715,734 downwards.
TAACTTCTTCTTCGTCCTCGTATTCTTCGGGTCGGGGATTTGAAAAAATCTTGACATTTAAAGTCATGTTCTCGAATACGATGGTCATGATACCACTCCTTATTTTGATTGTGGCATCAATGGTGTTGAGGAATGAACGTCCAAAAATCATCGGGATTTGTGAACATGGATTAGACACAGGTTCGGTGTCCAAAATCACAAAATCGATCGGAAAGACAAATGCATCTGTCTGTACCAGAACATCCTCCAGTATTCCTCTAGGATATTTGACTAACCTATCTGCCAATTGCAATGCAACCCGGGTGGGTTTGAGCTCGCCCAACCCTAGTTGTTTATATACTGAATAGGGCAGCAAGTTTACGCTAGCTCCTAGGTCAAGGAGTGCGTTGTCTATCCTTTGATTCCCAATTCTACATGAGACATTTGGGGTGCCAAGGTCTTTAAGCTTTGGAGGCAACTCATTTTGGATGATTGCACTTGCTTGGCAAGGGACATAGACATGTTTCTTCACACTTTGCCTCCTCTTGACCGTGCATAAATCTTTTAGATACTTAGCGTAGGCTGGCACTTGTTTGATTGCATCAAGGAGTGGGAGATTAATTATAACTTGTTTGAACAACTCCAAGAACTCCTGATTCTTTGCCTCGTGTTGGGGCTTCTTGAGCTTTTGAGGGTAAGGCGTGGGGAAAGGGCATTTAGGTAATTCGTCCTTGATGGGCTCCTTTCCAGGCCTTCTCTCAACTTCTACTTCTTTAGGAGCATCGTCGTTAGATTCTAATGATTTGTCATTAGTGGATGATTCCTCTTCTTGAGTAGATGGGTTGTTTTTAGTTACCACTTCTTCCTCTTCGTACTCCACGGGAGTAGAATGAGGCATATTTTTCTCTATGACTTTGCCGCTTCTCAAAGTAGTCACGGCTTTTACCTGTTCATGATTAGGGGGACCATTGTTGTATCCCTTAGGGTTTTGAAGTGGTTGAGTAGGAAACATTCCACTCGACCCCTCTTGACGTGCATCCATTCTCTCTAATGTCGCGGACATTTTACTCATCATTTGAATTAGCTGTTGTGTTAAATTAGCGTTAGAGAGTGGATCTTCCTCTTACACCTTTTTGTGAGGTAGCACGTAAACATTTGCTTGTTAATTATTAGGGGGTTGAGCGTTGTTATAGTTATTTGCTCTATTTTGATGGAATGGCTGGGACTGCCTGTTGTATTGCCCTTGATATTGATTATTGTTATTATAGGGTTGTTGTTGTTGTTGATATTGGTTTTGAGTCCCAACATTGTTTTTCCAATCGAACTCGGGGTGATTCTATCTATTGTTATTTTGTGAATTATAATTGTTGTAGGAATTCCCCGCCCCCTATACCCTTGCATGGCATTCATTTCCATGGGGGGTTGTTCTTGAAAATATGGCACATTGGGACATTATTGAGTAGTGTGTCCTAGCATGTTGCATAAACTGCCTAGAACTCTCTCCTTTCATTCCCAATTCTTCTACTTTCTTCGCTAGTTCTTCATACTTATTCATCAGATGATCCTCACTTTTTAGTTGGTATAAACTTTTCTCTTCCACACAGGATATCTGTGAGCGTGGGACATCGTCTGAATTTGACCACTTGTGGGCATGCTCAGCTAACCACTCAAAATGAGCTTCGACTTCTTTGGTGTTTTTACGAAGAAATGGCCCTGAACTCATGGTCTCGACCAATTTCTTAGTTTTACCATTTAATCCTTCAAGTAGCTGGTGGTTCGCCATTTCTCATACCTGTGATGTAGGCATGAGAGTAGCAAATCCTTGAAATGTTCCCAAGTTTGGGTGAATGTTTCATTGCTCTTTTGTTTGTAAGAATTTATTTGTCGTTTAAGCTCAGTGGTCATGCGAGGTGGAAAGAATTTTTTTCAGGAAAGCAGTGTTCATCGCATGCCAGGTGTAGATGGAGTTTAGCTTCAAGGTGAGCAACCACGCTTTTGTTTTATCCTTTAGAGTGAAAGGAAATAGCATTAAACGTGTCACGTCTACAGGACAGTTCTGTGAGAAAGTTTTACAAACATCCTCAAAATCCTTGACATGTAGATACGCTTTCTCGCTCTCCATTCCATGAAAGGTAGGAAGGAGTTGAATCATTCCATTACAAAATTGAAATTTGCCTGCATGGGGTAGAATGAGGATACAAGAAGGCGTAGGCGCGTGTTCAGGTGTCATGAGATCGCACAAAGGATGAAGTGAATCGTCGATTGGTACAACCACATTGTCACCGTTTTCACTTTGATTATCCGCCATTGAATCGTTAGGTGTAACTATGGGGTTAATAGAACTAGATAATTGGATCAATAGAATGGGTTTTCGTAAATTCCTTCGATGGAGTTATCGGACATAAAGGGAAAGACCCTAAGTAATTTTTAATCTAAAGAACGAAAGAAAAAGAAAAACAGAAAAAGGTAAGAACAGATTGAGGTAATCGAAGCGTTAGCTTGTCACTTTCCCCGGCAACAGCGCCAAAAACTTGACACGAGAATTATTCTTCTGTGCGCTTGTGTGCTATACCCAAGTGTAAGTAATCGTGCAAGTAGTAATCTGGTTAAGTCCAGGTTGATCCCACAGGGAAGGTGTTAAACTAATTACTCAGATTAATCTCAAACAAGAAAATAAAAATCAATATTTTAAAAAGAGTGTAGAACACAAAGTTCCACAATTTATCAACTACTAAAGATAAAACAATTAAACTAAATTAAACTAATCACTAACTAATTAATTAAAACAATGATTTAAAACGTGTTTTTCTTACTAAAAAGGAATGTTGGGATTACACGAATCCACCGCGACCTAGCCATCTACCATGCAGTTGCATTGAAGCTCAATGGAGCACACTCTCCACAGTATTCCGTATTTCTCTTAGGATAAAGAATCTATAGTCCTTTCATGACCGGGATCATATCATCACAATTAAGTTTGAAATACATAAAAGCGGTTTAAAACAATAGTTTTGACTCTCACCTACAATGGTGTTAGCATTGAGGGTGGTTTGCAAAATATATTGAAGAAAAATGCCTCAAGGCTTAAAGTTCACAGACTGTTTTGACAAACTGAGCATTTGGGGACAATTTGATAACAATCCAGTAAAGCAGAAAGTCTAGGAATACTGCATAGACTGTCCTCAAGAATCCGAGAGTTCGATCGATCGACGCGCTTTCGATCGATCGAATGTCTTCATCCCTCGATCGATCGAACTGACTTCGATCGCTCGACTGTATCTCTGTTTCGATCGATCGAGCCTTCTCGATCGATCGAGCACAGAAATTATACTGCTGCATGGCAGAGGCTTGAGATCACGGTTTCATCGTGATCTCCCAACCTGGGGACTACTCAGACATCGTCTGGAGTGTCTCAGATTCGTTTCTTACGTAAAGTTCCATTAAGGGTGTGTTTGTTTGTGATTTTTGCAATGAATCTATGAAAATTAATTGTATAACTATAACTAACATGCAAGACTACTGGATAACAAGATATAATACTATAAATTAAGTGCAGAACATAAACAAAGTAACCTGGAAACGAAAACTTGTATTGAACTAAGGGAAATCCAAACCAAACAATGTGTATCCTTGATGAAAACCTACAAAATAAACAAAGTGAAGCTCTCTACTCTCTATAAACTGATGAAAATGAAAGTGGGCATCCTTATGGATGTATACAATACGAGTATATATACTTAAGACCTAATGCTAGGGTTAAATCCCACTTCTGCTGCGTGCGCGTAAAATCTGATAAAAGCCATGTTCGATCGATCGAACATCTTTCGATCGATCGAACTTCTGGAGTTTTCGAGCGTTTGATCTTCTCTCGATCGATCGAACCTTCGATCGATTGAATGGTCTTCAATCGATCGAGGTTTACTTTTCATCTTTTAGTTGTCTTCATTCAAATTTAGCACTCCCTTTTATCTTTCTCATCTAGTTCTTCACACAGCAACAGTAATCTGCACAAACTACAGCTAAAACAAACAACTTATCATAGTTTAATCAAACTGTGTACAAACTAACATTGTAATTCAAATTGCAGATAAATGAAGGAATTGTGAAATAATTTAGCACATTTTCTTCTTTTAGCGCTGTTGTATTTTACAAATACCCCCGCTTGTCAACAAGAACTAATCAAATAAGAAAATCTATAATGAACTTTGTGATGCAAAATGGGGAAACGCTCTATGACACTTGGGAACAATTTAAAGAATTATTGCGCTTTTGCCCACATCATCAAATTCCTAAGTTGCAATTAGTGCAGATCTTCTACGAGGGACTTGTTCCCTCACTTCGTAATATCGTCGATGCCGTTTGTGCAGGTACTTTCCTACACAAAAGTGCCGACGAGGCATGGAAAATTTTTGAAACATTAATTGAGAATTCGATGCATCAAGCCCTGTCGTTCCGTCCTGAGGGGTGTCTTCCACCTAAACCCAAGCGAGAAGAGCGTTTCGAGTCAAGCCATTCAATCGAAATACAAGAACTATCTAAAAAACTTGACCGATTTATGACAATGAACCATACGTCGAGCTCACCCTCTTATGAAATTTATCAAATATGTTCCAATCCTTCACATTTTACACTTGCATGCCCATCTGCCACTTAATTTTTAAAGGAAAATTAAGAAACTATTTTAAAAGCAAATTGATCTTTTGGAAACCAATGATTTCTAGGTCCGGGAATTATGGAATAAGAGGGGAAGGAGCCCGGCGGACTAAAACATCCCCTCTCATCCTATCTCGTGATAGGCCTCTACTCAACATCCTTTTTGATCGAATTATTAATCTAAGCATGCCCTCAATTAATACATAGATATAAATATACATTCCACAAGCACGTTAAAAAGGGTGCAAGATTGCTAGAGATAAAACGGCATACAAAAACAAGTAGGTACATCTAGCAGGAGAATGATATGCAATAGGAACAAGAAAACTTACCCAAGATCCTATGATATAGAAACGTTCAATGCATACGTAAGTAGAAATCCTAAGAAAATGTCTCTAGCACATATATACACATAAGGGAAGACCTAGTCTAAGGAGTCGCGCATGGAATCGAAAATCAATAAAATCAAGAAATGAAACAAACGAGAGAAAAGTCAAGAAATCATACCTCAATAGCGCTACAAAACAAAGATAAGTCCACATGCCTTGAACAATATATAATATCAAATTCTACCAAACTCCTAGCTTAAAATCCAACAAGCATGGATAAAGTTGACAAAATCATGAATTCCTTTTAACTTGTTGAAATCACAACACCTCTATGATATACAAGTCTCAACTAGGAGCCAATGTAATGTCCATATAGAGATGATACAATCTCAACACGATTAAAAGGAATCCATGATTAAACTCAACCAATTATAGGTTATCATAATACAAAACAAAGTCCAAAATTACAAGAATCAATACACATATGATGGTAATGAATGCATGAACATGAACGACCTGAGAATCATTCATTGATTTAGATCATCTAGCCTCTGGATTTAAGCGTAATTAACTTTGTTCAAAACATCATTTAAGTCTTAAGTCACAGAAAAGTCATTTGGGTCACCATTTACAAAGTCTATCAAATCTATAACAGAATTACCGGAATTATAGAGAACAGAACAGATATTAAAAAATAGGAAAAGAATAGTTTGCATGGTTTGATCTTAATGATTTTTGGACACAAGGTGCCTCTGTGAGTCTAGTTTCTAACCCAAAAAGAAAATGAAAGATCGAACGGTCCAATCTCTGGGATTTGGACCAAAACCAAACATCAATAAGAATTTTTAAACTCTCTATCCAGAGATTTTGTATGATTTTCTAAAAATAGTAAACAAATCTGAATTACTTTAATCTTTTAGGGGATCTTATTGACTCATAACACTTCATAGGAAAAATTATTTGAAGCTTAAAATACTTGTTTAAGGCTATGATCTAATCAATTTAAAACTGACTTACTGTTCTAAAATTTTGGATAGAGAGTGACTAATTCATGAATCCTAAGATCAAACCATCCTAACCACATGATTACAACAAAATAGAAAATCCAGTGGTAGATCTTTGTATTATGAACATATTTCAATTGGCCTCATTCAATTCCAATGGATCATGACTTAATTAAAAATCTTTGATCACAGATGGTTGTTGAATTCACTGCACCATAGATGAATTAATGTCCATAATTCAAACCAAACTTGATATATAATTCTATGGTGAATATAGATCAAGTATGATTGTGATC